>VWZE01018702.1:47149-76173 GCA_013396675.1 Eubucco bourcierii
GGGGGGGGGGGGGTGGTTGGGGGGGCAGGAAATGTACCTGAGGAGGAGGGCTGTGAGCTGGATTCTAGTCATTCTCAGCTGTCTGAATAGCATTTTGAAGGCTAAGAGCTGGAGTAACCTGAAAATTATGCTTGAATTACTAAACTTGAGCAAACTACCTGTCAGGTCCTTCCAGTGGAAAGTGGATATGTGGCTTTTGTTGGTGTCTTGAACTGTCCCTGAGCCTGCAGATAGTACTTGACAAGTGCAAAGGCTGTGTAGTCCTATATTCATTTCAGATCTGTATTTAATGTCCTGAATTGCAGTATACTTTGGCCTGTGAATTCTTCAGGAAGGATTCCAGAACAGTGCAGCTTCCTGTGACACATCTTTTGTCATTTGGTAAGTCTAACATACTACTTTTGGGGAAAAAGCAAAATACCCCAAATACCATTGAATCAAACCAGAATATGACATTTGCATAATGAAATAGCCTAACAATTGCAGTGGTCAGGAGGTCTTTAGGGGGTTGTTTTCATTAAAGTAAATATTGCTTTTCTTATTCCTTGGTCTGTTACATTCTTATTCTGTAACTAACAAATATAGGGGTTTTGACTAACAGATATAGAAGCACACAAGTCTCCTGGAAGGAAAAATAAATCTGAATATATAATGAGCTTTCAAATCACATTAATATGTAAAAACAACATATCCTTTGCAGGGTTTTCTTCAAGCAAAATCTTACTGAATTCAAGTGGCTTACTTTACAATGTACAACTCCAGCACTTTCACCAAGTAAGAACTACTTCATTTTTTAAGATGGTGGAACCACTGTTTGGAGAATGTAAGTGATTTCTCTTTCTTTTTAATGTTCTAGATTTATCAAGCTTTCAAAATTTATGTAGAGAGCTACTGCCAGTCACACAAAGGTAAATATTCTACAGTACAAATTTACCAAAAAACCCAAAGCTTGTGGAAAATTCTCCGTACTGAAGCTGGTGGAAACAAAAGTCCTCTCAAGCACAGGAGTTTAGACAGTAGTTACCCACTCAAATTTCTCAGCTAATATTTCTTACTTTTCGCTTCTTGTTAGGACAGCTCAAAGAAAATACAGAATTAGTCCTCATGTGTTTGTTTTTCTTCCTTTTTAACAAAGGGAAGTTGAACTTTCAACAGTATGATGTAATGTAGAATAGAATGGTTTGGGTTGAAAGGAACCTTAAAGATCATCTAGTTCCAAACCCCCTGCCATGGGCAGGGACACCTTTCAACCAGGCCAGATGGCTCAAGGGCCTCATCTAACTTGGCCTCGAACACCAAGAGGGAAGGGGCATCCACAACCTCCTTGGGCAACCTGTTCAAGTGTCTCACCACCCTTACTGGAAAGAATTTCTTCCTAATATCTAGTCTAAATCTGCCCTCCTCAAGAATAGCACGTTTGCCTAGGATTTTTATTTGCTAGTTGTGGAATTCAAGCGTGAATGTTGAACTACAGAAGCTTAAATAGAGCAAGATGCTAAAAGACTTTCTTTAAAAAAAAAAAAGAGAAATTGATTAGTTTACAGCTTTGTGTTGAAAAGCAGAAGTTTTCTGATAACTGACCTACCCTTAGCTGTGATATCTCACTGTCTTGTCCTATAACAGCACGAGTTAAGAAATGAAGTTTGTTCAATGTTAACTACAATGCTCTGCATTGCACTGTAACTGCAGGCCCAGTGATTCTGTAGAGTGATCTGTCTACCACTGTTATTTTATTTCTATTTTAGTTTTTAGTGATACTTGCCGCATCTTGTTCTTCATTAAGTTTCTATTTTTTGATTCTCTTCCATTTCAGAGAGAAAACCTAGTGTTTACAGGCTGCATATACCATGGTCACATGAAGACTCAATAACTGTAGCAAAGTAAGGACTTCAACAATTCCAGTATCTTTAATATGTTTATGAAGAACATTTCCATGCTGTTCTGGTGGTATTTCTGGTATCAGACAGAAGCCAACTTGGAGTGTTTGTCTCCTACATCTTGTCCTCCTTTACCTTTCTGTCCTTATTAGCAAAGTTGTTTTGACTTTTCCTCAGCATATCTACTAGTTGCTTGTTTAATAATCCTCATTAATTTTATCAGAAAGGAAGTCAGATTTGCTGGTCTGAAATTCTCAGCATTACCTCTGGCCCCTTCATGAGTGGGGAAATCTGGATGCTGGCTTCTTCCCCCAAGCCATGATTTGGGTCACATAGCAACCTAAAGTTGCTTCAGCAGCATAATCCTGACAAAATCACATGATACAATTTGAAATGTGTCCCTCATGAATCACTGTTGAACGTCTTGGGATTTTTTTCAGACGGTTGGAAACCTGTCCTCCCTGTTAATTTTGGAGATCTTAAGGATATCTCCTTATTTCATAGAATGGTAAGGTTGGAAGGGACCTCAATGATCGTCTAGTTCCAACCCCCTGCTGTAGGCAGGGACACCTCCCACTAGCACAGTTCACTCAAGGCCTCCTCCAACCTGGCCTTGAACACCTCCAGGGAGGGAGCAGCCACAACCTCCCTGGGCAACCTGTGCCAGTGTCTCACCACCCTCACAGGAGGAAGTAAAGAACTTCCTCCTGACATCTAGTGTAAATCTTCCCTCTGCCAGTTCAAACCCATTGCCCCTTGTCCTGTCATTGCAAGACCTTGTAAATAGTCCCTCCCCAGCCTTCCTGTAGGCCCCCTTCAGATACTGGAAGGCACTCTAAGGTCTCCTGGAAGCCTTCTCCAGGCTGCAGAACCCCAGCTCTCTCAGCCTGTCCTGTATAGGAGAACTGCTCCAGCCCTCTGATCATCTTTGTGGCCCTCCTCTGGTCCAGCTCCAACACTTCAGTGTCCTTCCTGTGCTGGGGGCTGCAGAACTGCACAAAGTACTCCAGGTGGGGTCTGATGAGAGCAGAGTAAAGGGGCAGAATGCCCTCCCTTGTCCTGCTGGCCACACTGTTCTTGATGTAGCCCAGCACTCCGTTGGCTGTCTGGGCTGCACTCACACTGTAGCCTTTCCTTTCTTCTCTAACAACCTAATGCTTGCAGGAAACTCAATTCTGTTCTTGAGAATCTGTCACTTGGTGTATCGGTGTGTTCTGGGGGGCACTGTGCTAAAGGTAGACGTGTCTGTTCTCGTTAGTACCGTGCCCCTTTGTAGTGCAGAGGACACTGCATGGAGAACATTACATAGTTTGTAGTGACAGAAGGAAGTTTTGCTCATAGCTTGTTGTTCTAGATCTGCTCTACTTGCACACGTCAAAGGCTAAGGCAAGCTTGACCTTTTTTTTTTAATTGTAAGGACTACAGTTAACATTTAAACTGTTCTTTCAGGGTTCCATCTCTTACTGAGATTTCAGCCAAATTGCATATTGCTCAGCCTGAAAATGACAACAGTGTTCCAGAGTTAAATATTTACTCCTCCTCAGACTGTCAATATGAAGTGAGTAATAATTTATGTGATTTTTAAAAAGGCAAGTTTGCATTGCTGGAGAATTGTAAGCTTGCAACGCTGTAGAATTTTTGCATAGTTCAGTCTTCAAACGTGTAGGTAATTCATCAAAACAAATACTAAGCAAATCTAAAGGTGGCCTTTGGGTAAATGCAGTGCATGTTACAAGAGTTTTGCAACTGCTGGAGTAACAATGCTTAAACTGGCTTCTTAAAAGTGTTTTTGCTTAACTTACCGTTGCATAAATTAGTAAACCATTTCTTTGTTTTTTTTATCAAGGTGATTCTGAAGACATCCCTTTTACAGGTTCTTGGGCAAGTAAGAAAACTTTCTAGTACTAAATTGGTTTTTATGTTAGTAGCACCTACAAAAGTCTTCCCTTGTCCCTCACGTACTGTAGTGCTTCTAATTCCTCCTTGATGCCAAGAGGAACACTATTCAGTAATCATTTAAAACCTTGTCACTTGGCAAGGCATCCCAACTGGATAAATATCAGGCCTCAGGTTTCAGAGGAGCAGAAAACCCTCTAGCTCTAAAGAGCTAATGTAAATGTTGAGCATTGGGCTTTGTGGTAAGGCTTGGAGTATCTGCAGGAGGCTAAGAATGTAGGTCACTTCTTTGCTGGATGAGTGAGTAGTGTTAAAACTTTAAAATACATTAGGCATCCACTAAAAGTTGGGAAGAAAAAGTCTTAAGTAGATCCATATGGTCATTTTCAACAGAGTTTCTTTGGTTATCAATGAAGAATATATTTCATCATTGGTATCAGTAAAAATAGACTCAACCATCTGCAGTGTCTGACTCTGAAAAGTCATTAGTCTGTAGTGCTGGGATATTCCTGGGGAGATTCTCTGTTTGAATGCATGCATTGACATCAGGGAGTTTTCATTCTGCTGTCATTTGAGAAGAATCATGGCTTGAGAGAGCGGAAAGCTAATTAAAACCTACATGAAATGGCTTCCATAAACTCTTTGCCCAAAAGCAGGTCTTGCCTGGAAAGTGGCCTTCAGTAAAATACTGAAAAACTATTAACTTGCTGCTGTTTTCTTTTATTAGTTGCCTTGATTGAGGAAAAACAGCATTCAGCTCTAATGTGATCATTAATCTTGTTGAAAAGATCTGAGTATTTTCTGGATGTAACATTAATTGACACTGGTGGTTATCAAACATTTAGGCATCAAAATGAGATGAATCTGTCTGAATATTAAGAAAGATTTTCTGATAACATTATCATCTTAACTTCATGATAATTATTTTTCTGTGTGTTTTTAACCTGGTTTTGTACATCTAAACTATCCCTTGTATTCCTGCCTTTCAGATAATAAGGTTCCATGCTGGTGCTCTTCCTGTCTACGTTGTTGCTAATATTCTTCTTGCTTATGGAGGACAATTGAGCGCTTTGATGTCAAGAGGTACCTTTCTAAAAAGCATGTTCTGTGTCACACCTGTTTAGAGACATTACTTACCCAATTTCCTGTTGAAATTTAGACTAGTTAGATGATGTGAGGGTTTTTTTTTGTTTAAGCTGGCATCATGGTCTGAGTTGAATCTGCTGCTGTGTGTTCAGTCCCATGCTGCCATTGTGCCAGCTTCAAAATGAAAGTGCTGGCTGCAACAAAGTGTCATGGGGCTTTAAATGCAGATTGGAACATGAAAGGCTTCCTGTTCCAGTTGCTGTTTCTAGTTTGGGGGTTGGTCTTTTTCCCATGGGGTGGGGAAGGGTCCCTGGCTTCTGCTGCTGCTTCTGTATTTTGCTGTGCTTTTCTGCAGATAGGCAAAGGGAACTGTGCATTGGATTACCTCATCATATTCTTGATCTCAACCCAGAGTGTTTTGGTTTGGGGTTTTTTGGGTTATTCACCCTCCCATCTTTGTGGAGGTAGAGAGGCTTGTGACAGCAGGCTGTGTTAACCCTGGACAGCTGGAAGGAGGGAATGCCTGCCTGCCAGAAGGAGCTTGATAATGCCAGCCTTATGAAGTTCAGCAAAGTGCAAGGTCTTGGACCTGGTTCATGGCAATCCCAATCACAAACCCAGGCTGGGCCAAGAATAATTAGAGAGAAGTGCTGAGGAGAAGCACCTAGGGCTTTGGTGATGAAGTACACTGCCTTTCAGTACTACTGCAAGCTGTGGTTATCTTGTTTGAAAGGAAACTTTGAGACCTTTATCTGAACTGACTTTTTGTTGAGGATCTTCTTTGCTAAAATGACAAACTAATAACTAGAGATGCTTTCTGTTCTTGGTTTCTAGGCCAGTGTTCAGACTTTTCCCATGAACTAGTTAGGACTGCTAAACCCTACAAAATAGAACCTCTTATAAGCATTGTTGTCTTTCTGCTGGGGTGAGTTTGCACAACTTAAATATTTATTTAAGACACCTTCCAAACCCAAAGTTTTACTGAAACTTATTTTTGGTGGGGAGGAATTTTTTTTTTTTTCTATAGTCATTGTGAGTACCTGAGTGTAATTTTTTTGTTTGGAAGGTTGTAGCAGGAGGAATAGTAGATTATATATCTTAGCGTAATGAAAATTGGAAGTGATCAGTAATATTGCTTTCGTGTTTTTGGCAGGTTTAACTGGTTTAGAGAGATATGGGAATCACTGTCACTCCCAGAGGTGGATGCTGCTGTACTGAGTAGTCAGGATGCATGGTTCCCCCTTGTGTCCCTGATGCTATTTCTTTTTGGGACAGGCATTGCCTACTGGAGTGGAGTATTTTTCTCTACATCTCTGAGGCTCTTCTCTTCATTATGGTTAACTCTGATTAGGTAAAACAACATTATGCTATATAATTTATGCTTTTTTAGATGACTGTCAGGTGTTTTTCTGTTTGCTTCAATGTGAATACTTGGGCAGGTTGTTTTTTGCAGTATAGTTCATACATGGGTTTCAGCCACCTGGATTTGTCAGTGTTAAGGAAATAGAGGACTACCTCATGTGTCTCATTGCACATCTCCAAAAGGGAACAGAAATGGCTTCCTTGATTCCTTCACCAGCTGTTACAAAGCTGTGGTTCTTTCACCAGCTGTTACATTTCAGCTTCTTACTGGCGAAAAGAAAGGAACTGAACTATTCCCTTTTCAGGAGCTCAAAAAATCAATGTCTGTATTTTAAAAAGCATTTAAAATGTTGCAGTCCTCGTCCATATTGGATAAATTATGTTAGAGGATGCAAACAGGTTTGTAAAACAACAACTTCTTGGGCATTGTTTTCACTCTATGCAAGAGTGATTCATTTTATAGATCTAAGAACACAAGAGTGGTTTTGCCTATAGAGATGAATATTCAAAAATGATAAGTGGTTTATAAAAGGGAAGATAAAAAGATTTTTGAAAGAATAAATTATTCAGTTGGCGAACACCTTTAGCTGTCTAAATGGATTGGTTGTTCTCACACTGGTAACAGTCCTCTGCTAGATTTGAGGCAATTCTGTCTTCAGAAAGTTGGCTGGGATGTTTCTTACTCAGAACATGCTTGCTAAATGAACTTCTTTCCTTTTTTTGGTTTGGCTAGTGTTTTCTGGTAGTCCCTTCCAACCCCAGCCACTCTGTGATTCATCAGCAATGTTTCTGCTCTGATTCTATCAAATAGCAGATGTCATGTCAGATAGTTTTATTCTTTGCCATCTTGATGATCAATTACAGTGGATACTCAAAAACTTCACTGTAGTTTCAAGTGATGAAGTGATGAACTTCTAAACTACTCTTAGTAAATTAAGGGCTTTACCTTAGCTCAGACTTTTCAGTAAAGCTTTTAATTTCCTGCAAACTCTGAGAATGTCTTGGTCAGAGGCAGGGAAATAAGACACTGTGTGCCTGCCTTAGACAATTCCAGTACCTTACACAGAGAGCAATCTAGTCCTAAATGTCTTCAAAACACAGATTTCTGTAAATCTCTCTAAAGAAAATAGTATTTACTTGATTTTTCTTTTTTTCTTGCTCAGTGGTCTGCAATGATTTGATATGACCAACAGAACAGAATGTCTAATGTGGTGGTGTTAGTTAATTTGATACAAAAGTGGGGGGGGGTTGGCACAGTAACATCTATAGTAGCTGGCAAATATATTCAAATTTGTCTAACTGTATTTTTCCACTGTTTAATAAACAGTCAGGAGGAATTTATTCTTTTCAGTAAATCCACAAACCTTTGATTTTTTGTAATTTTGATGTTGTTATACGAGTCTAACAGGAATTCTCTCTTTTTTTCCAGGTCTACTGTACTTGGAAAAGATGACAAACTGATTACACCCAGAAGGCTCTGTGGGGTGTTATCCCTTTGTTTGATTAGCTGGACCACTTGTGGTGCATTTGCTCTGTTCCTTATTTATCTTCAGTACTTGTTTAAGGTACTGCCAGGCAGATTATTTTGAATTAACTCCATGTTAAAAATATAGATTACTCTTTTTTTTTTTTAAATTTAGAAGAAATTGTATTATTCACATGCTCAAAATAGGGCTTTTTTTTTTTTTTTTTTAACTTGTCAGACTCTCACAGTCTTGCGGTATTTAGAATTATTTTGTTCTTCTGATAATGCTTTTTTTGCAAAAGAAAAACACAGTCTCTCATCCCCACCACAATAATGCATTTAACTGTGATTTTTTAACTGATGGGTAGGCAATGCTGGGAAAGCAAAGGCTAATCACTCCCTTGAAGAGAAACTGTAGAAAAGGCAGGATTTGGAATGTACTGTCAGATATCTGAGGCCTTGAGTAACCTGTACTAGTGGGAGGTGTCCCTGCCTATGGCAGGGGGTTGGAACTAGGTGATCTTTGAGGTCCCTTCCAACCTTACCATTCTATGATTCTGTGATTTCTTTGGGTTTTTGGGTTTTTTTGGTGTTTAATCTCTAAAGACTTTTCACAAGTCTTTGTGGAGTAAGAGGAACAATCCTTACTATCAATACAGACTAGAGGATGAGGTGATAGAAAGCAGTCCTGCAGAAAAGGACTTCGGGGTGCTGATGGACAAGAATCTGGACATAACTAGACAGCGTGCACTTGCAACCCAGAAGGCCAACGGCATCCTGGGATGTATCAATAACAGCATGGCTACCAAGTTGAGAGAGGTGATTCTGTCACTCTACTCTGCTCTGGTGAGACCTCACCTGAAGCACTGTGTCCAAGTCTGGCACCCTCAATATAGGGAGAATATGGAACTCATGGAGGAGGTCCACAGGAGTGCCACAAAAGTTACTGGGAGTTTGGAGCACCTCTGCTACAAGGACAGGCTGAGGGACCTCAGGGTGTTCAGCCTGGAGAAGAGAAGGCTCCAGGGAGACCTAATAGTATCTTCCAGTATCTGACGGGGGCCTCCAAGAAGGCTGGAGACTGTTTACGGAGGCCTACAGTGATAGGACAAGGGGCAGTGGCTTCAAACTAGAGAAGAGTAGATTTTGATTGGATGTGAGGAACAAGTTCTGTACCACAAGGGTAGCGGAACACTGAAACAGGTTGTCCAGGGAGGTGCTTGAGGCCCCATCCATGAAGGTATTCAAAGTGAGGCTCAATAGGGCTCTGGGCAGCCTGATCTAGTTGAGGATGTCCCTGCTGACTGCAGAGAGGGTTGGACTGGATGATCTTCAGAGGTCCCTTCCAACGCAGACCATTGTATGATTCTATATAGCATAGGATGGATATAGTGTAGAATTGGGATAGTCTTCCTCTATGTCTAATCTGATCCTTTGGTTAGTGCCAAAAAGATCCTATATGTAGTCCCTGCCATTCAGTTTCCGTGGTCTTCCTTGAATCAGAGCATCCAACTGTTCTGATTCACCTTATGGTTTTGTAGCTGCTAAGTGAGCTGCTATACTTAGCTGCTAGGGAAGGACTGGAGCATGTATCTGGGAGTGGGGGCACAAAGCAGAGTAGCTTACAAGTGGTGCAAGGTAGATAAGTAGCAGATGAAAGCACAACCTGGGTTTATCTCCACTTGAACTCTTGTGACACAAAGTTGCTGTGTGAAGGACATTCCCATACTGACACTACTCCCTCTGCATTAAATCTCTGACATGGGATGGGATGAGTTTCTGCAAAAAGTGAAGAGCTGAATTAACAGGGGGAAGATGAGGAATACACAGATTCTCTATTCTGTGTTCTCTGTCAAGCACAGTGTAAGGGGTGAAAGCAGAGCACATCTTTTCTCTTTAGCCTTGGAGCTCCTTTCTTAAGAGAGTGCTTTGGTTGCTGCTAATGAAAAAGTTGGAGTTCTTGCATGACCCATCTTAGAATCATCCATCCATAAAAAGGATCAAAAAATAACTTGCCCAAATTACCTTTTTTTTTTTTCCCCCCCCCTTGTTTGACAAGAGATTGCTAAAGAAAGCTGAACTGTCTGTCTTACAGGTTATTAAACTGCATGTGAATGTAAGAGCAGAACAACAGCTGCTTAATGGGGTAAGTCAGTTTCCTGCTTCTGCTCAAAACTGTGACCAAAAGTTATTGGGCAGAGCTCTGCCTTGGCAGTATTAGGTTGTACTGTTTAAACAGGAGTAAAACAGGACTGGATTCCATGCATTGTGCACTTTGTCTTTTCAGTTACTCTAAGGAGTAGGATCCAAGATGTAAGCATGTGTGGGTACAAGCATAAAACAACTACCTAGTCTGTTTGCAAACACAATTTAGAAAGCAGTCTGCCAGGAGCTGACATTTTGCTTTGGGTTTCTTTGAGTGGTTTGTGTCTGTTTAGTTTTAAATCCTCTTTCATCTCCATATACTTTTTGGGGGTGTTGTTTCATTGTGAGTTGTTTTCTGTCATTTGAGGTTAGCATCTGCTGACTTTAAAGTTTATCTTTGTTATTTGTTCCTCCAGCTAATGTTTTACTCTCAGTTGCATTACCTCCTGTATCTTTTCCCATGAATTTGTGATTTTATTTTTTTTTCCCACCTACATGCTTTATTACTCCTTTTATTCTGTTCTTCCTCCTTCCAGGAACTCCATTTCTTATCACTGCATTGGTGTCAGGGCATCTCCATTCTCCATTCTTTTCTTCTAAAGACATATAAACAACTAGTGTAAGAGAAATTTCTGGTTAAATCTAGATGCTTTAAAACTGAACAATGGAACTTTGCTTTTGATGGCTTTTTGAGAGAGAAATTGCCAATTTTCATAATAAATCAGAGCTGGTATGCTGCTGGTGTGGCAGTTTTCCCCTTCTCCTCCCCCAACATGGATTCTTACAAGCCTGTGAATGTTTTTATGACTTCTTTTCCCTTTTATTTTCAGGATTCAAACTGCTCAAAAGAAACTTCACAGAACTTGTGTATGCCAACAGTAAAACCCCAGAGTTTGACAAACAGTACCTTAAAAGCAACACAATCTCTTTCCAGCACTACAGTAGCTGCTGAAGCCCTCAACAGTCTTAGGATCCATGTTACAATTCTCAACTTATTCACGTGGATTGTGCTGCTCTACTTGCCATCTTTAATTTATTGGTTAAAAAATCTCAGGTAAATACTTAAAATGCCAGTAAGGTGGAAGAAAAGTACCACCTGAAATATTGTGTCAAATTCTGAGCTACCCAGTTCAAGAGGCACAGGCATCTATTTGAGAAGGTCCAATGGAGGGCAACAAGGGTGATTAAGGGACTGGAGCACTGCCTGTTGAGGAAAGGTTGAGAGATCTGGGACTTTTTAGTCTGGAGAGGAGGAGACTGAGAGGGGATCTGATAAATGTCTATAAATATATGAGGGTTGAGTGTCAGGAAAGAAGGGACAGGCTCTTCTCATTTGCTTCCTGTGATAGGATGAGGGACTCAACTTGTATTTTCTGTGGTAGCCTAGTTTAGAAGTAGAAATCTCTTTAAACTGTTTTTTGCAGGTATAATGTTAGACTCGATCCTGATCCGTGTAGATCTACAGCTCTTATCCTCACCTGCATTTTAGAAATCCTCATGTATTCAAGCACTTCTGAAATGAAAGCAAGGTACTGTAGCTTAATCCTTAATATTTTTTTTTTGTTTGTTTTGTTTTCCCACTTCTTTTCCTACTTCTGTTTCTGTGGTAAAACTTAATTTATGCTGCACAGACTACAAAGAGGTTCATAAATTTGTGTGGTTAAATTTCAAAGACTGGGTCAGAGATGTAGAAATTAGCTGTGGCAAAGCTAAGTGGCGAAAATTACTGCTATTTATCCTATGGAATTAAAGTGATGTGTTTGCTACCTGAATAGTCAGTTGCATAAAGTCTTCTTTAATGTGGCTTTTTAAATTTAGAAATTCACTAAATCCTTGCAGATGTGGCAGAATCCAAATATATTCAGCAGTTATTGTCAAAAAGTTACAAGAAAAAGTGAATTTAAAACCATTAAATACTTAATTTTCTTGTCATTCCCCTTTATGGATACACTTGTGGAAATGTAACGTACTTCCTACTGGATTTAAGAAGTTTTGAGTGCTTGATTTTGCTGACAGGTAGAGCATTTCTTCTTCAGTATAGAATTAGTGCCTTCTGAAAGAAAATTAATGATAACCAATGTTGATTATTCTCTTGACTGGTGCTTCTTAACTAAAATCCTACGATCATAGACTGGTTTGGGTTGGAGAGCACTTTAAAGGTCATCTAGTTCCAACCCTGCTGCTAACACATTATTTTTCACATGGTACTAGAAAACCTATTTCTAAATGAATATAATATAAGAGTATTTTTAATGACATTTATTAGCCTTTTGGAATAATTTCTTTTGTTTATATGCATCAATTATTATTGCCTATGACACCTATTTGTTCTGTGTTAAAAACCAACAAATATTTGACATCTACAAAATAACTTTTTGGAATTGTTGGGTTTATGTTCCTCCTGCATGTATGGCTACCAAAATGGCTATTTTCTTTCTTTATATTCTTACAGTAAACTCTTGAAGACTGCAGCCAAAGTTCCACTCCCTTTGTCTGTTGCAATGTTGGCCTTTGGACGACTGCATTTATTCAAAGTGCCGCACTTTGTAACCGTTTCTCTTCTTCTACATGTGGTGTGTTGTGTTGTATAACATTCCTTACACGGAGGAGGAACAGTGCAGCCTAGAAACTCAATGCTGGAGACCACAAGGAATTGCCTAGGTTAATATCATCAGTAGTTTACATTTGGTGGGAGAGTGGACTAAACTGTCAATACTTGATTCTGTTTGTGTTGCTTTGAAAGCTCTTCGTGGTGTTGATTTCCTGAGTGTGAAAACGAAATGAATTAACAATGTGTGCGTGTGTAAGCACATAAGTCATGTTAGTGTGACATCTTAATACTCTGTTTGCCTTGTAGACACTTTGATATTTCACTCTACTCCTTTGCTGAAAGGGACTTTTTTTACTCACTGTTGCCATACAGTGCATATATGCTGAACTTGCATCTCTTGCAGGTCTAAATTATGCTGGTTGCAACTCAATGCGTTTCAAGCACACTGTGACTATCACAAAAACCACACAGCCAAGTATACTTCTAATCATTTTATGCTCAGTTTAAAAGCTACCACAATTGTGTCTAGCCAAACCAGAATGTACTGCTTATATAGAACTGTTATTTCTATCCAGCCATTTGTTCAATCGGTGTGAGTTGAATGCTTGTGAGATGATAATTGGTTTTTTTTTACTTCTTGTGAGAGTGAGATGACAATATTCTGTGTAGCTTTCTATTCAGGAAGAATACCAACAGATTCCAAAACAATTTGCTCTAATGTTGTTTTAAAACATTGCCAGTGTCCTCTGGAATTTTGTCAGTTCTGAAACTGCTCCTTGGACCTTGTCCTTATGTAGAAGCTGGCAGAGGTGTGGTGTGAATTTGCAGTGCACTTTGCTGCTTCCAAGCAGATAAAGGCAGAGGTTTTTCCTATCATAACTGAAGAGTCACCCAATTCATCATTAATGTCAGTACTTGAGATGAACGTGGAACAGTTACAACCCTGCAGATTCACACCCTGTCACACAATGCTAACTTCCTTACCTGGACAAAGTCATAGTGGGAAAGACTCTAACTGTTAGCTCTCTATAAAGTATTATCTTAGTGCCTAGATGCTACAGTGACTGCCATTTATACTAAAGCCTAAAATAGCTATGTGTACGGAGTTCTGTCCCCTAGGTACCTTTTGCCAGCAGAAGAAATCTCAGCAGCCATGCTGTGTGATTCTTTGTAGAGATGAGCCTACTTCTTGCTTCTGTGTTAGCTGTCTGCTCCGAGATACTCGTTACCATCACATGGAAACGCTAGACCAGCCCCATCATTATGAACAGTAAGAGGAAACCTGCTAGCCACGGTCAGTCAGGTATACTCCTGATACAGCAGTACAGCCAACCTGACACGTTAATCTTACTTACCTTATTTCATTAATCTTGCCTGAAGTGCCTCAGTTAGTTCTAGCATGGTTGTTGGGGTCAGTTCTGGCTGGAAAGACTTAATTCTCACAGTGACTTACTGAAGTGAAGAACAGATGTGAGGTGGGCACCTTTTCTGTCTGCTAATGCACAACTCAGCACTTCAAGTTACCAGTAAGTCATTACAACTGCTTTAACTTAGTAAGATTATTGTAGTTAACCAAACCAGTTAACCGTTGCTGTTAGCAGTAATCTACCTGCTGGTATTCTAGTCTTAACTTTTTCTAACTGAGGTTAGATTATACTTAGTGTTTGTACATAAGAAGAGTTATTGGAATAGGTGACATCTTCATGCTAACTAATGTGTGCTACACTACATATGTATAGGTAAGATCATTTTGTGTGTTTAAAGTTACTTGTAGCTAATCCAACAATTGGCTGAACTTAAACATTGCAGTTCAGCCATAGAACAACAGAGTAGGTTTTTTCTGCATTCAAATTGCTGTGTGTGAAAGGCAGCAGCAGAAATGAAGAGGAAAAAAATTACCCTTGGCCTTCATGGGTCTTTTGGCTTACATTTGTGTTTTACTTCTGAGTTTGTTTTGACATCTTAATGGGCTCTTCATGCACGGACCCATTGGGTGGAATAAAATAATAACCAGAATAAGGAGAGCAAACAGCCTCTGCATGTAGTAGCTTTAATAGCTTCCAAAATCTGCCACAGTGTGCAACCTCTGAATCACAGCAGCATAGAGTAACACTTCCCACCTCTCCTTTTTTTTTTTTAATTTAAAACTGGGAATGGTTTTGATAGTTGTTACCGCTCTTCATAAAATGGATTACAGAGTCTTGAGTAGATTTTTACCTGATTTTCAAGCTGGGGGTAGGATAGAGAAAGAGTATCTCTTTACAAATGAAGATGCTGCTGTACATAGCTTGAGGAAAAGAGAGGAACCAGGTGGTAGCCTTGCAAGTAGAAAATTATTGGGAAACTGGGCTAGGACAGCGTGGGTTATCTCAGCAATCTGACCTCATCCTTGTTTCCTGTACCTCATCTCTGAAACCTCCCCATAGATCTTTCCCTGAACTAACAAGGTGTCCTTTGAAGGCAGCAGAAATCAGGAGTAACTGGACACAACCTGGACTTTGGAACTTTTAGTATAGTGCTTAAACTTAACAGACTAATGAATATGAACTTCTCTGCCCAGGGAGGTGTAAAACCTCATTTTAATGAACATGGGTTGTATGATGGAAGAGGGGAACATGGGGTAGGCGGCTCGGGCAGTCTGTACATTCCGAGTACCTCAGCCAGTGGGGAAAGGAAGAGGAATACTTGTGGCCGGGAAATGAGGATAACAGGAGACTGCATCCTCAGGAAATTTGAGAGACCCCACAGGTCTGCCCCATGTACTCTCCTTTCATTCAAATAAAGTTTTACAGGACTCCCCTGTCTCCTTTATGAACATGAACCTCTTAACAATAGAAGTTTTCCATACAATTCTCTCTGGACTCTGTCTGGGATTATTCTACCTTCCAGTGATGATGGATGGTGAACAGAGCTGGTGGCCCACCTCACCGATATGGGGTGATCAGTTCCTTGCAGTGGCTTTGGCGTTGGATGAGTGATTTGGTACCTGAAATTGATCAGGAAACAGACAACCAAGGGGATCTGTGAAGAGGTCTTCAGGGAAAAGACCGCTGGAAATCTCACTGGTGAGTCCTATGGGAAATGCAGGGAGTAAAATAGGGAGGACGCCCGAGGAGGGCAGTAAAAATGGAGAGGATGCCCAGGAAAACTGAGAAAAGGTCTTAGCCACTGGGATCAAGATCCCAGGACACTCCCAAAAAGTTCCCTGAGGAGGATGCTAAGTTTTCGGGTAACATGCTTTGACTGGCACTTACCATGCAGGAAACTTCCCCTGAGCTCTGTAATGGTACAATTTAGCTGCTGGAGCAGCTCTTTAAGTATGGCAATCAAATTTTGAAATGAGTAATCCTTTA
The DNA here is from genome assembly GCA_013396675.1 of Eubucco bourcierii. NCBI lineage: Eukaryota > Metazoa > Chordata > Aves > Piciformes > Ramphastidae > Eubucco > Eubucco bourcierii. The sequence continues at coordinate 62,885 of VWZE01018702.1, forward strand.
TTAAAACAAACCCATCACTATTGGAAGAAGCAACAATGTACTTTAATAATGTGGTCTTTAATAAGCTGAAGTGAAAAATGCCTTTCTCCCCCTTGTGTGGGCAAGTGGAAAACCAAAAAGGTCAAAGACTGAAATGCTGATGAAACCTCAGTTCCTGCATTTGCTCCTCACCAGAACTGTTCTTCAGCCCCTTCACCCGTTTTGGTGCCCTGCTCTGGACATTCTCCAGCACCTTAGTGTCCATCTTGTGGTGTTCTGGCCCATGATTTGCATCAGAACTGTGCTTGTAGCACTGACTTCTTCCACTGCTCTTGTAAGCAAAGAGAACACTCTGCGTATGTTGTCCAAGTTTTGAGCCAGGAGCTGCCCAGGGTGAAAGGACAGAAAGATATTTTGCACCCAAGAGAGAGAAATAAAAACACACAGAATTGGAAATTAAACAGAAAATACTTTTGGTTACTTTTGAAAAATAGTGCAAAAGATATAAAAGCATAAGGGATACATATATATATAAATAAAAAATGAGAGAGATGAATATGTGTGTATATACATGTGTGTGTATGTGTGTATGTATACATAAATCAATCTCCCTCAGCCCAGTTCTCCACTTGGGCCTACCAAGCCTTAGTCCTCAACCAACCAAAACCTATCCCCCAGTTCCCAGCTTCAGTAGGCCAAACTGCTCCCTCACTAGGCCCAGACCTACCAGGCCTCAATACCACCCCAACCCCCCACCCCCATAGACCTCAACAGGACTTGTGGTATCTTGCCAGCCAAGGGGAGGAGAAGGTCTCTCTCCCCCACAAACCAAGAGATAATGGTGTGTGTATGTGTGTAGCAGAGAAGTGAGAGAACTGGCTGTGAACTCTCCTCATATGGAAAGACACAGGAACATGGAATAGAGTAATATTACAGTACCTTGGGCCTCCCTGTGGGACAGACTGCCTGTCCCCCAGGACTCTAATCTCTGGGGGACTTGAAAGTAGGACAGTTTGTCCTAAACCCACAACAGTGTGTCTGTGTGGTTAACTGAGGTTGTTCAGACATCAAAGAGAAACCTGAGGGTGGTACATCTTGTGTGCCAGGACCATCTTTTCAGGTAAATGAGAATTTAAGCCATGGGAGGGCCATAAAATGGGCTTGTAAGCTGCCAGAGGGAGTGGATGTGTGGCACCAGGCCCATACCACAGCCCCTTGGAGCAGCTTGTGATTTTGCAGCTGGTGTTGCCAGGCTGCACCTGCCAAGAGTCTCAGCTGAAGGCAATAAACCAGAGTGGAGTGGGAGATAAAAGAGACTCGGCAGGCTTTGCCAAGATGGCTGCTTGAGGAGCGGGAGGCCTTTCCTTGCAGGTCTGCCATTGAGAGGCTTTCCATCTAAAGAGGGAGGAGAGTGACATCTTATGCCTCCATCCTTGTGGTAAGTGGAAAGTCATGCCTGGCTTGCCAGAGCTACAGCAAACCAGCTGTTTAGGGAAGCAAGCTTTCCTTTTCCAGTGCTGGAATACTGGCTGAGCTGGGGGAGGCATGCTGGGAAAACTGGGAGCAGATGGGGCACTCAGCCTCAGGAACTCACCAGGCCCTTCTCGTGGCCAGAGGTGTTCCTGTTTTTGTCTTTGTTCAGATGGCTCCTTCCCAGCACTTCCCTTTAGAAAGTTGGGAAGCTTTTACTTCTGTGGCCCCTAGTGCAGGCTTTTGGCTTGGCCTTCATGTGGCTGATTCCTGTGTGCTTACGAAGGAGATCCTCCAGACATCCTCAAGAGCCAGGTGGAAGGGCTGGGTAGTGCTGACAAGCTGCCAGGCCAAGAAAAGTGTCTAAACTTTCTCTTCCTGCCCTTCCTTGAGGCCATGGAAAGAACCCAGCAAGCCTACTGAGATGCCTTCACAGCACTAGGCCACTAGTTAGAAAGGCGTTGGTAGGAACTGGTGCTTCGTGCTGCATATCTGAGATCAGGGAACATCTCTCTGCTCTCCTTGCTCCTTGAGCATCAGCAGAGCTCTTTTCATAGCTGAAAGGTGAAATGCCTACCACAATTGCTACTAGGTGGTTGCTGTTACCTACAGAGTTGCTCACTGTATGTGTGTGCTGCTCTCTCTCTCTAGACACTGCTAACCCATGTTTTATCATGTCTGGCTGTTGGGCAGGAGTGAAGAAGGCTTCAGGTGAGGCTTTAATCAAGGCAAAGATTTCAGAAGCCACAGCAAGTGCCTCTTGGGTAATGCAGATGAAGCTGGAGTGGAGTGGGGACAAGGGCGGAGACAAAAGCCAGGAGATTAGAAGTATTTTTTACCATACTAAGTTATGTCCCTTCAATCCAACCCTAATTAAGTGAACAAAGCAAGTAGGTGTTTTGTGGTTAACTACCCCAAATGAGTGATATTTCCATTTCTGCCTTAGGCTGGTCTACTGGCCTGCCTGTGGAGCACCTCATTTCAGCATCATGTAGTCAGAAGGATATTAAGTTGTCTTGCAGTTAGCTTATGGCCAGTTAAGGACTGCAGAGTGTGACCTGTAGTTAGGGTACAACAACCCATGATACAGAGATGGAAAGCTGGTGGCAAAGTGTTATGGCAATAGAGCAGATGATTAAATAAATGCCTTTAAATGGTGTGGACGCTGGCAGAAGCTGACTTCATGAGTTGCTCTAGAGTCACGAGCTGAAAGTTCTGCACTAGTCACCAAACTGGCTTCTTGCACAGGTCTGGTTAGCCCTGGATGAGTCAGTCTTGTGCAAGAGTCTGTCAGGGCTGGAGTTAAAAGAGGTGACAGGCTAGATGTCCAAATAAGAAAGCTTCAGAACTGTTAAAACTGATGAGAAGGTTTAAGATGAGCTTTGGAAGATAGCAAAAGCAAGGTCTAAGAGACAGAAGGAGGTGATCTTGGTGTGGGTATGTAGGCATCAGAAGGAGAGAAACAGGGAGATTTTAGGAACAAGGTTGGAGACAGCCTACAGGGTCTGAAGGTCTCTGCTGAACAAACTCATCTGTCTAATCCATCCAACATCTAATAGGACAGGCTTTTCTGGGATTTGAAGAAACTGCCTGAGAGGAAAACCACCAAAGTAACTGACTGTGACATGCAGAGACAAAATGATGGGTGGCTTGGGTGAGCAGTGAGCCCAGAGCAGCGGAAGACCTTCCGTTACATTTGTTTTGCTTTCTAGAAAACTCAGCTGCTTTCCTCCTTGTTTGTTTCCCTAGAAGGAAAATCCAGAAGCAAAGGGGAAAGCAAAAATTAGGCAGTGTCCTTGAGTGACCAAAAGTCACTGCGTGTCTTGGAGAGCAGGGATACTGGGCTGGAGGGTTGGGCAGCCCGCATCCCGCTGAGGGTGCTCACAGGCCACGCAGTGTGTGTCTGATCCTACAGAGCCCTCTTGCGGGCAAGTGTTCCGTGCCTATAGACCGCCATGGTTCCTGCACTGCAGATCTCACCTGCTGCTGTTCCTTCTAGAGCTAGAATCGTGGATTTTCCCCCAAAAAGCTGCTCTTCCTAAGGAAGAGTTCAGAGTTTCGGATTTGGGATTGATTTTTTTTTTTTTTTAAACTATTATTTCAGTCCTTTCCCTGCTCTCTTCTAAAATAAGAGAAACGAAAAGGGTAAGGAGCTGCTGAATGAAGATGGCAGTCTGCCCTCAGAAATGAAACTGTCTCTTACTTAAAGGCTCTCAGACGACTCAGGCCCAGCAAGAAACAATTTGTTTTAACAGTAGATTTAATTAGCTGGTATTTGTATTCCTTCCTAGTGTGCTTGAGTCCCAGCACACTTGCTGGTAGACCTGTCTCAAAGCCCTGGTGCCTCCTGGAAAGGAAGCGTGAAGAGTGGACTGGATCATTAAATAAGGACATGGTAAGTATGGCAATTCCCCTGCCAGCTGTGGGAACAGCCTGAAGAGGAGGGGAGGGTGACCAGGCTCTCTTCTCCTCTAACTTTTGCAGTACTGTGTGTGTTAAATATTAAAAAAGAACTAAAATATGATTGAAAACTCAACTTCCAGCAAATATTTGGGGTGAACCTGTGTAACCATAACTGTATCACAGTAAATACGGCTCTTGATGTCCTGCTGCTGTCCTTGATATTCTGAAATGCTTAAGGATGCTCCAGAGCAAAGAGTTAAACTAACAGAAATTTTGGCTGTAATAAAGACACATAGTTTCCCGGGTCACTTCTGTTTGTAGGATTGTGAAAGAACCTCTCTTTTAAGGAAAATCTGACATTCGTGTCTTTGACATTTGTGACTTTTTTGTGCTTGTATATATACTTGAGTATTGGGTTCAGTTTTGGGCCTCCTTTGTCAGAAGGACATTGAGGTGCTGGAGCAGGTCCAAAGAAGAGTTACAAAGGTGATGAAGGTTCTAGAGCACTGGTCCTCCTAGAAGCAGCTGAGGATCCGCAGTTGTTCAGCCTGGAGAAAAGGAGACTGAGGGAAGACCTCGCTCTCTACAGCTCTCTGATAGGAGCTTGTAGCCAGGTAGGGGTTGGTCTTTTGTTCCAAGTAGCAAGTGACAGCATGAGAGGAAATGACCTCAAGTTGTGCCAGGGGAGGTTTAGGTTGAGTATTAGAAGAAGTTTTTTCTGGAAAAGTTGTCAACAGAGTTTTACTGCAGTGTTTCTCAGCACAGGACTTGTGTGGGCACATTGGCATTTCCAGCTCTTCACCATACGTCTCAAAGGGAGGCTTCAGTTTCTCAAATGTTTGGATAAAACACTCTAGGAAAGTTTTGTTACATGCTTTTCCAGCCTCTGTGAGATGGCTACTGTCAGAAACAGGGAACAGCACTGGAAAACAATTCTCTTCTCACCCAACTTGGCTGCTCTTCCATGTATCTTGTCCTGAAAGGAAGAAAAAAAAAAAAATTGCTACTAGGCACTGTCATGGTGCTGCCTCCTGCTTCTTGTTTCATTTTGTTCTGTATGGGCAGATGCCAGTTGTTTTCTTCTCTCTAAGGTGTCTGCAGCTGGTTCTGTGCTTCTCAAGTTTATGAACACAACCATCAGTATTTCCATGTGCTGAGCCTAATGACTTTTCCCTGATGCAAACGCAATTCCTAGCAGTGCTTCCCTGGAGACCTGCAGCCAGTGCTGGTGGAGGACAGGGGCACTGCAGAGGTCAGACATATTCACCTGCTTCCAGGTGGGTGTTTCTGTATTCATGGAGCATTCCAGCCTTGAAAAACTATTGCTGCTGCTGGAGGTTTCAGCTCAGTTGCCTATCCAGGGGAGAAGCTCTTCTGTAGTTAGTAAGGAGCAGCTTTGCAGTGGAGGACATCCCAGCTGTTGGAGGTTGGGCTAAGGGAGGCCTCATCTCGGTGTGTCAACACAAATGAAAGCTGGCTGAGTTGAGAAGGCAGCACAGGTGAAGGAAGGGGTCATGGCCATAGAGTGCCCCTGTGCTCCACCAGCACTGGCTGCAGGTCTCCAGGGAAGCACTGCTAGGAATTGCGTTTGCATCAGGGAAAAGTCATTAGGCTCAGCACATGGAAATACTGATGGTTGTGTTCATAAACTTGAGAAGCACAGAACCAGCTGCAGACACCTTAGAGAGAAGAAAACAACTGGCATTTGCCCATCTGTAGCATGGTTTGGGTTGGAAGGGACCTTAAAGGTCCTCTAGTCCAACCCCTCTGCAGTGAGCAGGGACATCTTCAATTACAACAGGTTGCTCAGAACCCCATCCAGCCTGACTGGAGGAAGTGTTTCCAAGGGCGGGACTGGGAGTGTTATCATTAGGCTTGAAGCTCCTGCTCCAACCCTCTCCACTGGGGAATCAAAGCCACTCTGTAGTTCACAGGTTTTTGTCTTGGTAAGATTTGTTGTTCTACCAAACTCTTGTAGGAAAGGGAAATTCAGGGCAGGTGAGTAGCTTTAGAAACTATCAACCTCCTAAATGGAAAACACATTCTCTTTATCTCCTGTTCTAAAATCTCTATAATGTCTCCAGTGACCTCTGCAACAGATTCCTGGGACGCAAAATAAACACTGGGTTGTGTCTGGTTTATTCTGCAGAACAGCACCTTGCAAAATCAGTGGTGGGTTGTATTTCTTCTTTGCTAAAACCAGAAATAGGTCAAGCAATAACCAAGTGTTTGTGTGACAACCAGGAGTGACTGATGTATGTAGGTGTATTTCAGGGGTGGCCTCTCTCTGTGGCTTCCTTTTGCTACAAGGAGGCAGAAATAAGTTGTTTGTAGCAGAGACATGAAACCACTTTAGATTTCCTGGAACCAAAAGGGTGGGCTTTTCAATAGAAAATGCATGTAGTACATCCTTCTGTGAAGCACCATGTCCCTTGACACCCAGCTTGGCTTTTTCACTTCTGACACCTGCTGGGAAGCCTCAGCCCTTCACTAAGACCATGAGATGAGATCATTGTACCTTGCCTGGGGTCAGGCTGCCTAAGGCAAAAAACCTCCTAATGGAAGTGAAGTCTTGCCTTGTAGGAAGCTTTTTTGGATCACATACGGAGTTGTCAGGTCTGTTCTAAGTCACACACAGAAGTTAATTTGGTCACAGCAAGACAGCAATATTCACACTATTTTAGGTCCATTCTTCAGGAAGGTTGTCCCACTTAATTTCTTTTGGAGAATCCCAGCCCTGGCAATTTACTTTATATTCTGCAGCTCTTTCATATCTTTGCTTGTTTCTTTTGAATGTCTGGCAGCATTTTCCGATAGCACAGGCTGTCATAAACTGCTGCAAAGGCTTTCACAAGCACTCTCTGCCAACAGAGGTCTTTGTTTTCTCATGTGTTTGTGTCCCTCTGAGTGTGAAATCAACCCTTCAGAACACACATGGTCATGGCACAAAGGTGACAGCCTACAGATCAGTTACTATTACTCTTAGTTGTCAGGGCAGCCAAGGTGCAGACAGGTGATGCTTTATTTTCTGTCTATACCAAACTGGTTTCCTTGAAAGGTTGAGTTCTTGGAGCCGAAATCTTGGAGACATCAGGCAGATGCATGGACTGAGGTCTGCTGAACTGTGCCTCTCCCTACAAGCAGTCAAGCCAAAGAGCAGAAGTCGTTTGTGGGCTTTCTGCAGCCAAGGCCATAGGAAAGAACTTCGAACAGGCAAGGAAACAGTCAACCTGCTGTGGGACATGCAAATGAGAAACTTGCTTCATTGCAGCATCTGAACAGGAGCTGCTCACGTTAAGAAAGCCAAAGATACCTAAAAGACATTCCAGAGCTTTCACCCTGGTGACACATGTGGCTCTGTGTCACTGGTAACTGTTCACTAGTGCAGCTGCTGTGTCAAGCCAGCAGAGCCCTCTCTTTGCCAGTTTTCTCACCAGTTCTTCAGAAAATATCAGAACAGCCCTGTTCAGGTAACACCTGCTGTGCTCGCATCTGTTTGCTCTCCTTCCCCCTAAAGATCTCTTTCAAAATCATCTCTGTTGACTGCTGCAGCCTCTTTCCCTCTTGCACCCTACTATGCACAAAATCTCCCTTCAGAGTGATCTTTCTCACACAGAATGGTGGGGGTTGGAAGCGATCTCTGGGGATCACCTAGTCCAACCCCCTTGCTAAAGCAGAGTTACCCACAGCAGCTTGCTCGGGATCACAATGCCCAGGTGGGTGTGGAATCTCTTCACAACCTTTCTGTGCAGTCTGCTGTGCAGGTGCTGGAACAAAGTTTTTCCTTCAGTTCAAGTAAAACCTCTTGTGTTGTAATTTGTGCCTACAGTCTTATCACTGAGCACCACCAAAGAGTCTGGCCCCATCCTTATGACCTCCATCCTTTGGATACTGATCAGCACTGATAAGATCCTCTCTTGGTCTTCTCTTTTCCAACCTAAACAGTGACGAGTTTCACCTTAACTTCTCCTCCCTTTGAATTCCTACACGACCAAGGTCACGTTTCTTTTCAATTTCAAGGACTTCCAAGAGATCACTCTTCTTTGGGGTTTGTTTCTATGTGCTCTCCTGTAATCCAACATTGTTCCTCTTCCAATTTCTACACAGTCCCTGGCCTGTCCCTGCTATGAAGATCAGCAGATTCAACTTAACCCATGGCACTCAGATAGGGCAGCTGATTGTACCTTCAACAGTCAAACACTTCAGTCATTAAAGGAGAAGCCAGGTTGGGTAAAGGAAAAATGAACTTGCATGGTGCTGAGGGACTTGGTAGTGTTGGACTTGGTAGTGTTGGTTCAATGGTTGAACTCAGTGATCTTAAAGGTTTTTTCCAGCTGAAACAATTCTATGATCCTATGATTTCTGGAAGCTGAACTGGCTGACAGAGTGCTAGAACTGTGTTTAATTCCAAACCCTGGGGGGAAAAAAAGTGCTCTACCTTATTGCTGAAGGCACTTGAAGTGTCATGATGGAGCATCTTTAGAACTCATTTGCTGTATACACAGGTCTGACATTTATCCAGGCTGAATTGTCCGTGATGCTTTTAGTATTCACTGCTCAAAGTCAGTGTCAGAGAGAAGCTAATTTCTTAGCTCCGTTCATCATCAGCGGCTGAGATCAGCCTCCAGAGCGAAGACCATCCCCGTGGCACTTCGGTAAGGGAAAAAAAATCAGTGGACACGGTGGACGGGCGGCTTTTTTCCGAGCCGGGATCCGCCTGGGGGAGCGATCCCCCCACTGAGCCTGGCGCCTCGGGGGAGGGAAGTGGAAGTGTGGGAGGAGATGCAGCCTCCGCCTGCTATTTAAGGTAGCAGGAAGGTTACCACCCAACTGAGCAGGAGAAGCTGGGTGTACCCCCTTAGCCCATCCCAACTAAGCAGAAGGAGCTGGGAGTACCCCCTTAGCCTGTCCCAGCAAGGAAGCAGACCCCTCAGGTTTAATTAGTTGTTAGAATTCAGATGATAAAGGCGCTTGCCCTGCACAACCTCAGCATGATGGTTAGAACTAGAGAAGAGTAGATTTAGATTGGATGTTAGAAACAACTTCTGTGGCAGTAGGATAGTGGAACGAGTTGCCCAGGTTGGTGTTTGAGGCCCCAACCCAGGAGATATTCAAGGTGAAGCTTGACAGGGCTTTGGGCACCCTGATTTAGTTGAGGATGTCCCTGCTGACTGCAGAGGGGGTTGAACTGGATGACTTTTAGAGGTCACTTCTAACCCAAACCATTCTGTGTTCTAGTGTAATCTCCTTCAGTGCTCTCTGTCCTTGCAGTCCTGATCACCAGCATGCTTGGTAATAACACTGCTGACAAAGTCTGCGAAAGTGTAGGATAGGAGTAAAAAACAGATCGTGGTGTTCTGTCCCTGGGCTTTCCTGTGGGAACTCCTTTATATGGATTTTGGCCCTGTTAGTTGCTACTTCCTGTATTGGGAAGTGTGTTAAGGAGGACCAGGGTGGTGATTGCACACCTGTCCTTGGCACTGGTGAGGTCGTATCTTGAGTGCTGGGTTCGGTTTTAGAGCCCTCTGTACAGTTGACATTGAGGTGCTGGCACAGATCCAGAGAAGGGTGATGAAGTTGTTGAAGGGTCCAAAGACCAGATTTGATGAGGAGCGGCTGAGGGAATTGGGATTGTTGAACTGGGAGAACAGGAGGCTGAGGGGAGGCCTTCTCATTCTCCACCAGTCCTTAAAAGGAAGTTGGAGCCAGGTCTGTTGATCTCTTCTCCCTATTGACAAGTAGTAGAGTGAGAGGAAATGACCTCAGGGTGCACCAGGGGAAGTTCAGTTCACGTATAAGAAGAGTCTTCTTCACTGGAAAGGTTCTCAAAGACTGGAATAGGCTGCCCAGGGAGGTGGCTGAATCCCATTCCTGGAGGTGTTTCAAAGAGACAGAGATGTGGTGCTGAGGGATGTGGTTTAGCACCAGACCTGGTAGAGTTAGATAATGGTTGGATGTAATAATCTTAAAAGTATTTTCCAACCAAAACAGTTCTCTGATTCTTATTTGATGTTTATCCCAGCACTGTGGTTTGTCCTTTACATCCCGGTGTTCTGGGAGGAGAGCAACAAAGGATGCTGCTTGTTTGTCAGCTTCAAGTGAAGTGCCTTTGATAGCAATGGAGTGGCTGGGGATAGAGGAAAGGGAATGGGCAGATATTCACCAAGAGAGTGTAGGTGAGCAGAAGGATGTTCTGAAATGCCAAGATTCCGTGTGAGGTTGTAATTTGTTTGTTAACTAAATTAAGTGACTCCAAAGCACAAACACTTGGGCAAAATCAGATCAGCAAAGGAATCTCCCTGTTGGAGGAGCTTTCAGCAAAAGCAAAACAACAAAAAGCCCTGGAAGATCTGAACCTTGCATTCATCTTTCCTGCAGCATCTGCAGTCTCGGGGGACTTGCTTGTAACTTGATGCACCAAAGAGATTTGTGCTCAGCTCCCTTTCTCTGCCTGCACTACAAGGCAAAGCAGGTCAGCTGTCAGCTCCCTCCTCCTTTGGGACTTCCTTCCTCTGAGCTCAAAGGGAGTCTTTGCGTTACTACCAGCTTCACAGACGTTGGAGCAGGCTCTGAAGCTTGTCTTCAGCCAGCTGCACCCTGTTCAAGTTCTAAAGCATAGCATTTCTTACTGGTTTCTTGTCTCCCCAGGCTGTGAACAGTCTTACGTGAAAGACAGAGCTCAGGAACCCGAGTCTGAGATTGCTCCCTGGAGTCTGCAGGGCTAAGAACAGGGGGGCTGCAGAAATGGCAACCGTGGCTGCAGATGTACCTGCTGCCTCTGACTCTCTGGGGAGCTGGTAAATGAGGCCCTGTGATGCCTTTGACCACACTCAGTGCTAAGTGGCTTTGACCCCAGCAGTAAGAGCTTATTTACCTCATTTCCTTGGCTGTAAGTCACCAAAAAAAGGTGAAGGTGAGGTGATGATGCTGTTGGGCTGTGAGGAAAAATTATGGAAGGCAGGGTACATGAGTGGTGCTCTGCTCCAGCCACACAAAACTTTGTATGCTGCACTGGTCCACAGAATCACAGACTGGTAGGAGTTGAAAGGGACTTCTGAGGATTATCTAGTCCAACCTTCTTACTAAAGCAAGATCACCCACAGCGGGTTGGTCATGATCACAATGGCCAGGTGGGTTTGGAATCTCTCCAGAGAAGAAGACTTCACAGTCTCTCTGGACAGGCTGCTTCAAGGCTCCAGCATCCTCACAGCAAGGTGAAACCACTTGGATTCCAGTTTGTGCCTGCTGCCCCTTGTCCTGTTGCTGGGCACTGCTGAAAAGAGTCTGGTCCCATTCTCTCTGTCCTTGCCCTTTAGCTCTTGCTGAGCATTGATCAGATCCCCTCTCAGGCTGCTCTTCTTCAGGCTCAACAGCCCTAGGGCTCTCAGACTCTCTTCATCAGAGAAATGGCCCAGTCCTGTCACTGTCTTTGTTCCCTCTGTTGGACTCTCTCCAGCAGCTACCTCTTGAACTTTGTAACCCAGCTATCTCAGGGTAACCAAGCTATCTCTTGAACTGGGTAACCCAGAAATGAGCACACTACTCTTCATGTAGTCTCACTGTGGGAGAGTAGAAAGGGAGAAGAACCTCTCAACCTGCTGGCCATACTCTTCTTCATTCATGCCAGGATTCCACTGGCCTTCTTAGGCACAAGGGCACATTGCTGGCTCACAGTGAACTTGTCCACCAGCACACCCAGATTGTTCTCTGTGGAGCTGCTCTCCAGCAGGTCAACTCCTTGCCTGTACTAGTGCATAGAGTTATTCCTCCCCAGGAGGAATATGCTTGCCCTTGTTGAACTTCATGAGGTTCCTGTCTTCTCAGCTCCCCAGCCTGTCCAGGTCTCACTGAATGGCAATACAGCCTGACTGGGTGTCAGCCACTCTTCATAGTTTGGTACCATCAACCAACTTTGTCTTCCAGATGAGCATTTCCTCCTTCCCCCAGGGAAATTATGTTACCCTTTCACCTACATCCAGGATGGCTTTTGAGTCATGGCTTGCTGAGGAGAAAGGAGGTGGCCAAGGTGCCACTTCTGAGCATTGGCTGCTGGCAGTATGAAATGTGAATGCCTGTCCTCTGCAGAAAACAAAGACAGCATGATGATGGTGGTGGAGTCACCATTCCTGGAAGTGCTTAAAAAGAGACTGGATGTGGCACTTGGTGTCATGGTTTAGTCGATTAGATGGTGTTGGGTGATAGGCTGGGCTTGATGATCTCGAAGGTCTTTTCCAACCTGATTGGTTCTGTGAAACAATTGTTGTAGATCAGCATCTTTCCTCTCTGGCCACAGTACCAGTTAAGAAGCACAGGCTGGTGTCTGCCAATAACCAAGAGAGGACAAACTAGTGGAGAATCACACAGTTGAGTGATAGCACAAGAACAAAGAGTCCCAAGTTTCGTCAGGGATGTTTAGGTTGGATGTTAGGAGAAATTTCTTCCCTGAAAGGGTTGTTATAGCCTGGCCTAGGCTGCCCAGAGAGGTGGTAGAGTCCCCATCCCTGGAGGGGTTTCAAAGCCATGTAGATTTTGTACTTCGGAGGGGTGTGGTTTAGTGGTGACCTGGTGAATTGGTTGTGGGAATTAATGAGGCAGGAATTATAAAATATGCTGTTATTTTTATTTCCAGCAAGCCCCGCCCACAACGTTATATAATATTAATTAGATTGAGTTCGGAAATTCGGTTGGGAAAAGTCTTTCACAAGGATGCTGCTACAAGGAGTTTAGTAATTCAGAGAAGTCAGAAAACTTGGAAAAGGGTTTGCTATAAAAAATAGCTTTGCTGCACTTAAGAACAAAGGCAGCCTGGAGCCCCAGGGAACGGAAAGGCTACTCAGGGCAGGCTTCCTCGGCAGTGCCATGAAATGCAGATCGTGAGGCTCTTTGTAGGCAGAGGCAGGTCCCTTCAACGGGCAGGCAGGATCTGGCGGTCCGGGGCTGGCAGTCTGTTGCTGGCAGCTCCTCTTAAAGCCCGAAGTAGCAGTCTCCTCCAAGTCCACCTTAAAGTCCCTCTCAAAGTTCCCTGGTGAAGTACCCCAGATAATGTGTCCTGTTGGCATATATATGCTGGGGCGATCTGCTCTCCCCGGTTCAAACCCGCGGGGGTGGAGTGAGGTACTTAGCGCCTACTCCTTCCACATTCCAAACCAGAGGGGTGGGGGAAGCAGGACAGTTTCTCGCCCCATTCAAACCTTTGGTGGGGCAGGCACTTGGGTGTGCCCTGCCACACCTGGCAGCACTAGGTTGGACTTGATGATCTTGGAAGTCTCTTCCAGCCCAAATAATTCTAGGATATGTGAATGTGACCACACAGAATGACTTTTGTGTGGATAGTGTGAAATGGGAGCCGATGAGTGTGCAGCTCTCCCAACCCTATCATTCAGCGTTCAGGTTGAAGATTTAGGTGCTAATTAATCTTTCACTGAGGGGGGGGGGGG
>VWZE01018702.1:81163-93254 GCA_013396675.1 Eubucco bourcierii
CGCTCCAACACTTCCATGTCCTTCCTGTGCTGAGGGTTCCAGAACTGCACACAGGACTCCAGGTGGGGTCTGACGAGAGCAGAGTAAAGGGGCAGAATCACCTCCCTTGCCCTGCTGGCCACGCTGCTCTTGATGCAGCCTAGGACTTGGTTGGCTGTCTGGGCTGCATATGCACACTGCAGGCTCATGTTGAGCTTTTCATCAACCCAGAGGTCTTGCAACGGCAAGGTCTTGCAACGGCAGGACAAGGGGCAATGGGTTTGAACTGGCAGAGGGAAGATTTAGACTGGATATTAGGAGGAAGTTCTCTACAGTGAGGGGGGTGAGACCCTGGCACAGGTTGTCCAGGGAGGTTGTGGCTGCTCCCTCCCTGAAGGTGTTCAAGGCCAGGTTGGACGAGGCCTTGAGTGAGCTGTACTAGTGGGAGGTGTCCCTGCCTATGGCAGGGGGTTGGAACTAGATGATCCTTGAGGTCACTTCCAACCTTACCATTCTATGATTCTACTTAATAAAAGGTATTAAAGCTAAGATATCATTCCAGTGCTTTGCAAGAGAAAAAGATAAACAACTGGAAGATCAGGGATGATTAAATGATAATTAAGGCATGGTGATGACACCAGCACCACAGATATCTCTGTAGCCTGTTTGAACACTGTGTTAAAGTCAGTCAGTTCTACCTAATAACAGCATTTACAATAACACAAGGAGAATACAAGGTGGGATCGCACAGCAGGCAGCCTGCTGTATTAAAACAGACTTACAACATCAATATCTAGAGACAACAGGCATGGTCTGTGCTGAAAAACGGTCAGTGTTACAACTCCATCTTAACAAAAACTTTAACACAATAGCAGCAAAGGAAATGAAAGCAAGGGAGGGCACTGAACAAGAGCTTTTAAGAAGAGAGTTTGCTGTAGAGAGTTTGGAGCAGGATGACTTTGTTAGCTGGACTAGATGAAATTAAGCTGGGAGAGGATCCGTGTTTATAAAGTAAAAAAAGAATGTCAAGATAAGGTGATGAATGTTATTAGCAACTGTAAGCAACGCTGTCCTGTTTGTGGCTGTTGGGCTGTTCTCACAAGTAGCAAGTGATGAGATGAGAGGAAACAACCTCCAGTTGCACCGGGGCAGGGAGGCAGGGAGAGGTTAGGTTGGATATTACGAAAAACTTCTTCCCTGCAGGAGTGATCAGGCATTGGAACAGGCTGACTAGGGAGGTGGTGGAGTCACTGTTCCTCGAAGTGTTAGATGTGGACTAAACATGGTATCAGTGTGGTGCTGTGCACAGAAAATGGGGAAGGCAGCATGAAAGTGATGCTGGATCAACTTTGTTCTCTGTAGAATATCAGTGATAGGAAATATAGGCAGGAAGAATCTTCAATTAAGAGAGTGTAAGGAGGCAAATATTTGAGGAACCAGTAAATCAGCTTGATAAGGGTAGAATAAATGTGTTCCAAAGGCCAAGTTCTTGTTGCAGTGTTAGTGACATCAGAATGCAGGGCAGCATTTGATGATGGACAAGGCTGGAGAGGAGGCAGAAGCTCTCATTTAAAGCTCACAAAGAAATATAAATGCCAAAGGTTATTGTGTCCTTCTACCAGTGAGGGTTTTAATAAGTAGGTACAATTACAGTAGGGCATGAAAAAAAGGTAAGAACTATCTGCCCCTGAGGGCTGCTATTTTCCCAACAAATGTACTGGCAGAAAAAGCCAAGCAGAGGTGTAAATACAATAGGATGGGAAACTGCGTGCTGGGGAAAAGGAGTTTGTGATGCTGGGAGAAGTGCCCAGCACAGGGAAGCAGATCCCAGATGAAGAATTTCACAGAGGGGAAAAAAACCTCCAAGTTATACATGTGGCAATGAAAATAGGATACAAGACCTAAAGCCAGACACCACTGGATTCATGCAAAACATAGTGGAAGGCTCAGGGTGGGTACGAGGAACAATTTCTTCCCTAAAAGTGTCATCAAGGCCTAGCCCAGGCTGATGAGGGCAGTGGTGCAGTCTACATCCCTGAAGGGGTTCCAAAGCCATATAGATGTGGTGCTGGGGGTTTAGTGGTGACCTGGCAGTGCTGGGTTGATGGTTAGTCTTGATGATCTTAAAAGTGTGTTGCAACCCAAACAGTTCTGTGATTCTCTCAGACCTACATGGCCTAAGAAATATACTTAGAACAATGTCTGCTTCTGGAAGGTGCTGGGATGGGAGATGTTAAGTCCCACTTGCATACATCAGGGTCAGTTTAGAAAGCTTTTACTTTTAATGGTGAGCACTTAATGCTTGTGCCCTCAAAATCAGTGCTGTCTCTGGGGTGAAGAAAGGCTATCTCAGTTCAATTTCAGTCCAGGCCTTGTGATAAAAAAGTTTTTCCTGAGAACTGAGTCCCCAGGTAAAGCCTGGAGAGAGGCATCAGAGAGCATCCCTGTCAGCAGCATGAGTATGAATAGAGGTTTAGTACATTATCAGGGGAGGAATAACTTGATACAGGTTGGGAGGGGTGGCTGACACCCCCTCAAGCTGTGCTGTCAGTCAGTAAGACCTGGACAGGCTGGGGAGTTGGGCAGAGATGAACCTCATGCAGTTGAACAAGGACAAGTGTGGAGTCCTGCACCAGTATGGGTGAGGGCTGACCTGCTGGATATATATCCAGTTGAGGGTTCCCCAGTTTGAGAGATAGGGAGTCCAACAAAACCTACAAAGGTGGTGAGGGGACTGGGAGACCTGGGACTGCTTAGACTGGAGAAAAGCAGCCTGAGAGAGGGAGCTTCTCGGTTATCAGCGTGAACTAAGCCGAGGTGGGGGGAAGATACAAGAGGATGGGGTCAGATTCTGTGGAGTGGTGTCCAGTGACAGGACAAGGGCAAGAGACACACACTGGAACCCAGGAAGTTCAACCTGAACATGAGAAAAAATTCCCTGTGAGGGTGGTGGAGCCCTGGAGCAGGCTGCCCAAAGAAGTTGTGGAGTCTTCTCTTCTGGAGAGTTTGCAAACCCTCCTGGACTTTGTGATCCTGGGCAACCTGCTGTGGGTCCCCCTGCTTTAGCAAGGGGATTGGACTGGGTGAACTTCAGAGGTCCCTTCCAACCTCCAACATTCTGGAACTATGTTAGGGAAAGCAAACATAAAGCAACAGAGAAAGGTCTAAAAGTAAGGATGAACAGGGCAGAGAAACTTTTGTACTTAGATTTAAATGGTATGGGTAAGTGGGAGAGTAAATTAGATGTACAGCTTGAACTTTAAGATGGTCCTAGAGACTCAGGAACCTACCAGCAAAGTGCAGTCTGATGATCTACTGTAGAGGGCAGTCCATCTATCTTATTTACTGGGTGCACAGCAGTTTCCAGGCTCACACCAAGGTTGTTCCTTGCCTGCCAAGGAGAACCCTAAATTCTTTTTGTTATTGCTGTTTTCGTCTCTGTAACTATTGCAGTATTGCACTATTTGCAGTGTTTAAACCTGAGCATTGCATCTGGAAGGAAGTTCGTGGAGGCTTTCACTTGGGGAGAACTCTATAGCAGCCCTGCAATATGAGGTGTGGGTTCTGGGGTGTACCCACGTGTGGCCCAAAGGCTGCCGTTACTCTTTGTTTCAGGCCTGCTTTGTAGAGCCTGGCAGCAGCAGGCATTTAAGCAAGGAGTTGAGCATACATGAGAGTTGGAGGAAAACAACACCTCTGTCTATCCCTGAGAAAAGAAAATCGCTGCGGTTACTGTAGTAACCGTGATCTCATCTGCCAGCAGACACAGGCTTCTGAACAGCCAGTGCTGCAGCTGTGAGGTGTAGCACATGTAGGAGTGCAGCAAACAGGGCTTGGATAACACTTCCAGTCATCTCAGCTAGCCCTTGGCCCCAGGGCTAGACTTTCTCCAGGAAGGTGCTTGTCTGCCTTGGTTTTTAAAGTCTCCAGTCACTGGCAAGAGGATTTTCATAGCCTGCAGCAGGAAAGGAATGGCATTTCCCTCCTGGTTTGATGTTCACTGGTGTAATTGTAGCTTACATCTCTGGTTGTCTCATGGATTGCACTGCTGACCAACCATTTGGGTGGTGATCTTTTGTCTCCCGCCTAATGTTGTGGAAGTCAAATTACAACCATGTAATGCTTTAGGAAGTGGTGAAGAGCAGAGCTTCCTTTGACTTTCCATGGCTGGAGAGCCCCTTGGCAGACTCAAAATAAACCTTTTTCAATCTAGTTTCTTGGGCAGTGTTCCTTCTTTGTAGAATGAACTCTCTTCCAAGCTTGAAGTAATATCCAATTGTTCTTGTTTGTGACTCAGTTCTTTCAGTCTGGCTTTTAACACTAAATAATAAATCCAGGCTAACAATGGGTTGTGAGAATATCTAGGCTTTGAGGAAGATGAAATGACCATTTAAGAAGCTGCTGACCAGGTGTAACAGAATCACAGAATATGTCTGGTTGGAAGAGACCTTCAAGATCACCAGCCCTCAACCTAGCACTGAAGGGTCAGCACAAAACCATGTCCCTAAGTGCCTGGTCCACATGGTGCTTGAACACTTCCGGGGTGGTGACTCCTGCTGCCCTGGGCAAACCATTCCAGTGTTTTGAGAAACCTTTCAGTGAAAAAAGATTTCCTAATACCCAGCCTGAACCTAGTTCAGCTTGGAACTGTTTCCTCTGGCCCTGTCACTTGCCACCAAGGAGAAGCAGCTGCCTTTTGCTCACTCCAGCCTCCCTTCAGGTAGTTGTAGAGATTGAGGAGGTTTCTCCTCAACCTTCTCTTCTCCAGAATGAACAACCTCAGCTCCCTCAGGTGCTCCTTGTGGGCCATGTGCTGTAGGCTGTTTTCCAGCCTCTGGACATGCTCCAGGACCTCAATGTTGTTCCTGTAGTGAGGAGCCCAGAACTGAACACTACACTTGAGGTGTGGCCTCACCAGTGCTGAATACAGGGGGGTGATCACCTCCCCCGTCCCTGATGGCCACAGTGTTTCTAACACAAGCCAGGATGCCATTGGCTTTCTTGGCCACCTGGGCACACTGCTGACTCATGTTCAAGTCGGCTGACAACCAATATCCCCAGGTCCTTCTCCAAGTCTCAGCTTTCTAACCACACATCCCCAAGTCTGTAGCTTACCATGGGGTTGTGGTGAGCCAGGTGGAGGATGTTTATCAGAGTGCGTTATAGTAAGCAAACAAGTAAAAGCAGAATGAGTATCATTTCACTGAAAGCACTTCAGTCCTGTGGTGAGTTTTTTCTCTGTTTAATTTATGAGTTTTTAGCTTGTTCATCCTCCTCTCACATCCCACTCCTGGCAGTACCTTGGTCTAACATCTCGGGTCAGATGTGCATGCTACCTAACTGCACTCTGCAGCACAAAGGAGACAAGATTATTTGTATGCCTTTCAGTCTCATACTTTGCTCTGTTCAGGTGGTTACAAAAGCTTTTGCAGACTTCCAGCTTGTAATATATTACTAAAAGGTATAGAGCTTCTTGTTTCTTTAGCTTTTCAAAATCTTCTTTAGGGGTTGTGGATATCTACTTTGAGTGTTTCCCAGGTAAACTCTGCTGAGTTGTTGTTTTCGAGTCATAGAATATTTTCTATTGAAAGGGATCTTTAAAGGTCATCCAGTCCAATCCTCCTGCAGTCAACAGGGACATCTGCAACTAGAGCAGGTTGCACAGAGCCCCAAACAACCTCATCTGGAATGGTTCCAGGGATCTTTCTGGACAACCTTGGCCAGGCTCTCACTGTCCTCAGTGTAAAAAATTTTGTCTTGTATGTAGTCTAAATTTTCCTCTTTTAATTTCAAACCATCACTTGTCCTGTCAAAATGGACCTAGCTTTCTTCTCAGCCCCTGTAAGTACTGAAAGGCCACCTGAGGGTCTCCCCAGAGCCTTCTCTTTTCCAGGCTGAACAAGCCCAACTCTCAGCCTGGCCTCACAGCAGAGGGCTTCCAGCCCTCAGATTGTTGTGGCCTCCTCTGGACCTACTCTAACAGGTCCATGTTTCTCCTGTGCTGAGGGCTCCAGAACTGGATGCAATACTCCAAGTGAGGTCTCACCAGAGTGGAGCAGTGGGACAGAATCCCCTCCTTCTACCTGCTGCCCATGCTGCTGGGGATGCAGAGCAGGACATGTTTGGTTTCTGGGCTGTAAGTGCACACTGCCAGCTCATGTCCAGCTTCTCATCCACCACCCCCCTCAGATTTTACTCTCATATGAGAGTATGGCAGGTCCCACCTCAGTGTGGCAGAGTTCATTGCAAGTCAAAAAACTGTAGTGCAGGCACCAACAGAAAGACACCCTGAGTGTGGACCTTCCTGAGACACAATGCAGATCTGCTTTCTTGCTGACTTGCTGTCCTAAAAGATAGGCATAAAGGTCAGAGTGATGTGTGACCATCTGGCCTCCCACTCCTCTCTTTCCACTCCACTCTTGTTTCTAGACAGAAATGAGATCAGCTTCAAGACATTATTTCTTGTGCAACCTCCACACTTGAGTTTGAGGATTTCAGTATTTGCATGGATGCCTCTAAAAGCTGCCTCCCTAGCCCCTAGGTACTGCTTTTTCTCCCATCCTGTCTATTCCTCTAACCCTTACTGCAATACTTGTGTCAGAAGTTGAGGCAATTCCTTCTTGAAGATAGGGAAATGATTGCTCAGTAGGGGTAACTGGGTTTCTTCAGGGACCTATTTCCATCCACAGAACTGGATGCTATATTTGAGACCTAGGGCTTGCAGGCAATGCTTGGTAGAACCCAGAGAAGCTGGAGGCACTGTCAGAAAGCATCAAAAGGAAATTCACTCATGAAAAGGCAGACAGGGAAAACACTGAAACTGTTGTCCCTCACAGGGAAAATACTGAAACTGTTGTCCCTCACAGGGAAAACACTGAAACTGTTGTCCCTCACAGGAGGGAAACCTCGAGACCTCCACAAGGGAGAGGAAAGGATAGAAGCATGTAGGGATGCAGCAGGTAACACCCAGGTCAGACACCACAGTCTGAAAACAGCAACCTGGCCAAGGAAGCCCAGCACCAAGAAAGATGTTTGGGTGCAAAGCTCCTCAGCCACACAGCAAGCCACTGGTCCCACCAGACCAGAGTAGCCCTGTTACGCCTTTGCCCTGTTGGGAAACGTGGTCCAGGGAAACGTGAAGCCTCCCACTCATGTTGTGGCAGGCCCTTTGCAAGGCAAGATGTCCATCAGCAGATGACTGGTTCAACTGATTGATGAGATCAGCAGGCTTCATTTAATTTTTGAACAGGCAAGATCTGAGTGATTTGATCAGTGCCATTCCTCAGAGACACAAAAAGCCTAAAACCCCCAAGTGATTCTTCCCTCTTCTTGCTGTATTTGACTTGGATCAAACAGGACATTGGTTATCACTGAGTGTTGGCTGGAGCATTGTGTGTTTAAATGAGAACAGGGCTAGGAGAAGCACAGCACCTCTTTGTTAAAGGTGCCTCCTACTTAATGAAGTGCTACAAAAAGACTAAACTGTCCCCAGATGGTCATAGTCGGGAGTGTTTGGGTAACACACAGAGCAACAGCTTCTTAAAATGGAAGGAACAAACAAAAATAATCATGATAAAAGGGATCCTTGATTCAAAGTGCTCTTGCTTGCCTTCCAGCATTGACGTTTGTGTCAATACTGTATTAGTGGTAATCAAATCTCTCATTGTCTGCTGCAATGAACCCAACTCCTTGGGTATAAAGCTCCATTAATCACCGAGGTGTGCTGGTGGGAAGATGAATTAGGTGGTGCTTTGTAGATCTGCTGAGAGAGAGGAGGACATGCATTGAGTATAAATGGGGAAGAAGCAGCAAAATGTACTCCTAGATCTTTTTCCTTGGCATTTTCTCTGCACTAAGCCAAAGAAAGGTTCAGAGATTGGAATTTTATTAACTATCCTGTGTGATTTTGCATTAATTGTTTTGATTTTAGAGCAGATGAAAGGTGCAGGTTGTGGGAGGTGAGTTTCTGTAACTCTGCTAATTGTACAGGCATTTTCACCAGCTTAAAATGGCAGTAATGCCACTAAATGATGTCACCAGGCTGAGAGTGAGTGTTGATTTCCTTGAGGGTAGGAAGACTCTAGAAAGGGTCCTGGACAGTCTGGATCGATGGGTTGGGGCCAGTGGGATGAGGTTAAATAAGGTCAAATGTCAGTCCCTACCCTTTGGTCACAACAACCCCATGAATGCTCCAGGCTTGCTGCAGAGTGGCTGGAAAGCTGCCTGGTGGAAAAGGACCTGGGGGTTTTGGTCAGCAGCCAGCTGGGCATGAGCCAGTGTGTGCCCAGGTGGCCAAGAAAGCCAACAGCATCCTAGCTTGGATCAGCACTAATGTGGCCGGTTGGACCAGGGCAGTGATTATCCCCTTGTACTCAGCACTGGTGAGTCCATGCCTTGAGCACTAGCTTCAGTTTTGGGGCTTTCACTCCAAGGACATTGAAGTGCTGGAGTGGGTCCAGAGAAAGGCAGCAAAGCTGGTGGAGGACCTGGAGAACAGGTCTGGTGAGGAAACTGGGGTTGTTTAGTCTGGAGAAATGTAGGCTGAGGCAAGACCTCATTGCTCTCTACAACTGCCTAGTGACAAGCAACAGGACAAGAGGAAAAGACCTCAGGTTCACCGGGGCAGGATTTAGGTTGGAGACTAGGAAAAAACTTCTTTACCATAAGGGTTCTCAAAGACTCTAACAGGCTACCCAGGGAGGTAGTTGAATCCTCAGCCCTGGAGGTGTTTCAAAGAGGCAGAGATATGGTGCTGAGGGACATGGCTTAGCACCAGCCTTGGGAGAATTAGGGAGTGGTTGGACTTGATAATGTTAAAGGGCTTTTTGAACCCAACCCAAGCAATTCTGTGGTTCCATGATTGTAAATGTCGTAGTTGTCTTGGTCCTGATGGAAACTGCAATGCTGTCAGCAGCCTCTGGAGACCTGTCTGCATGCTGTGGGTGGGTCACTTCATTATGCTCTGCCTCATCTTCCTCTGTCTGAGATTCAGGAAAGAGCACTCCCTGCATCCATCATTAAGAACACCACGTTCATGTTCATCAGATCCAAAGAAAGAAACTGTGGGTGTGTTTTTTTAACTGAGATGAGATGCTGTGTGGATTATCTGAAGGCGCTGTACGTTTGAGGAAGTGCTTTCTGGTGCCTGAGCCTTTCAGTGGGTGTGCCTTACCTGAGGGATCAGTTTTACCTAAGGTCATACCTTGAGTATCTTCCTTTGCAAAGTGATGTCACCATTTCTTTCTTTCTGACATAGGGCTCTTGGGAATGAAAATGCCAAGTGCTGCTGTTGTGTGTAGTGTGACAGGCCCCTGTTCTGCAAGACAGTTTAGAAATCTTTGGTTGTCCATAGCAACCTGAAGGCACTGAAATATGGGCTTGCACACATGGGGTGGGGGGTGTGTGTGGAGTTGAAATGCTGCCGTTACTAGGAAAAGGCTCTCTGCTTTGTTCCTGCCTTGATAGTCTCCTCATCACTCCTACCCACTCCACAGCAGTGGCAGTTCTTACCAGCAGAGTCGTTTTTACCAGACTGCTGGTCATCCTCCCTAGGTGTGCACTGTGTGAGAGAAACTGGTACCAGAGCAATGTCTGCAGGGAAGGCCTAAACAGAACTAGGCCTGGTTAGGCCATCCTGCAGAGATGGTGATGTCCACCACTACATAGTGTGTGATAGAACTGGAGCCATCGCAGATCACCTGAGTTCACTGCTGCTGGATGTATTGTAAATACAGACTTCTAGGTGAAAGCTGGAGAGAAAGAGAGGGCACAGATACTTTGTCTTACACTCTTTAGGTCTCTCAGGCTATAGTCTGGGCAAAACCTTTCTTCCCTGTGCCACAGCTAAGGAGTGGGAGGCAGGGCAGCATTGCAGGCTGTAGCCAGGCCCAAAGCAGTGACTGTGTGACATGACTCAACATCACAGGGTACCCCCTCTGCTTCTAGTGTCTCAAATTAACACATTGGGTCACCCTAAACCTGTTACTGACCTTGCCAAGGGTCATGCCCTCAAGTGCTTTGCAAGATCCTCATGCCATCCAGCTAGTGTATGCCCTGTTGTGACAGCCCTGAAAGGGTGACTGCTGTGGGTGCTTCATCACTGCCTGTCACCACCTCACCTCACTCTTTCCTACTCCACTCTGCTGGGAGCCAGAGCCTGGACTGACTGCTCCACTTCACTGAGCAGCTTTTGCAATGTTAGAGCACAAAGATATTTCAGCAGCTTCTGTGCTGTGGGCAACACTCAGTCTCTGTTGTAATTAGGCTTGGGTGTCCTCCAGAATGGCACAAACTTCAAAAGCCCCAAGACTACCCTTGTAGGAATGTAGGTGGGGCAGGCAACATCATCCTGGGACTGCTTCAGCTCCAGTGACCAGTTTACATAGTCAAGGCCTTACACAGCAAAAAAACCCCAAAAAACAAAACAAAATACTTAGGGTCTGATGGCTTCAGTTTTTAATCCCTATTACTGCCAATAATCCTTTGTCTGTGAGTAGGCCCTACTCATGCAAGTAGTGCTCTTGGCTTCAGCGGAGTGTTTTGACCTGCTTGTATTTAATGTAAACTAAGATTACTTTTGGCATCTGTGGAATCCTAAAACACTAAACCAGCAGAGCGTGATCCAGGCTTCACAGACCCAGGAGGTCATGCTGGAGTTTACATTTGCTGCTGGCAGTTCCAGCGGGTTGCTAGCACGGGTACACCAGATTAATTTCCTTTCCTACCGCAGAATAAACACTGCGTGGGGGAGTAAATATTAAAGTGGAAGGGGACAAAGGCTCTTTTGTCAAACTCAGATGTCTGTTTACCTGGTGTCCCCACGTAGCAGATGCTGCTTACTGGAGTGTTGTGGAAGTTCAGAGACAAAGCTTCCAACAGGGCCAGGCAGTGCAGGAAGGAGAGAAGAAAGGCTCTTGCAGTATTTTGGGTTCTGTGTACTGTGGCCATCGCTGGTTTTCAGTGCGATGGGTTAGCTGTGCCTGCGACTGCGCAGCCCAGCTCACATGGGAAATGCTTCTTGGAGCCTAGCAAGCACTAAGGTGCACATCCTCCATGCTGCTATGGCAACGGTGGGGTGTGGGAGCTGGGAGGACTGGCTGCCAGGAGCTGCTGCACCTTGCTCAGAGAACTACTGCCCTTTGGATGTCCAAATGGGTTTAATTACTGGATGTGAAGACTATTTGGTGTCTAGTGACTGAGCCTTCAAATGAGTGTTGCTTCCCTGGGCGGGCTTCAGGGGTGTGCTGGGCCACCAAGCCCAGCTGTGCTTAGCAGGAGCAGACAGTCCTGGGGGCACTGTGGTGCTGTAAGCAGTCTGGCAGCATTCATGCAGGACTGTCAGGCTTGACAAGGAAGGCCAGGGAAGCTTTGCCGATGCTGTCCTGGCAGTCAGTGTTTCAGGTCTACTTCTTACCCTTCATTCTAAGACCTGTTGACTTGTCCCTTTCAGTATTGGTGGGGTGCATGCAGGATAGCCTTCGCACCATGGTGACCTCCAGGCAGGGCTCAGCAGCTCTGGGTTTGTAGCAGGACAGCTGATAACAAATTCTGTCTCATGGAGACTCTGATACTTAGACACTTAATTTCCCTTGGGGAAGGGACAAGATGATGACTCTGAAATGCTGAAGCTGTGTTTATGAGGTCAGCTGGGCAGAGATGTCCCATCCCTGAGCCCATGGGAACTATGGCTTGCATGCTTTGTATTCTTAGGTTGCCTCTCTGGCCCTGGTTTGCTGCTGGGCAGAATTTTCTGTGCTGTACCTTGACCAGGGAAACCACATGAAATCCTGTTACTGCTGAGAGAGGGACAGCAGGATGGGAAATTAAATGGAGGAACATGGTCCATGTAGGGGAACAGGGGCGTGAAATAATTTAACTGTAGTTCCTGTGAAGTACTCTGGCAGTTTGGGTAGACACCTGTTAATCATAGAATCATAGAATGGTAAGGTTGGAAGGGACCTCAAAGATCATCTAGTTCCAACCCCCTGCCATAGGCAGGGACACCTCCCACTAGTAAAGCTCACTCAAGGCCTCGTCCAACCTGGCCTTGAACACCTCCAGGGAGGGAGCAGCCACAACCTCCCTGGGCAGCCTGTGCCAGTGTCTCACCACC
>VWZE01018708.1:12160-27027 GCA_013396675.1 Eubucco bourcierii
AGAGGGCTGCAGCAGCTCTGCTGTGAGGACAGGCTGAGAGAGTTGAGGTTCTGCAGCCTGGACAAGAGAAGGCTTCCAGGAGACCTTGGAGAGGCCTTCCAGGATCTGAAGGGGGCTACAGGAAGGCAGAGGAGGGGCTATTGACAAGGGTTTGGAATGACAGGACAAGGGGCAATGGGTTTGAACTGGCAGAGGGAAGATTTAGACTGGATGTTAGGAGGAAGTTGTTTGGAGTGAGGGTGGTGAGACACTGGCACAGTTTTCCCAGGGAGGTTGTGGCTGTTCCCTCCCAGGAGGTGTTCAAGGCCAGGTTGGAGGAGGCCTTGAGTGACCTGTGCTAGTGGGAGGTGTCCCTGCCTATGGCAGGGGGTTGGAACTGGATGATCCTTGAGGTCCCTTCCAACCTTCCCATTCTGTGATTCTATGAAATCTTTGCATCTTAAATCCAGTACTGGGATGCATCTTTCTATTTCCTCAGACTCCCCACTTGCTCTTTAGCTACTGTGCATGCTTGCAGCAAATGAGGTGGTTCTGACATAGAGTGAAGGAGGCAGTGATTTCTCCTGGAAGAGCAAAATACTTTGTGATCCCCTGGGTAAAAACTGTATTGGAAAAATGATGCATAAAAGGGCACAGCTAACTTACAGGCTGAGCAAAGCCAATTCCCAGTATAGGAGTGGTATTTCTGGCAAATCTCAAGTTTCCATTTCCCTTTGCAAATGTGCTAGAGACATTTAAGAAAATCTTACATCATTTAAAATAAATAAATAAATAAACAAATCACTTTTTCAGAAGCTAGAAGCTTTGCAGCCTTTCATAACTTGTACATGGGGAGAAAGTTACACTGTCTAGGAGCAAACATACAGCAGTACAGGGAAAGCTTGGAGAGAATTTTAAATAATTTTAAGTAATTGCATGATAGCAACACTCCTTTGAATACTAGGCAAATGGCCCAGATGGAACTCCTCAGCAGAAGAAATGTTACTTTCAAAGACTCATGTGGTAAGAGAATCAGCTGGCACCTCTTGATTAGTATTTCAGTTGCAACTGGGGTACTTTGTGAAGCTGTCAACAGTTAGTGGCCTTTTGTTCACTTCCTAGAGTAGTCTTGGCATGCATGAATTGGGCTGATGGTGGAGATCAACGTCTGATCTTACTGCTATCTACAGCTACCTGAAGGGAGGTTGTAGCCAGGTGGGGTCGGGCTCTTCTGCCAAGCAACAAGCAACAGAAAGAGGGGACACAGCCTCAAGTTGTTCCAGGGGAGGTCTAGACTGGAGGCAGTTCTTAACAGAGAGAGAGAGTGATTGGCATTGGAATGGGCTGCCCAGGGAGGTGGTGGAGTCCCCAACCCTGGAGGTGTTGAAGCAAAGCCTGGATGGGGCACTTAGTGCCATGGTCTGGTTGATTGGCTAGGGCTGGGTGCTAGGTTGGGCTGGGTGAGCTTGAAGGTCTCTTCCAACCTGTTTGATTCTATGATTCTGTTTCATGATTCTCTGAACTGGGTTTATTGAGTAGCTTTTTGAAGATGTGCTGTAGAAGCACACCTAAGTTCCTGCAGTCAAGACTGGTCTTTTAGACCAAAGGAGCAGCCTGGAATTAGTGTGCAATTAAATTTATCTTGGATACTTAAGTAAGCTTGGATGTCAAGGTCTTTGTCCTAACTGCATGCTAATGCAGAAACACTGCTAACGAGTGGAAAATCTGTGGTTATGCTGTGTACAACATGAAGGTGTTATTTAAAACACTGCCATTAGTATAGGAAAAAAACCAAAAATACTTACAACCACCTGAGACCCCATTGTAGCAGTTCTCAGAGTGAGGGTTTTTTCATATCAGTGGAGGAGTCAGGAAGATGTGTTTGATTGGATCCTCAGACAACCTACTGTGAGGAGTCAGATTCTGAAGTCATCACTCACACAAACCAGTTCACTATCTGACCAAACTGTTTCAAAGCATATCAAATCTTTCAAGAAGAGTTAAAGACAACAAATGGATTTTTTTATACTATATAATTGTATAAACTCTATTATTCAAAAGCAAGAGTAGAGGGAGAGGGTTGTCTGGGGACTTCGAACACAACATTCTTAATGCTCCTACCAGCATCCTCTGGCTGCAGTTCCACCACTGCTGATGCTGGGTATTGGGACTGGGACTGCTGGACTGGGCACTGCCAGATCACAGCACATCATAGAATCATAGAATCATAGAATGGTAAGGTTGGAAGGGACCTCAAGGATCATCAAGTTCCAACCCCCTGCCATAGGCAGGGACACCTCCCACTAGTACAGGCACTCAAGGCCTCCTCCAACCTGGCCTTGAACACCCCCAGAAGCAGGCAAACAGTCACATTTCTTCTTAAGTAACAAGAACTGAAATTTAGTTCAGCTTTATGCTTTTATCCAGGCTGCACTAGGGTATGAAGTATCTGATCTTTGCAGACTTCTGTTGTAAAGTTAATCCATCAAAAGTTATGACACGGATTTGAAGCAGTGAAGTGACCTTACATGGGATCAGCAATTTGCACACTATGGCTGTGGTATCTTTGTTACAGTGCTAGAAACTATGGATTCACTGTACCAGGACCCTTCAGAGTGTTCAGTCTATCCAGAAATTGTGCCCGCTGCTAAATCAACCAAAATCTCTGATTCACATCTGTTGGTGCAAATAATTGCATATTTTGTGACATTACACTTTTCTGTCTGCCACCCATGCTCCTCAGATGTCTGCTTCAGTTTTCTACCCAAGTGCAGGCACTGGGGGCAGAGAAAGCACAACACAAGGTATAGCCCCTCAGCCTCTGCTGCCACAAAGCTGCATCCCCTGTGATGCTTATTGTGGTGGCAAAGTCCACTGCAGAGTAGCTGAGGGGTGGCTGAGGGTAGTTGGGCATGTAAGAGGTAAAATTGCTGACATACCTCACTGTAGCAGCTGTAAGAGGAAAACAGACTACAGACAGTAAACTGATAACATCCCCCCACTCAGCTGCCTTGCATGAAGGACTTTGATTTGGTGGTGAGTCTTCTTTAGGAGGAACTTTGTGCTTGTCCCACTTCAAATCACAGAATCATAGAATCATAGAATGGGAAGGTTGGAACTGAGCTCAAAGATCATCCAGTTCCAACCTCCTGCCATAGGCAGGGACACCTCCCGCTAGTACAGGTCATTCAAGGCCTCATCCAACCTGGCCTTGAACACCTCCAGGGAGATTGTGGAGCACAGAATCACCCAATGTGATCATATTGGGTGCTTCTGTACTCCACAACCTCCCTGGGCAACCTGTGCCAGTGTCTCACCACCCTCACTCCAAACAACTTCCTCCTAACATTCAGTCTAATTCTCCCCTCTGACACTTGAAACCCATTGCCCCTTGTCCTGCCATTACAAGACCTTGTCAGTAGTCCCTCCCCAGCCTTTCTGGAGCCCCCTTCAGATCCTGGAAGGCTACTCTAAGGTCTCCTGGAAGCCTTCTCCTCTCCAGGCTGCACAGCCCCAAACTCCCTCAGCCTGTCCTCACAGCAGAGCTGCTGCAGCCCTCTCGGCATCTTGATGGCCTCCTCTGGACTCCGACACTTCAATGTCCTTCCTTGCACTTCAATATATACAACATTCAGTTAACTGGGAAAGTAAACTCTATTTTCTGCCACTAACCATCCACAAGAATTGCAGGTAAGCAGATCACTGCCAAAGTCATTTGGTGGATACTTTCTGAAAAAGATTCTAGAAAGCCACAGGCTTTCTCTGGATGATGCCCCATGGGCATGCCATGAAGTTTGCCAAGTACATCACTGAAATTTATTAGCTCACTCAGCTTGCTTCCATTTATGAACCAGGAGACAGGAGGGAGTACAGGGCAGTTTTGCTTTCTCTTTCCATCAGATTTCAGGGTAGAGATGTGTTGACAACGTTTTGTGTTTATTTGGTGAGAAGCAAATGGAAAGCACACTGAAAAAAAAGCCCACAGAAAAAGCAACAACAAAAACAATGCAAAACCAATCCAGCAGCTGTACCATAATAGTCATGGTAGTTGTGGGGCTCTTACTGCTTCTGCAGCTAGTTTGTAGTTACACATGGCAGTCACACATTGACACCCTAAATAAGGGCTCACCCCTTGATATTTCATCCACCTGTGTAAGAATAATTGTTCCTTCATAAGACTAAGGGCTGGGGGTCAGGAGCTGGGAGACAGGTTCTGCTCATTGCTCCCTGGGATAGGATAAGGAGCCATGGATGGAAGCTGCAGCACAGGAGGCTCCAGCTCAACACAAGGGGAACTTCTTGCCTGTGAGGGTCCCAGAGCACTGGCACAGGCTGCCCAGAGAGGTTGTGGAGTCTCCTTTTCTGGAGCCTTTCCAGGCATCTCTGGATGTGTCCCTGTGTGCCCTGAGCCGGATTGTCTGGTCCTGCTCTGCCAGGGAGGTTGGACTGGATGAGCTCTTTAGGTCCCTTCCAACCCCTGACATCCTGTGAGCCTGTGAAGACTGCAGATTTGCTCAGAACTATCACAGTATCACCTGAGCCTGGATACTTCTTCCTTCAGCTCTGCCACCAGACTGAGGAGAAAGTTCACCTGTTCACACCTCACACAGCTGTTCTCCCTTTCCCCCTCCATGGCTAGTTCCAGGCTCCAGCACTCCCTGCAGCCAGCAGCTTGGACTCCTGCGTGCCGATGCACCGGTTCTGTCTGAGTACACACGCTTTTTCTTGCCTTCATCCGAGTGACAGCCATGGTGTTAAATTTTTTTTTTTTTTTTTTTCCCTCTCCTGAGCGGGCGCTGCAGTGCGAAGGCTAAGAGCTGTCTCTCCAAACGGCGCGGTGCTGCTGGCTCGCTCGAGTTTGTATCTGGCGCGTACCCACGGCACGCCCCCTAGCTACGGCTGACCCTTCGCGCAGGCGTCTGAGGGAGCCGAGGCTGCTGCCCTTCCTCCCCTCTCTCCAGGTGCCTCCGCGCCGGGAAGCTCCCTGCTCGGCTGAAAGCAGTGACGTTAAGCGCCGCAGCTGGTCCCGGTGCCGCAGCTGGTCCCGGTGCCGCAGCTGGTCCCGGTGCCACTGCCTCTCCAAATGGCGCTCAGTCTCCTAAGTCAGTGTCACCTGGAAAGATGCTGTTGCTTGTGAAAAGGCCGTCTTGGCACAGGATGACTGCATGAGCTACTCTTCAGCCCTGAGATGGGTGGGTTGATGTTTTTGTGCTCGATGTTGTCTTTGTATTTGTCATTATGGGTGTTCCGGTCAGTTAACAACCGCTGTTATAAAAAGAACAGGTTTATTTCTATTATGGTAATCCCACAATAGTAATGAGTTGTAGGAGGAACTAGATGTAAATGACTCCATTAAAGCCATTCTAAAGCATGCCAGCAATC
Organism: Eubucco bourcierii; assembly: GCA_013396675.1. NCBI lineage: Eukaryota > Metazoa > Chordata > Aves > Piciformes > Ramphastidae > Eubucco > Eubucco bourcierii. The sequence continues at coordinate 17,522 of VWZE01018708.1, forward strand.
AAGGGGTTTTCTGGGTGAGAGGCAAATGTCATGAAAACGGCTGCCAAAACATTGTCAAGAGCATTGGAAGTACTTTAATTTACCAGGGAATGCAAGTGACATTTTAAATGTAGAGAAATGCTTAACTGAGTGTTTATTATTAATTAGAACTGACCTAATGATTAACTTTTATAAATAGAGCAAAATCTGCTTAGAGGCAAACAGTATTACTTACAAACTCCCAAATGAACTTTCCTCTTATCCTGCTTGCTGGGACTGAAACTAAATATTTGCATCACATCTGGGGCCTCTTCTTGGCCCAGTCTGTTGCTTCTATCATTGTTAACACAGTATCACAGTATCACCAAGCTTGGAAGAGACCTCAAAGCTCATCAAGTCCAACCCGATACCACAGACCTCAAGACCAGACCATGGCACCAAGTGCAACGTCCAAACCTGCCTTGAACACCTCCAGGAACACCTCCCTGGGCAGCCCATTCCAGCAGTCAACGACTCTCTCAGTGAAGAAGTTTCTCCTCACCTCCAGCCTAAACTTCTCCTGGTGCAGCTTGAGACTCTGTCCTCTTGTTCTGGTGCTGGTTGCCTGAGAGAAGAAAGTAACCTCCTCCTGGCTACAACCACCCTTCACATAGTTGTAGATGGCAAGAAGATCTCCCTTGAGCCTCCTCTTCTCCAGGCTAAACCTGGGCTGGGTGAGCTGGTGCTACAGAAGATAGCTAGTAAATTAAAAATCCAGGTGGTGCAGGAAAATATTATACACAAAACTAACCCAGGCAATGAATTTGTCTTAAATACATAGCTGGTTGGTGATAATCAAAGTGGTGTTTACACCATCAACCCACAGCTTGGTATTCTTGGGTCCAAGAGAAAGTTAGGAGAGGAAGGATGGAAGGTGTAACGCTGAGGAATGAAAACAGTGGTAAGAGCTTTTCCTTCCACAGGAAGCCCTAAATTTCTGAGTCACCCGAAACAAGCAAATAAACACTGTGCAATCATTTGGAACTTCTGTTTGCTGATGTTTAAAATGTCATAAGATGGGGTGAATAATTACTCTTTCCAAACAGAGGAGTTGCTGACAAGCATTTCAAAAAGGTCTCAGTGCTCCAGAGATTCTTGGAAGTAACAGGCAATACTTGCAAATACAAGCTCAGTTTTACTAGGGAGCACCAAAATGTCTCTGAACATTAAGGGAATGAAGTTTCAGTACAACCTTGAAATGGGAGTATGGGAATGAGGGAACGAGCTGGAAAGGGTGAGGAAAATGGCTCAGCTACACTGAAAATGAAGATGATGAATAAATTAATATAAAATAAAATAGGAAGGAAACTGCAGCTCCTAAGCATTGAAAATTAGGAAGTTCTGAAAACCTTACACTCATTGTCTTATCAAGGTCAGCCATGGAAGTAGTAGCCACAATAGAAAAAAACTGTTAACATGAAAGTACAGGCTTTAAATGCTTCCTCATGGTACACACCTGCATATCTTACTACTGGAAACCAAGGTATTTGGAGTGCTGGGTTGTTCTGACCACAGATATCACTTATGCTAATCAACATCTGGATTAGGCAAAACACAAAGCATAAGTGTCATGAAGGTGTTAATGTAATTAAATGTGTAATTGTGTTGGCACTCTGTTACTTCTCAGGCCCATTGACAGTTACATGCTTTAAGACCCTCAAGCAGTTTTATATCTGTAGGCATTTTGAAGAACCAGATCAGCAGGCACTGAGAACTCAACTGTGCTACATACTTAATCTAAAACTCTCAACCTTTTCTTGAGAACTCATCCTTTAAGGGCTACTGCAGTCCCTGGCATGGGCAAAATCCAATCTACTTCAGAGGCTATAGAGCTTTCATATCTTTAGGATTAGACTGGAGAAGCATCCCCTGGGAATGATGCTGGAATAGCTGATCTGACCTCTGGTCCCTGGTCCCTAAAATATATCCGATTCCCTCCAACTATATTTTCTTTAGTTAGCATTTTTAATTTGAAGTCATGCAAGGTAAAAAGAAAAGGATCGAATGCCATATTCCACGATGCCTGTTACTTAAGGAATGAAGCATTTATAATTTGTACTATGGACTGTTACTATTTAATTGCTTCCACGTGCTGGGAACTTGCTTTATACTGCCACAAATCTCATAAATTATGTGTTTTCAATTCAAGCAAAGGTTTTAGCACTCAGAAGCCAGCACACATCTTTCTGCTTTCACTGCTGTGCTGGGTTAGAGCAGATCCTTTCCCTGGCAAAGTAAATTTACTACAAAGCAGAATTTTGGGAAGTCAGAGAAAAAATGAAATTGTGTTTTTGTACAGTTTAAATATAATAGTATAGGGAGAATAAACTCCTACAGAAATATAATAACTTTAAGGAAGATGGGGAAGGGGTCAAGTGGCAATGAAGCAGCAAAAGCAGCAGCAGCCAAAACAGCGGCAGGGGAACATAGCAGCAGGCACAGCAGAAGCAGCAAGGGGAAGGTCCAAGCTGTGCTTCCAGACATAAGCTTTTGATGCTCCAATGAAATGATATTAACTCATCCATTGTTGCCATTTTATGGACTATCCCTGGAATGTTCACCTCGCCACTCACAGCTTCCACTTCTAAGTTTCTCTGTTCCCAATTTTTCTTTCTGTCTGAGCTAGAAATGCAGCTCGAAGGGCCACAGCAGCAGTTCCACACTCTCTTCTGTTTTCTTGTTTGGATTTTTTGGGGGGAGTGGAGGGGGGTTGTTTTTTACTGATTTTGTTAGCTGTTTTCATCTGTTTTGTTTTTTTGGTTAGTTGGTTGGTTTGGTTTTTTGGTTTCGTTTGGTTTGGTTTGGATTTTTTGTTTTGTTTTGGGGTTTTTTGTGGGTTTTTTGTTTGGTTGGTTGGTTGGTTTGGTTTGGTTTGGTTTCTTTGGGTTTTTTGTTTTTGTTTGGTTTGGTTATTTGAGTTTTTATTAAAAGGAAAAACCCGGAAGGCAGCAGCACAGCTAATCCACCTCTGGCCTATTAGCGGGGGAAGTGTGGGGGCTGTTGGCTGCCCCACGGTATTTTGCCGCGGATAATACGAGGAAATGGGACATGGCAGAGGGCTGGGAATCGCTCGGGGCTCGCAGCTCCCTGCTCCCAAGCTAGAAACAGGATCCGGGCGCAGGATTTGCAGACATTTGGGAACAGGAAAGGGAACGGAGCCTTCCATGTGCCTGCCGCAGCAGCCAGCCCGGCGGGGTTAGCCGGAGCGCTGTTGCCATCTCATGGCAGCCACCGAGCTCAACATCTCAAACGTTTGACATCGAAACGGGTGCCAGGGAGGGCTGAACCCCTCACGAAGCCCATGGAGAATCCATGTCCTTCTTTAGAACTGTCCTGCTTTAAACCTTTAACAAGACTCTGACTTGGAAGACACCGAAGAACTTCTTTAGCTTCAAATAATGTATTTTAACAGAGCAAAGCTCCCCTGAAGTTGGTTGTACCAGGCAGATTCGGTGACCTTATAGCCTACAAAACAACAGTGCCAGTCATAGGGAAAGGCTGCAAGAATACAGTAGGCTTATGGACTTTCACATTTAATTCTATGTGGCCTCCAGTGTGGTTTTATAAACTTATTCTAATGTGTGAAGCTTTGCATGGCTTTTAGTGGGGGACTTTTATTTCCAGCTAAGCTCCCCTTGCAAAAACCCACAAAAGACCAGCAGTAAGAGACTCCCTATCAAATAAAAAGCTGACTGTCCTAGTCAACTTCTGGGAAGCAACAAAATCAAGGGTCATGTCACATAGCACTTTTATTTAACAGTCAGAAGAGTCAATCATTCAGAGGTTGAAGAACCTCAAGAATGATCTGTCAAGCAGAAGAAAAAGGCATCCTTTTACTCAAGTTCAGTATACATGCCAGAAATCAAAATCCATTCCTGCTCTTGCTGGGCAAAACATAGAACTGCACTGAAACCATAAGGGGAGAGGTTAGAAAAACAACACAAACATGCAGGCTTGTCAACATATCCACTCTAAATTTATATCTAAACGTATGTGTCTATACCCATTTATAGACCTACAATTAGTACCTTTTCAGATTGAGACCAATCCACCATGCATAAACGTTCTTCAAACAGCCCAGGAACCTCCAGACCATCACTATAAAACCTGTTCATGTATTCACATGGTGAGGACAGCTTCGCTGCATGGCAGATACAGAACTTCTCCAGCTTCTTGCTGCAGAAGGCAAATATGGTTGCCATCCAAAGAAAGGACCAGGACCTCTCACCAGGATTTAATAGCTGATGTCTCTTGCCCTCTGACTCACCATCAGGAACCCTAACCAGAGTTCCTGGACACAGGAACCTTGGTGCCTGCATGCTGGACACACACAGCTTGGATCTTGTGAATGGCAGAAAGTCGTTCCAGGTGGCAGGATGTGAGTGAGTGAAAACAGCTTTGGTTTAGGTGAGAGTCCTCTCTCTCACTTGTGGTCTCGTGATTGCTGCTATGATCTTGCAATATTAATTGATACAGAGGTAGCATATTTGAGCCCATGGCCTGAATGTATGTCATGAGGCTCCTCCTTTACTCTGCTCTCCTCAGACCCCACCTGCAGTCCTGTGTGCAGTTCTGGAGCCCCCAGCACAGGAAGGACATGGAATTGTTGGAGCCAGTCCAGAAGAGGCCACCAAGATGCTGAGAGAGCTGCAGCAGCTCTGTTGTGAGGACAGGCTGCGAAAGTTTGAGATCTGCAGCCTGGAGAAGGCTTCCAGGAGAGCTTGGAGTGGCCTTGCAGGATCTGAAGGAGGCTCCAGGAAGGCTGGGGAGGGACTATTGACAAGGTCTTGTAATGACAGGACAAGGGGCAATGGGTTTCAAGTGTCAGAGGGGAGAATTAGACTGGATGTTAGGAGGAAGTTGTTTGGAGTGAGGGTGGTGAGACACTGGCACAGGTTGCACAGAGAGGTTGTGGCTACTCCCTCCCTGGAGGTGTTCAAGACCAGGTTGGTGGAGGCCTTGAGTGGAAAATCAGGGTAATATTCTAGGCCTTTATTATAACACTGTATTTTTCAATAACGCCATACTCAAAGAAAAATCCTGCATTTTTAATTTCAGGTTTAAGGCTCTCTCTTTCCAAGACTGATTGCTTCAGAGGATGTTGCAGTTGGTGAGCAAAACTGTACATGACCCACTGGACTGTGGCCACTGAGAACTGACTTGGGAGTAAAGCAGCATGAAGTGATGGCAAAGCAGAAATAGTAGTGCAGAGCAGGGCAAGGTGCTGGTGCAGCCACTCTCCCTGGTCTGTGTGTACCATGGGCAGGGAGAATGGCTGCCTGACCAAGAATAATGGGTAACTCTGTGACCTTCTTAGTGCCAGCAAAGCCCCAGGACTCCCTTAGAAAACCTACTGCCAATGACTCAACCCACTGTCCTGTGGCTGAGTTAATGATATAAAGACAAAAGTTCATAATGTAAAGAAAATTAGATCCTCTCCGGTTGAGGGGTTTTTGGTTTGCTTTTGGGGTTTTTTTTTGGTTTTTTTTAATTGTGTGTGCACAACTCCTGGTTTTAGTTAAAACAAAACAAAACCACCTAGCAAAAGCCAAGAAAGGGANTTTTGTTTTTTGTTAACTTTGATGACCTGAACTAGGATACTTCCAATGTTCATTTAAAAAACCAGCACATCAGGACAGGTAGCAACTTAAACTTTTATTGTGTTTCCTCTTTTCTATAGACTTTGAAGAGAAGGCCACTGCTGCAAACCCACACCAGAGCCAGCATTACACACAGCACTACATGAAGTGCAACCTGCCTGCATGCTCTGTTTAGGACTTTTTGCAGATAGTGCATCCTATGAAATCACTTCAACTCACTTGAGATCATAGAGTCACTGTGATGAGTATAATATCCTCTGCATGACCTGGGACATTTGCTGTTGTTGGCCAAATGACAATGTATGGGAGACAATGAATAGTAACTGCATTGTACAATGATTTGGGCCAGCTATAAGATTCTCTCTTTTCTCCTCAGGAGAAGCAGGAAAAATAGACCTTTCACTTTATGGCAAAGACCTGCTGAGTTCAAAATGAAGAAGCATCATAAATTCAGTGACATGGCTCTCTTTTATCCAGTCCACTCGTATGCTTGAAATATTGTAGAGGGGGGAAAAAAATACTGTAAAGAGCATAGAAGTTTTTGGAAAAAAGATCTTTCAGCCTTTTACAAAAATGTTTTCTCATTAAAAAGCATTGGGGTTTTTGTGGTTCCTCCTCATTCTAAACTACACCTTTGAAACTAACCCCTGCTGGGTTATAGCTCTTTTTCATGCAATAATATAAGATGGAATGTGTTCTAAAATTACATCCATGGGTGTTGTATACTTTGTATTTCATAATTTACTCTTATCTTATCTGAAAAGTATCAAATAATGAAACTTCTGAAGTCCATTCAACTATGTGCAGTAGATTTCTTTTTGTACTTTAAGAAACATTCCTCCAGCATAAAAAGCAGCCTGTCCATCTGTTTGTCTGGTTGTGGTGGTAGGCCAAAAACAGGCCTAATATGCATCCGTGGATGTGAGCTGCAGCACAGGAGGTTCCACCTCAATGCAAGGGGGAACTTCTTTACTTCAAGGGTCACAGAGCACTGCCACAGGCTCCACAGAGAGGTTGTGGAGTTTCTTTCTCTGGAGACTTTCAAGGCCCATCTGAATGCATTCCTCTGTGACCTGAGCTAGACTGTATGGTCCTGCTCTGGCAGGGGAGTTGGACTTGATGGTCTCTTTGGGTTCCTTCCAATCCGTGACATCCTAAGCATGCCTAAGCATGGTCCCTCACTCCTCCTGCCCCTTCTGGGGTGGGCAGAGACACAGGAAAGAGGACAAAGCCACCTGGAGCCACTGAGTCTAAGGACCCTGGCTTGTCCAGACTTGTTTTGTTCCTGTTTACATGTTGTGGCAAACAAGGCTTATGTCTGCCTTGTGCACGGCCTGTGCCTTCACCAAATTTGGGTACAGCAAGCCCATGACTTCACCTAGCATGGTTAGTTCTGGCAAAGTGCCATTCCAATTGGTTAATGGACATTTAGCTCAGTTGCTCATTGGACCAATTAAAACCCAGGCAACTGATAAATGTGAGCAAAGTTGTTTACAGTTGCTTCAAACCAGCCTTGTTGCTTCATACTAATGTTGGTGTTTAACACCATTAACATTAACATTAACATTGACATTAACATTAACATTAACATTAACATTAACATTAACAACAAGCTTTGCTGCTTCAAGCTTGTTTACTGGAAACTTCGCCATGCCTCAGTTTCCCAGGGAGAAGCACAAGAGCCCATGCCATGTGCAACAGTCCTTGCTGAAAGCTTCCTGAAAACAGGGCCTAAGAGCATCAACAACCCTGCCAACAGGTAACAACAGCCTAGACTGTGAAAAAGGGGTAAGACCAGGAGAGCCAAGTGCCTTTGAGTAAGCTGCATTAGTTCCACTAGCAGTTACAGCTACCGAAAGTGATAATCTGCTCCTAGCTTGAGTGCTCACTTACACAGACCTCACTGCAGTCTTCACTGTGAAGAAAGCAGATTACTGCCAAGCAGCAAGACCCTGTCTGTCTGCGTGCTTGGAAACCTCCATGATGAGCCCAGAGCCCCTGGGAAGGATAACTGTTGCGTCCTACTAAGAAGGGAGAGCTGCCAACTCAGCTGTTCCCCCTGCTATGAGTCATTCAAGATAAGAAAGTAGCTATGTAGAGGGTAGTTATGTTAAACAAGGATGTAGCATAGCAAAACAGGGTGCCTGATGGTGACCGATAGTGACATGAGGGTGCCTTTATCAGTATGTGACCAGCTGGTGAAGAGCTGCCTGTAACCAGTCAGAGAATGCAGAAAGTGTAAGCAGGTAGTCTGTCCTGTATAAGTCCCTGCTGGCTTTCTGCAATAAAGGGGCAATCTTAGATGTATCAAGGCATTACACAAGGCAAGCTGTGTACCTTGTTTACCACAGGATGCAAAACAAGTCTGTGCAGGTCACAGTCCTCAGGCTCAGTGGCTCCAAGTTCTTTGTCCTCTTTCCCGCAGTTGCTTCTCTCCAAAACGGAAGGAGGGAGAGCAGAAAAACATCTCTGGGCAAGCCAGGACATGGATAAGCCTGTTTTGGCCTGCTTAGGCCTACCATGACACCTGTGAGGGACCTGGGAAAACTCTAAAAGATTTTACTGGTTACCATACCAACAACAACCCCTCCCCAGTGTTTTGGCTGCTGTCTGGACTATAATGCAGCCCTGGAAAGGTTCTGGATATACTAATTTGTGAGTAAATGTTCTAGAAAGCCTCTTCATAATAAGTTCTCTGTTTAGCTCTGTTCTGCTTGAGTCCCTCTAGAGGGCAAGTAGCAATTTGCTGTGCAAGAAAACTCCAGGTTTAAATACTGCTTGTGAATTTAGAATTTAATATTGTTTATCTTTGCCTGTAGATACCTCCGTGTACAAACAGGTGTCACCACTGAACATCTGAACCTGCAAATATTGTTAATAAGTTTCAAACAATAATTTCTAATATTAATAATGAAAAAAACATTTAAATAAAATATTAAAATTAATGTTCTTATCTCTAACAGTTTCACTTCAATATGTTGAGACATTAGCTAAATCTTTCTTGTGAAGAATTCTTGCTCTTTAAACAATGTGATCTGGCCATTGGCACTGTTACATACTATTTTTATATTACAACAGCTGTCAGAATGTGCTGAAGATATTTCCAAATGTGTCACAGCAATGATTTCTGTCCCCAAATCCCAGGTTGGGAAAGTTACTTCAATATCCAAGATGCTTGGTATGATTGTTAAATGGGATGCATTGATCCCCAAAGTGAAATCATAGAATAGTAAGGTTGGAAGGACCTCAAAGATCATCCAGTTCCAACCTCCTGCCATAGGCAGGGACACCTCCCACTAGAAAAGGTCACTCAAGGCCACCTCCAACCTGGCCTTGAACACCTCCAGGGAGGGAGCAGCCAGAACCTTCCTGGGAAACCTGTGCCAGTGTCTCACCACCCTCACTCCAAACAACTTCCTCCTAACATCCACTTTCAATCTCCCCTCTGACACTTCAAAACCATTCCCCTTGTCCTGGCATTGCAAGACCTTGTCAGTAGTCCCTCCCCAGCCTTCCTGGAGCTCCCTTCAGATCCTGGAAGGCTACTCTAAGGTCTCCTGGAAACCTTCTCTCCTCCAGGCTGCAGAGCCCCAACTCTTTCAGCCTGTCCTCACAGCAGAGCTGCTGCAGCCCTCTCAGCATCTTGGTGGCCTCCTCTGGACTGGCTCCAACACTTCCATGTCCTTCCTGTGCTGAGGGCTCCAGAACTGCACACAGGACTGCAGATGGGGTCTCAGGAGAGCAGAGCAAAGGGGCACAATCCCCTCCCTTGCCCTGCTGCCCACACTGCTCTTGCTGCAGCCCAGCACACAGTTGCTGTCTGGGCTGCACTCACACTGCAGCCTCATNATTGCCATCTAGCAAGTCGACTGTGCCACACAGCTTGGT
>VWZE01018719.1:0-11191 GCA_013396675.1 Eubucco bourcierii
TTACCATTCTATGATTCTATGATTCTATGAAATTATTCCAAAATATCTAACACAAAGTAACTTAATATCCGGCTGAGTAGAATTTCCCGTCTTCCACCATAAATAGCTATGAAAAATCAATAGTTTTAAAAATTGATATAGTGAATTTGCCTCAAAAGAAAAATAAGCTGGGACAAGACAAAACCTAGGATTTTGGTAATTTTAAATCTAGAGCTTTAAAGTTGTGAAAAGTTAAAATTCATCACATTTTAAATGCAAGGGTATGTAGAATAAGGATTTTTTTTTTTAACCAAAAACATGGCTCACATTTTTACGTTTTTACCATACGAACAGCTCACCATATCCTGTGAATAATTTTATATCTGAGGAACAAGGATATAACAGAAAATTGTTAGAAATTTCTATCTATAGGTACTACAAGATTGCTCACTAGTTTTAAATCCACACTTTAATAATGATTTGCACTTATGGCAAATGTACATTAAACACAGTGCTTTATTTTCAAATTTTTTTTTTTACTTCTTTAGGGAAAAAAAGATCATTTCCAAGAAGCTGAAATTCTAAGTAATATAAATAACAGATTAAATATCCGGTGTAATTGTAAGGAAGTAATATAATTTTTCAGAGTAAAAAACAGACTGCTTGTAGCAGTCACACACAGTATACACCACAGCTGTACCTACGTGTACACAGTGTATCACAAGATTGTTTCAGGGATTACTTTTACTAATATTCTTGCAGAAGAAATTTCTGTCATATATTGAGTTTAATGTCTCTTTAACACTTGAATTTCATTAAAACAATATTGATTTCAACTTGTAGAGAACTTCATAGTCATAGAAGTCTGACTACCTTTATGTACTTTATACAGATGGAATACAAAGACATGAATGCCAGTTTACCTAAAACAAAATCACAGAATACTGTTGTGGTAGGCCTAAGTAGACCAAAATAGGCTTATACATGCCCTGGTTTGCCCAGACATGTTTTTCTGCTCTCCCTCCCTCTGTTTTGGGGAGAAGCAACTGTGGGAAAGAGGACAAAGAACCTTCAGCCACTGAGGACTGGAGTCTAAGGACACTGGCCATTTGTAACCTATGGTAAACAAGGTACACATGCTCAGTTTGGGTCTGCCTTGTGCAAGGCCTGTGTTCTACCCAAATTTGGGTAGAACAAGCATATGGCTTTACCTAATACGGTCAAGCTTGGCAAAGTGCCATCCTGATGGACTAATCTGTGTCCAAGGCACATTAGTCTCAGGCTGTGTTGATAAAAAGGGATGAGCAGGTAGCGCAACCTGTGCTCTGTCATTGTATCCCTGCTCTGTCATATTTGTGTTGCCTTATATCCTGAACTGCCTGGAAACTGCCTTCCAAATGCTTACCAGGAACAGACTCTAAACGCCTCCACACGTTTGGGTGCACAGCCAGTGTGACATTGTGCTGAAATTGCACATGGCATTGCATCCTGCCTGCCCCTCTGTAAGGCTCCTGCTGAATTGGGAGTCAAAAGGAATCAGGTCAGAGACTGTGCCAGACTCCCAGCTGTCTGAGAAAAGAGCCTGGGGAAACTCCAAAACCTGTAACAGCTTTGAGACCACTGACAGCCATCCCTCCTCATGCTTTGGGTAGTGTCTGATAATATTTTGTGAGTAAATACTCAAAGCCTCTTGTAATCACTAATTGCCTTCTACCATAAGCAGAAAGGAGCTTCTTGCGTCCATCTAGTGGATAAGTAGGATAATTAACTACAAAGAGTGTTATTAACAACAAGAATTTCTCTTCCAGTAAAATGTTTGCCGGTTACCTCTTAAAGTGTTCCAGTTTTGCCTGTTCCTTGTGTGTATAAATATCCNGAAACTCCAAAACCTGTAACAGCTTTGAGACCACTGACAGCCATCCCTCCTCATGCTTTGGGTAGTGTCTGATAATATTTTGTGAGTAAATACTCAAAGCCTCTTGTAATCACTAATTGCCTTCTACCATAAGCAGAAAGGAGCTTCTTGCGTCCATCTAGTGGATAAGTAGGATAATTAACTACAAAGAGTGTTATTAACAACAAGAATTTCTCTTCCAGTAAAATGTTTGCCGGTTACCTCTTAAAGTGTTCCAGTTTTGCCTGTTCCTTGTGTGTATAAATATCCAAACTGTGCATTTTGAACCTTGTGAATAAGTTTTCTGGTGAGATTTAAAGTTAATAAACAATTTTCATAGTTATTAACAATCTCTGTCTGGATAAAAAGAAATAATTTTTATAACTTTTTTTTTTAATAATTATAATTTTTTGAAACAAATACATCTAGGAGGAAGAGACCTCAAAGATTACCCAGTCCAACTCTTGAAGCACCATTGAAGAGTCAACACTAAACCACGTCCCTAAACGCCAGGTCCACACACTGCTTAAATGCCTCCACTGGCAAAAGCGAAAAATGTCTTCAGCTTCATTTCTTCGGAGAACTACTCTGATAGTTTTAGGAATTCTTAAGGATAAAGTAGGGAATAAATACATAAAACTATGAGAAAACATTTTCAAGATGCAAAGCTTCAAACAGGAAGACACTCAATAGAAGCTGATAAATCAGACCTGAAACCAATTATCAACAAAGCAAACTCCTCCTAACTCAAAAAAAAAAAAAAAAAAAAAAAATTTAAAAAAANAACAAAAAAAAAAAAAAAAAAAAAAAAATTTAGAAGACTCTTGTGCACTTAAGAAAAGAAACATGGAAACAAATCTCCAAGAGAACTGTCCTGAGATTTCCCTAGCTTACTATGACAAGATATAGGAGTTTCTGGTAAAAATATCTACGTGTTCTGAAACTCAAAATAAATGAGCAACTGTGCTGAAGTGGTTCAAAAGAAAGTGTCTAGATGTCTATGACAACATAAACCCATAGATATTCAACTGGTATGGGAAAAAAGATATTTAGATCAATGGTGTTTCAGAAGAAGAACTAAGGAAAACCTTGCTGAAATCTTCACCTCTGTGAAAGTCATTTGAAATTCTCCTTGATTCAGATTTGGTGAAAAAGCATGTAAAAATAGATTAAATATGTATAATGACTTATAATTACTGTCCGTTAGACTGAAGCATTCTGAAACGGAAGAGCACCCTGTGAAATACTGTTTCTGGAGAGAGATACTCACAGGGTATTTAGTATTTATTGCAGTTCTGGAACCCTCAGCACAGGAAGGACATGGAAGTGTTGGAGTGGGTCCAGAGGAGGGCCACAAAGATGATCAGAGGGCTGGAGCAGCTCTCCTATGAGGACAGGCTGAGGGAGTTGGGGCTCTTCAGCCTGGAGAAGAGAAGGCTTCGAGGGGACCTGATAGTAGCCTTCCAGTATCTGAAGGGGGCCTACAGGAAGGCTGGGGAAGGATTATTTACAAGGTCCTGCAATGACAGGACAAGGGGCAATGGGCTTAAACTGGCAGAGGGGAGATTTAGACTAGATGTTAGGAGGAAGTTCTTTACAGTAAGGGTGGTGAGGCACTGGAACAGGTTGGCCAGGGAGGTTGTGGCTGCTCCCTCCCTGGATGTGTTCAAGGCCAGATTGGATGAGGCCTTGAGTAACCTGTACTAGTGGGAGGTGTCCCTGCCTATGGCAGGGGGTTGGAACTAGATGATCCTTGAGGTCCCTTCCAACCTTACCATTCTATGATTCTATGATTTCAGGATTGTTAATCATTAAACTAATGGTTGCAACAATCAGAAAAATTTTAGAAATTTCACATCCATGAGATTCCTCAAGGATGGAGTTGTCAGAGAAGCTAGATTCTGTCCCAAAGAGCAAGTTATGAGAAGTAGTATTGTTTTATCCATTTGAGTGAATAGAAATAAAAATGTAATTTAATTTTTTTTTAAAAAAAATTTTATAACATTCAGAAAACATTAAAGTCGCTATTTATAATCTTCATTAAATGGATCTGCAGTTTATCCTAACTCAGATTCTTTTACAAGTAAAATTATTGTTTTTAAAAGTACTATGTTGCCTTCCCGTTAATTTTCTCATTTTTAATCCCTTGCAACTGGAATCATAGAACACTAGAACAGTTTACATTGGAAAAGACCCTTAAAATCACCAAGTTCAACTGTCAACCCAGCGCTATCAAGCCACCAGTAAACCATGTTCCACAGTACCACATATACATGTCTTTTAAGTACCTCCAAGAGGGGGACTCTGCCACGACCCTGAGAAGCTGGTTCCAATGGCTTAACCACCCAATCAGGCAAGAAATTGTTCCTAATACTCAAGCTAACAGAAACTCTTACACTGCATTTGCAGTCTCTTCTAGGTGTTTAGATGAATAACAGACAGTACTTCTAATACTTCTGAACCTAGCAGCTGGAAGCATATGTATACCTCATCTACAACACTACCAGATCAGCACTAGGATCAGCAAGTTAATCATAAGCCAATAAAATAAATGTCACAAATTTGAGGAAACTTGATGGAAAAAAAGCAAGATCTAGTAGATAACAGAACATTCTTTCTGCCTATACAAGTCACATCCCACTGAAATTAATGTGAAATTAATGTGAAATTCTTTGGGTGTCTGCATGAGGCTTTGGGTGCAGTTTTCGTTTATTTGACAGAATGCCTGCATCCTTCAAACTGCATGACTGCTTTCCCACCCTGAGGAAGATATCTATTTTAAACAGAACACACACCTCTACAAACATCAATGCACTCAGAAATAAATCGCATTAAAACAATCCCATAATAATGCACTAATCTATTACTTTCAAAACAACCACATCTGATCATATCTTAAAGCAAAACGAATTGAAACAAAAATTGCAAATCATCTGAAGAGTTGGTATTGTTTATTACATTTTATGTTATAAATTAATGTTAGATAAAGTACAATTGCACTTTATTCCCTATGTTTTCCTCTGGAAAAGCTATAAGAAGTAATATCTTTACAAAGGAGGTTTGAAAATAACTTAATTTTCACATGCATGTCTTTCATCCATAAATATTAAATGTTTTTCCTACTCTTAATGCAACACTCCGGTTTTGACTTTGACTCCCCTAGGGGTAACAGAGTGCACTTTATTGTTAAAATGTGTACTGTGCTTCTAGGCTTCACTGTCCTGTACCCAACTCCAATCTAGTAAAACTCCAATCTAGTAAGCACATGTTTAAGCACATGCTTACACTGACAATAGGTCTGCTAAACATTGACTATCCAAATATTAACTACATATGTCACTGCTTTGCTGAAGAAGCTATGTACATCCATGCCAAATCCAAAATCAAAACCGAACCCAAGAAACCAACCAACCAAATCAAATCAACCAACCAAACAGAAAAAGTATTGTTCCATTTTAAGGAAGTTCTAATAAACTGGTATCTATATTTAAATACAGATTATTTTGATTACAGTCATATTTCATGCAAACACAGAGTTGGGTTATACTCTATTAATATCTAGCTGAAGAGTTTAAGATGCAAAGTTTGCTACTTAAGGTAAAGACTAGAATTGTTTTCCCAAAGGTGGAAATTTTCATTTGAATAGGAAAAAAAAAAATAAAAAATCATTCTATGCCTGGAGAAATTTAGTCAAATTAATTCCTGAAAAAAAAGCTTCAGATTAACCAATTTTTTTTCCCAGGAAAACAATTGTTTCAAAAACAATACCCAAAGAACCTAAGCACGTGAAGTAGGCAATGTCCTAGAACCACATCAAATAACAGAAAGTGTTAGCTACATTAATTCACTTACTTCTGCAGATACTTAGTCATGTTCCCTTGTAACATAATTCTGAGCATTTGAGATTTATTTGCACAAATGTTTACAAATGAGTATTTTGTCTCTTATTGTAAATCTGCCATGTACTATTTATGCCAGAGATGTCTGTTACCTGTCAAAACCAAAGAAGAGAAGCATGCTAGTGCTGTATGCCTATGTACTTCTGGCTGTTGATCCGTCCATGTGGGAATATCTATCTGCATTGCTGTAGCAGTGCAACTCCCACATATATCCTCTTACCGCAAACGTCTTATCATCAAATAACTTAACACAAAAAGGTCACCAGTATTTCCATTAGGAGTTTTCATAGAAAAAGTTACACTCCTACTATCACTGCACAAATACTAGTGGTACACCTGCAGGATCAGGGAAATGATCTTTCTCCCATACTCAGCACCGGTGAGGCCAAACCTTGAATGCTGTGTTCAATTTTGAGCCTATCACCACAAGAAGGACATTGAGGTGCTGGAGTTTGTCAGGAGAAGGACAATCAATGAAGCAGGTGAAGGGTTTTGGGAACAACTCTTATGTTGGTTGCCTGGGATTGTTTATTCTGGAGAAGAGGAAACCGAGGGGAGATCTCATTGCTATTTACCTGAAAGGAGGCTGTAGTGAGGTTGGAGTTAGTTTCTACTCCTTGGTAATAAGTAATGAGAGGAAAAGGCCTCAATGAACTGGAGGAGGTTTACATGGGATATTAGAATAAACCTCTTCACTGAAAGGCTTCTCAAACAGCTCTCCAGGGTGGTGGCTTAATCTCACTCCTGGAGGTGTTTGAAAGATACACAGATATGGTGGTAAGAGACATGTTTAGCATCAGACTTGGGAGAGTTAGACAATGGTTTGACTCAATGATCTTAAAGGTTTTTTCCACCTGAAACAATTCTCTGGTTTTATGATTCTATAAATCCTGAAACAGTGAGAACTAGAGTAGTAAACATGATGGTGAAAATTAAGTGCAGTTTGTTCAACCAACTATGAGTAAGTAAATGACTTGAGTTTGAAATACATCTGATCAATTCTTGGAGACAAATATTTGAAAAAATGCTGGTACAGAGATGTAACTGATAATGGGTGATTAAGGAGATTATGACTATTTAATAGTACTCTTCAATGGAGCAATGCTCAAAAGATGTTCATAAAAATGATTGGCTTGAAGAGAATTAAGTGAAGAAATAAAGCAGTAACACTAGGGCACAATGAAACAAAGCAGTCGACATTTGCTAAAAATAATCAATTTACATGAACACAAAACCAACCAAACAATATGATTTGGCACTCCAGAAGTCAAGGGCTCCTCAGAAACTGAATACAGAATCTGTGGGCTTTTGTGACACTATTGAAATAGTAGCTGAGAAGACTAGTAGAGGTCTGTAGTGGAGCACCTGTGGCTGTTTTATTAATTGCACTTCGCTTATTTTAACCATTTTCCACTGATGTATCTGGTTAGCTTGGCCAGGTCACAGTTAGGAGTTTTCACAAAAGTGGTAGTCATGTTCAAAATGCAAAGAGAGAAGCTGTATCTTCATATTGTGCTCCAGGCATTGCAACGGAAATGATGGTTTTATAATGAACAGCTATAGCAAGATTGTCTTAAACTCTATCTCTACAGTATGTACATGCTTACACCAATTCCATAAAGGGAAAAAAATGGTGATTAAAAAAATTAAAATAAAAGAAATCTCCTTTTGTAACTAAGACTTCTATTGAACCAAAGCAATAGGGTTCTATTAACGTATTTGCTATGAAAAACTGAAGATTGACATCTCTCAAGAAATGGACAGTTAAAGGTTGATGTTTAATAATGATAATACATGTACTCCTTGAGGGTGTGTTATTTCTTTCCCAAACACTTCCTTTTTCTGTTTCACAGAGTTTTTTTTCTCATCTCAGTCATGATTTCTGTCCATTCCACTGTTATCTTCCTTTTAAAAGCTCCCCTTTGCTTCTTTCCCTATTCATTGCTAGTCTTAACTATTCTCCCTTTCTCATTCTATACTTGGCTCCGTTCTCCATCCTTTCATTTATTATTCTCCATCGTATCCTAATTACTTATATGACTCCCAAGTTGTAGGTTAGTGTTGTAAACAGTGTTCAATCTTTACTTGCCATTTTCCTTTCTCCATTCACTTTCCTTATCTTTTCTCCTTTGGTTCTCTGGAGACCTTTACTCCTTTTTAACAGCAACTATAAAGTGACTTCCTATTCATTTGGTGTTTTAGTTCACTGAGTTTATACAACTCAATGCTATTTCAAATACGTTAAGCTGTTTAGAGACATTCTTTGGTATGTTGTCTTCTCTTTCCTTAAATACCCTCAAACTAATGGATTGTCAATTAATTAGAAATAGTTAATCTTCACAACAGAATAGACATTATACATTTGTGCCTCTTGAGACACTCCTAAACTAATTTTTATGACTGTGCTGTTAACTGTTCTCACTACTTGGCAGCCTGTCAATGGAAATAAAAGATTGCTGAGCAGATACCCAGAACATAGCCTGAAGAGTATTTTATTTGAGCAGGATGCTTCTGCACCACTGTCCTATACTTCCTTCACTGCTTGTTCCCTGGCAGCACTGGTTTTAAGGATCACAGTTTCTTTGGTCATGCAGATGACTGAGCTTCACCAGCATGAAGACAAGAAAAAAAAAAACACAAACATATTTTTAATAAGTCCTGGTTGTTTTGAACCTGGTTTGTTGTGTGAAGTCCAATATCCCAGATTAACCAAAGAAGCCAAAAAAGAAGGAACACATGGCAGAGAAGACTTTGAACAACTACTGGGGGAATATACCTCCTACTGATGCCAAAATGAGAGATAAAAAGACAAAAGACAGGGGGACCAGTAGAAAAGAGTCTAACACTGATATGGCTGTTTAGCAGATGTTATACACAAGGAAAACGTGGTAAAAAAGATTTTTTTTTTAAAAGGTAACTCTCAAGGAATTGTTACCATGATGCAAACTTAATCCTTAAGTATTTACATCTGCCAGAGTTGATTCCTCTTCAGCTGAGGCCATGCAAAAAGGCAGGGAGTCAGAGGTTAGAGGGGCAGCAAAGAGGAAGTGAGAAGGAAGGAGAGAGGGAAAAACACATGAAGAAATCTAGATAGTTCTCGTGATACTATTTAGGTTTTCTTAATATGTGAACGATTAGATATCATTAAATATCAAGCTTTTCTTCCAAATAGCTTGATCAATTTGGGTAACAGCTATTTCATCTTAGTGGAGAACTAAGCTAAAGTAAATTAAGATCTTAATCTTTCCCTCTATTTTGCCTGGTACGATAGACTCAGTGCTGCAAAAACAATGCTCAGCAGAAGCATTTCAGCCAGCTTCACTGCAGTAAAACTCCCAGTCAGAGCTAGCTGTCACAGTAGTGAAAATGAGCTGCTCTTAAGGGAAAGCCCTCTATAAAATGAACTGTAGGACCCAGATTTTTTTAATAGTTGATAAGGCTATTGTCTAATGACATGGATAAGACAGATTGCTGATTAGCAGTTAAAGAGAAGCATGGTCCACGCTTTTTCCCCATCTCTCCATCCTCTACATCTTCTGTTTCTTTCAATTTCTTCCCGACTTGGTGTTTGCAGTAATGAATTAATTATCCTGAAATTTAGTTAGGGAACAAAAATAGTAGGTTTGGAGTTTGGTTTTGTTGTCCTGGTAGGGTTATGAAAAGGGCAGTTGCCTGATGGACTCTCCATTCCAGATGTTTATTACCTGAGGAAAGTAACAAAAATATGTATCTACATACTATAACTTTTTCCTTTTGGTGATAGATAACCATTAAATCACCTTAAGTTACCATCAGAAAGTATGTATGACTGTATACTATCTATTATCCACCCATTCAAAAGAAAAAAACAGACATAGTCACAATAGAACTATTTTAGAAGTACATCAATGACTTAGTTCTCTCTCCCCTTGCAGTCAGTATGTTTTATAAACACATGCATCATAAAAATGATCTTCTCATAGTCTTGCAAAGTTTTCCATGACAGAACAAGCACCAATCTAGTGTTTCTCACTTAGATACTGTAAAAGCACCTAGAATTCTGAAGAGGACTCTCTATAAATATGATATAGAGAACCTCTGAAGGTACTAAACACAGGAAACTATACTTTTTTGGGTTGTTTTGTTTCTGTTTTAAGGAGTCTCTTCTATGTGTTGAAATGGAAGCCCTTTCTTTTTGATCTCTTGCAGAAAAAGTTCCATAATATAATGCTTCAACAGTCACTGAGCCACGCTGATGGGCTCAGAGCTTGCATTTGACATGGATAAAGCTTTCAGACATTTTCTCAAAGGCCAGTGACATGTTTGGTAAACTGACTTTTTTGTCTTCTATATCACTGCATGTATTATGCTGGGATAAATCATCAGAGGTTGCTCTTTCTACTGCAGCCTCATCAGATACAGCACAGACTTTGTCAACAGACACAAACAACAGTTAAGACCAATTACAAACCTTGGTTAAGTAAGTACAATATTCTGTATGTCACTGTATATGACAATTAATGCTAGACAAATCAGTTATTTCTAACTGCAGAGAAGTAGGGTGTCCTTTTTGGGGCTGTCAGACCTGATCGATAGAAAATAATTAATTACTGTCTGAAGCACCAACCAACCATCTTGCCTCTGACTAAAATTTCCTGAGGTAAACCAGTGATTTTTGTTTACATAGCTTGATGTTCAGATAAACACTTAAGAAGTCTACACTGCAAGAACAGTGCATTATGAAATGTATAATCCAAAATGGCTAAAACAGTGTACCTGTCCTGGTAGGGCATAAATCCTGCCAGACCCTTGCTCTCCTTCTGTTGCAGGTCAGGGAGTTGAGTAGAACGAGCAAACACTGGAGGGTTTGGCCCCAGCAAAGCCTTGAAGGCTACGAGCTTAGCACCACATGTCAGGCATCTTGTGCTGCCCCTCAACGTNACATAGACAGTTGTCTTGCGTGGTCCTCTGCAGGGAGCAATACCCCTTAGGGGCTCATTAAACTGGGAATCGCCTTGGCCACCTGTTTGTGGCTTACATTGGCTAGCTCAGCAGCAAGTCATCTGCAACTCGGCTCTCTCTCTTCCCCTTCTCTGCCTGGAATATTTTGGAAAATTATGCTAATGCCTATTGGGCACTTTAATTTTCAAATTGATCTATTAAATGGGGAGTGATTTAGAAGCCACCCCTTTCTTACAAACCTTTTTTACAAGCCTTTTCTACATAGGCCACCTTTCTACATAGACAGTTTTCTTGCGTGGACCTCTGCAGGGAGCAATACCCCTTAGGGGCTCATTAAACTGGGAATCGCCTTGGCCACCTGTTTGTGGCTTACATTGGCTAGCTCAGCAGCAAGTCATCTGCAACTCGGCTCTCTCTCTTCCCCTTCTCTGCCTGGAATATTTTTTATTTTACTGTGGGAATCATTATCGTGAGTTTT
>VWZE01018719.1:21611-43827 GCA_013396675.1 Eubucco bourcierii
GTTGAAAAATACATATGATGTAGACCGTGGCAAAACTGTGGCAATAAATCCCAGCTTCAACTAAACACTACCCTCTTCTAGATCTCAAGGAATTTGTTACCATCTGTGTTAAAAACATAGCCAATGGTCCAGGAAAATATCAATTTATCTAATGATATCTGCAGAGGCCTTATTGAACCTGGTCCTTTCCAAATTTAGCACATTGTTCTGCCCTAAAACACAAGTGACAAAGAAGTTTACTTTAATCGTGGGGCACTGTGAACAAATTACTATACCCCTAGACTGANTAGACTGAGCATGCAAAGCTCTTTCTTGACAACTGTGTTTCAACAGAAATACCTGAAGAGAAACAGGCTTAAACAAAAGTGTAAAAACAGATGCCTTTTTCTCTTGCTCACACTAACATGGCTTTATTATATTTAGTGAAACAAACCAGAAGAGAACACAGTGAAAGTATAAAAAGATATGCATGGTGTGAGATTTCTTTATTCTTCTCAGAAATGTTACATTTTTGTCCTTAATTTGTCATCCCTATACTGTTCTTAATTTTTGCAGGAAAAAAAAATAGAACTTGAGTACTCAAAGCTTTTTCTCATGAATGAGTTAAGATAATTTACATTGATTTTTCTTTTATCGTAATGAATAAAGCCCTAGAAAGTCAAAAGTTTATCAGCCTCTCTAACTTCACTTCCGTAAGAAGGATTTTCATAGCAACCATCAGCCAGCACTCTGGCACGCCTTTCAATTTTCATTAGACTAGGAGTCAGGCCTATTGATTCTGAGCTGGCATTGTTTTAAAAGATTTTTTTTTCATTCTGAGTATATGGATTTTCTGAAAACCACCTAACCCCTATTTTTCCATACATTCCTCAGAGCAGATTTATTCATTTCCAACAAACATTCCATCAGAAGCAGAGTTCTACGTTTTCGGAAGATGCTCTGTGCCCTCTCCAGGGGCTGCCTTTCGAAAGCAATCCCAACCAGCACCTCCCACTATGAGAAATTAGAGCTATCAGGTTCTGGCAAGCTGTGTTAAAAATCTGTCCTTCATTCCTTTTGATTTTCCCTTTTCTGTGCAGTAAGCAGATGGGAAAACCTTCCCTTGTGTTACTCCCTTCCATCTGATGTTTGGTGGAGTCTATAGAACTTCTACACTCTTGCAACTCCATTGCACACTGTTGGAATCCATTACAAAACGAAGGATTAGTATTCACATAACCTGTTCTCCTCAGGACTTGAGATGTTGCAAATGCTTTTTACTTAGTTGGCTCAGGAGAGGATAATGTAAATCAGCACTGATCCTTGCTTCTGGGTTATATACAGAAATGCAGGATACAGACAAAGCTGTATGGTGTTCTCAGGCATTGAAAATGAGGCATGTAATATTATCGTTTATCTGCTGATGAGGCACTTTTGTTTGGGTTGTTGAAGTGCTCACCATTATGAATTCCAGACAATGGATAATAAACAAGATTGAGGACCAGAGATGCTAGGGGGTCTCCCCTTCTTGGAGATATCCAAAAGCAAATATTCAGTCGAAGATAGTCTTAGGCAACCACCTCTAAGTGGCCTTGTTTGAGCAGCAAGGGTTGAGCCACAGGACCTCCAGAGGTCCCTTCACAACTCAGTCTCGCTGGGAGTCTGTGAATCTCATTGTGCTTAAACAACAATTAACAGAAGGGCTGTGCAATGGGGTAAACCCAAAATATATTTCTAGTTCCTCAGCTTTTTTCCTTAAACTATTTGCCACCTTTCTGTCTCTTTACACAGTGATTTGACATGCGTTTTATGACATGTTGACTGACATACTATCATTATTGAAATACATTACACTTGAAGGACCAATTATATTGACAGTAATGAAAAAATCCCTACTGCTTCCATCATTGTCTTAATCTCTAATGTTCAAGGCAAATACTTATAAGTGCTCTAATTATATGTTACTGGAGATCTGGGAAAATGATAGGCAGATCCATGCCTAACTCATGGAAGCTACTAAGAAAATGTTGACTGGAAGGTTGGGACATGATTGATTTTCATTACAGTTAAGTGCACTAAGGAAGAAGAAATTACTAGGTTGCCTTCTCCATCATTAATTGCTTTCTTCAGAGAGAATCTGAAGAATATTTTTGTTTGTTCTTTTAGGTATTTTGTCTCCTCACCCAATGGAAAAAAAACCCAGTACATTTTAAGCAGAAGTGTAAGGTTTTACATTTGGGTCAGCTTAAAACTTCTATGGTTGCAGTGTGAGAATTCATCTTAACTTCAACTCTTTCAAGAAACAAAATTAAAACCCAACAAATTTAAAACACTTAGAATATATTTTTTTAAATTTCAAAATTAAACATAAATAAAGAGTGTCTAAAAAAAGAGTTGCTTTATATATTTTGTATTAATATTTACCTAAGTTTTTTAGGTTAAATCTTTTTCAGTTACTTTTTAGTTGGAGATATAAGTGTTAGTTTTTAAAGTAAAAAATTCCTTCTGAATTTAACTCATGTTCATTAATAATTTGCATGGTCCCCATGGCACTTTCTAGTTAATATTCATTAAAAAAAAATTTTAAAAATTAGGTTTAAAAATGGGCAATCTAAATGTCTATAATGCTAAGAGATGTGGTTTTATTGTTTTTTTCAGTTGCTCAACTCTATATAGTATTTTTAACATTAACACAAAATAGTATCAAATATCAGAATCTAATAACTTTACTGACTTAACCAATAAAAATGACTTGTTCAATGTTTTGTCAAAGAAAGCATTCTTTTTCCCATTCCAAACCTTTTTTTTTCCCACTAGAAATTTTATGACGAGATCATAAAAGAAAATAATTCCCTTATTGAAGTTTGCGAGAATATTAATTTTTACATTAAATCATGTATTTTAAAGTCTATGTTAATTAATACATACAACATTCTGCAAGAGATTTCTACATCAAAGATTATTATGACTAAATGCAAGACATACTCAAGAAATAGACATAAAAAATATAGTCTTCATGAAATATTCATCTGGTGAGCAAATTCTTCCAATTCATAAATATTCCATGTTTTAACCTAGTGAATTTTAGCCATGACTCTGCATTAAAATGACAAAATGACACACTATATACTTAAAAGAACCCAGAACCACAATATACATACACAGATATGTATACACATACATGCCTTCCTGCACTAGGCTTAGAAAACAAAATGTCCAACTGTTGTCTCCAGTCAATGGCTAAAGTGAGACAGTGAGTGTTGTACTGAATTTCCTTCACTTATGTATCTTCTTATTGATTCTTGGCACCACAAGATGTTTACGTAAGATCCCCTTTATAAATGTAAAAGTGGTTGACTGAATTTATTGTCTCCTGATGACCTGGAATAAATCAATCAAATCCACATTTATACTGCCTTCCACTGGCAGAGATTTTTTACTGCACTACCCTGCAATTTTAGAATATTTTTCATCACCCCTCACAGCACCAAGGCACAATTCAGATATCTTAATGCTGATAGAAACTCAACTGAAATCATTGAAGTTTAATCTAGTCATGGCAAAATCTAAATTTACAACTCCAAGATAATTAATGCATCTGTAATTAGGTCAAGCTTTCCCAGTAGAAACTGATAATCTACATTTTGTTACCACTTTGTCATGAGAAATGCACACCTCAATGAGTGAGAAGCTTAATGAAATACTATCTATTTTCCAGAACTTATTTTAGTGCAAAAATCTTCAGCCTTCACTTCACACATGGTCTCAGAAGTCTGGATAAGGTCAACAGTTGCAGGTGTGTGGCTGGCTACTGTGCATCAAAGTGGTCAATCAAGTCACAGGATAGGGATTTTTAAAAAAAAAAAAAACAACTTTGTTAAACTTGCAGATGTTTCAGTACTCTTCAGGGGAGAGGACAGCTCAATTTAATGAGCTTTATTTTCCTTCAGATAGTCTTATACTTTATTTATCAGGAAACATAAACTGACAGTCACTTTGGTAGATTGAGGGACGTGCTAAAAAGCAAGGAATGGCAGATGTTGTTTGCTTCCTAATAGCATTGAGGAAGAAAGAAGTTATTGGTAATTCTGTGGTGTCCATAAAAATTGAGCCAGTAAACTGAAAACAAGCAAGCTAACATGTTTACCACCCATGTTTCCTCTCCTTAGGCTAAAAGTCCTTTTGCCTTTCTTACCCCCCTTGAAGCCTTTAAAGGGTACTTCTCTACCTTCTTCTTGTAAATATGAGTCTGTTATCTGCTGTGCTCTTCAATTAAATCATATTTAAACATTGCTAACACCTCAGATCATGGTCATACAGTTAAATTTCCTTTTCAGTAAGAATGTCATCAACATAATGCCAGTTGTAATTCATGTTACATTAACCAAGGAAATAACCCACAAAGAGTTCATGTTCAGGAATGTCTTTCAAAAAGGTGTTGAATGTGGTCAGAACAATACAGAAGAACGTCTAATTCCTCATCCAGTTTTGTTTGTGGCACAATATGTTGGGTAACAGCATGTACTGATACATATCTAAAAAAAAAAAAACAAACCAAAACGACCACCAAAAAACCCCAAGAAAACCAAAACCAACAAACTAAACAACTGAAGTTCTCTGAGGCAAAAGCAAACCCCTGAGTTAATCTCCGCCACTAAGCTACTTACCAGTTCAGAGGGACTGCAAAATACTCTAGGGCTTCATACTCCTAGAATAACTGTGGGAAACTTGATGTCAATATTCAGCTTCTCTATGGGTGCTCATGCCATTGTATTACAGAACCTTACATTTAATTCAAGTGCACACATTTGCACTGCTCTCTCTAGCTGGGACCACCATTGATAATGTACTCTGCACACTCCTGTATACAGCTTGCAGTGTTTAGTTGACTACATGGTAATGATTCTGCTGCATGACTGCAAGACAAACTAGTATATTTTTTTCTTCTTGCATGCCTTTCTCACCAGCAATTTGTATTTATCCACTGGCCAAAGAATTATTTCATTATATGTCACGCAAACCATTTTCCATTATCTCCTCTGCTATCTTTTAATATTAGGAATTAATATTACATTAAATGAGGTGTCTGGATGCAAAGACATAACAAATCTTGTAAAACAAACACACAGAAAACCCCAACTCACATTAAATTAGTTTGCTACTTCTGATAAAAGTGGTAAACCAGATTGGGACAAAGGGACCCAGTTCTTGTATCTATATTTCACCAAACATCTGAACATGACGAGTAAATTAGCACCTCAGAAATATTACCAGAAGAAAAAACACTAGAAATAATCAGAAATAAAGGTTAGACGGTTCTGTTACACAGCTGATTGAAATATAAGTAGAGATGAGCCTGAACGCTATTTACATACACAAAGTAAATCTGATGCTGAGATACTTTTTTTTTTCTTTTCCAAAACATTGTGCTGACAACAATAGCAAAGTTCGCCAAATTGTACATTCATCTCAAAATTCGAAGCGATGTCTCTAGATGAAGGTTTATGTGTATATTGTACCACGATGGTAGGTAAATGGTGACAATAAGGGAAAATGCAACTTGAAATACGGATCATCAAAACAATGGTATTTTCAAGTTGCTTTTAGAGCAGAGACTGCTAACTAGATCAGCTGACCTTGTCTCACCCCAACAGATTCCTGGCTCTAAATCTCCTTTTCTTTCTATTTACTTTTGTGAGCTTCCTGAGAAATGCAAAGCTTTAGTCTCTTTGGACTTCATGCAGCAATATTTGGGTGTGATGATACACTGTGCTTTATTGGAATTCATACTGTATTTCCTAATGATCTGTTCTGGTCCAAATGTTTATGAATCCTCATAGCCAATTAGAGGTCCAATTTAATTCAACTTGAATGTTTGTGAATAATGGACCCTGAATAATTAAAAAACTCATAGTGCACATACACACACACCACACCCTCCAAACCCAAAACACTAAAAGTAAAAACGAAAACCTGATTCAGATATTTGAAAATGCTCAAATCATCAATTACTAAATGCATTTAAGTGTAGCTACAAAAATCAAGTGGGATTACTTTGTTTACCATACAATCCCATAACTTGAACTGTTTTTCTACTTTCCTTACACTTGTGTTTTCAGTTTCTGCCACCATTTTGTCCTCAGAAAGGGTTCTAGAGGCATTGTGCAGGTTCTTCAGTATTTTCTGCATTCCCAAAGAGTGGAAATGTGTACCCCTACACATAACATAATCCTATAAATTACACATGCCACTTATTAGGTAACAAAACAATTTTCCTGAAGTTACGCTTGGACTGTGGCGTAATTTTTCTCTCCTTCTCAGTTGCCATGCTAGGCCATTTTGATTCCTTTTAATCATGCTCCCTTCATCACTTCATTCTCAACAGGTAAACCATTGCTGTTCTGTTTCACTGTACTGCACTCTGGTTTTCTATTAATCACATCCTCTTAGCTGCTCCAGTTTTCATCAGACAGATCGTTGCTAGTGGTGTTTCATGTACCACATGCTGGGTAATGACTTGGGGAAAAAAAAAGACTGCTTATAAACCTAAATTATCTCCATCCTAACCAAATACAGTAATGAAGACTGTAAAGAAAGGTATAAACAATCTAGGTTTGTTAAACCTCACTTACAAGGCTGCTCATCTCCCACTCAACCAACAGATTTCTCAGTTTCCAGGAAGACCTGCCTCACCAAGCTAAGTGACTTTGGCATTGAAAATGCACTTTTTGTCATTTGGTATCATCATGTATCTCGCATGACAATCAGCCAGTAGGGCTGAAACAGAGCAAACACATGTAAAAAATGATTAATGGTGAGTAACAAACAGGCCTGTGAAGTCAAAGAACAGTGGATCTACCATGGACCATTTTTGAATGAACACAAAAAACATGAATACAATACTGTTTGTTAGAGAAAAAGTATGAAATTTAATTCAGTGACAAATGAAATTATATATTAAAACCCTACCATTTAATTCAATTATGATTAACCAGATTATTCTAGTCTTAGTATTCCTTTTCCTAAACAAGAGTCAGATATTTCTTTAATAGTATTGCTATCAGTTTGATTACAGCAAGGCCAGACAAGAATTAAGTATTTAAATATTCCTGTATTTAACTGTTAAATGTGTGAAATAAATCCCTAACAGATCCCAATTCTAAACAACATCAGGATTCATTGCCTGCTAGATTAATATTCACATTCCTTATTTTAGACAACTTTTTATTTCATGGTCTTTGGGCACTCATGTATTTGGTTGCAATACTTGAAACATAATTAATCTACCTAATTTTCGATTACTGACTTTTTGAAAATGCTCAAGTCCTTTCCTCTTCCCTGAAATGGGCATGTCATGAACATTCTGATGCTCTGTAAGTATCCACAACTTGCATTCACATTGATATATTTAATTACTTTGTCTATGCTACATTGAGCAGGGTGTCTTGTTTTGATATAACTAAGACTGATTCCAAAGATACCACTAGTGAGGACAAAGTTAATCCACTGCTTACTTTTGTTGCTGGCTTAGGCTAATGTATTGTTCAGCTATGGACTAATGACTCCTGCAGATGTTTCTTATTTCATGCCAGGAAAAGCAGAATCTGAAATTAAATATTTCCTTTTTATGACCATTAA
Source organism: Eubucco bourcierii (assembly GCA_013396675.1). NCBI lineage: Eukaryota > Metazoa > Chordata > Aves > Piciformes > Ramphastidae > Eubucco > Eubucco bourcierii. The sequence goes on from VWZE01018719.1 coordinate 29,229, forward strand.
AGTTCCCCTTATAAATTATATCCCACTCAGTCGTATTTTTTTAATAATTCGAATGACACTGACAACACAGTTTTCCTATCTGCAAAAATTAATCTTACAGGACTAAACTCTGGCCTCATTAGACTGTTCATAATGAGTAATGTAACTGATGATTAAGAAGTTGACCTGCCTAAGAAGGAGAGAAAAGTAATAAGAAATTGTAATCAAGACATATCTGTCTCTCTGCTTTGACCAGAGTGCATTTGCACTTAAATATGCTAGCATGTCTTTGTCTTTCAATTATTTCACACTGTTACTGCCCCCACCTTACTTACTCTCAGAGAAGTCCAAGAACGTATGTTCAGGAATGCCTTTTGTTTAATACCAATTCAATTCTACGCTGCCCTATTCAGAACTCGTCTTGCTGTTTTAAAAATTCTAGTTGATAGTAGTCTAATACACTGTTTTAGACATTAAAAATATTGTTCTTGTTTCTCAGGGTCTTAAGGTCAAAATCACAACCATCATTCTGTTGCAAGCCTTCATCTTAGCGCTGTTTGTGCATACCCTGATTTTGTGACGGTACAGGGCTGCAACAACTCCTCAGGACCTTTGCTCAGTCACAATAGCAGAATGCTAGTTAATGTAGGGGAAGAACTCATCTGCCATAAGAACAGCGATTTTGTGTGCTGAACTGAATACAGAAGTGATTTTGAGTATCTCAAAATTGTGTGGTTTGGGTTTTATGAAGCCTTTTAAACAACATTAATACTTAGAAAATCATGTTTTGCTGAGCCCCAAAATACTAATGTCTGTACTTACTGTAGATGTTTAATGAGAATCTAATTTTCACCTTAATTAAATGCAATTTGTTAGTTTGCACATAAACATCTTGGAAGTGAGCTTTTCAGTCTTGCTAAACCTTTAGTCAAATAACCTAGAAAATAAAGCATTTTTACTGAATGTCATATTATCATGTTGGAGAACAAGTGGGCATAGAAGTGCTGGGTTCTCTTGTTCAGATTAAATATTGCCATTTTCCCAACTATGCCTTTTCTTGGCTGTTACGAACATTACATCCCATGGTATACCATTTCTTGGATCACCAGGTCTCTGTGTTTATCCATCTGACACAATGTCACAGCACCTGACTGTTCACATCTTGGTGCCTTGATGACACCCGCATAGCAAAACACTGAACAGGAAGGAATATCTGGACACAGTAGCTGAACAACTTTGCTTCCCCAGTGCAAACTCACAGGCACTGGCCATTTTCTGCCATTTCTCAAGGAATGGAACAATATCAATATGTCAAGCTGTCAGAGGCCACACGACCAAGGTAGTAGCTAACACAGTCAAATTTTAGTCTCAGATGTAATTCTTTGAGTTACATAAAGGAACTCAGGTACTTCAGCAGGTATTTTTGAAACTCCACAACTTAACATGTGCATACCCCTTCTGGATTAAATCGAACTTGAGGCTGAGAAATCTTTTTATGAAGGTCACTTTTAAGCATCTTAATTTTGAGAATTGTCTTGGTTAGTCCTAGAATCCACATCCTTCAGTTTCTCTCACTGAATAAGCAGGGGTCTTTTTGCCTGACATCCTACAGCAGTATATTCTGCATTGGATTGGATCAGACGTCTCCCACTACTCCCCAGACTAGAGAAAGAGAAGAAGAATAGGAACATAGAATCATAGAATCATATAATCATAGAATGGTAAGGTTGGAAGGGACCTCAAGGATCATCTAGTTCCAACTCCCTGCCATAGGCAGGGACACCTCCCACTAGGACAGCTCACTCAAGGCCTCATCCAATCTGGCCTTGAACACATCCAGGGAGGGAGCAGCCACAACCTCCCTGGGCAACCTGTTCCAGTGCCTCACCACCCTCACTGTAAAGAACTTCCTCCTAACATCCAGTCTAAATCTCCCCTCTGCCAGTTTAAGCCCATTGCCCCTTGTCCTGTCATTGCAGGACCTTGTAAATAATCCTTCCCCAGCCTTCCTGTAGGCCCCCTTCAGATACTGGAAGGCTACTATCAGGTCCCCTCGAAGCCTTCTCTTCTCCAGGCTGAAGAGCCCCAACTCCCTCAGCCTGTCCTCATAGGAGAGCTGCTCCAGCCCTCTGATCATCTTTGTGGCCCTCCTCTGGACCCGCTCCAACACTTCCATGTCCTTCCTGTGCTGAGGGTTCCAGAACTGCACACAGTACTCCAGGTGGGGTCTGACGAGAGCAGAGTAAAGGGGCAGAATCACCTCCCTTGCCCTGCTGGCCACGCTTCTCTTGATGCAGCCTAGGACTCGGTTGCTGTCTGGGCTGCATGTGCACACTGCAGGCTCATGTTGAGCTTTTCATCAACCCAGACTCCAAGGTCCCTTTCTTCAGGGCTGCTCTCCAGCCATTCACCACCCAGCCTGTATTTGTGCTTGGGATTGTGCCTACCCAGGTGCAGGACCTTACACTTGGCCTTATTGAATTTCATCAGGTTGGCCTGGGCCCACCTCTCCAGCCTGTCCAGGTCCCTCTGGATGGCATCCCTGCCCTCTAGCAAGTCGACTGTGCCACACAGCTTGGTGTCATCTGCAAACTTGCTGAGGGTGCACTCCATTCCTCTGTCCATGTCACTGACAAAGATGTTAAACAGCACTGGTCATAACCTTGCTTTTATTTTTGCCCATTTATGGTTTTTACTATAACTCATCTGACAGGTTGGGAAACTAACACATGTTTTTTACCTTGCTTTGGTTTTGCTGTTTGGTTTGTTTCATAAAGCACACTAATTGTGATTGCATATTCATCAGCCTTAAACGCACATTCAAAGCTGTAGTTCCTTCCCAGTTCATTTTGATAGGAGACCAAGTCATTGTTAGCAAATGTTCCTAGAGGTTGGCATTACAAGCACAGAAGTCAACCAAAAGATTACAGGGAAAAAAAAAAATTCACAATTTTAATACAGACATAATCTTAAAAATTTGGCATTCAATTGTATTCTTTGTTCACCTTTTAACTGCATCTCATTATACTGCCTCTTTTCTCACAACAAACCATTCCTTCCTCCTCCTCTGCTAACAGTCTCTAATAACTCTTTCAATGTTTCCAATTGTTTGTACTTTGAAAGGCTCAATAAATACATACTAGAAAATATTCATACTGCATTAAAAAAAAAATTACATTTTCTTTGTGTTTGAAGAATATACTTTTCATGAACTAGCTTCTAACTCAATGCAAGCACCTTGACAGAGATCTAAGAGCTAACTAAATTGGCAGCCTTGCAACTGAGGTTAAAATGCAGGCCTGATCTGATACAGTGAAGAAGCCAGCAAATCTTTAAGATACTGTAGCAGTACCTAGTCTATTGATTTGTCATAAATTCTCCTTATTTTTCAGAATCAGTTCAGTTCTGGCTAAATCTTTGTCTGTCATGTATTACTAACTCTTTTTATTTCAGATTTAAGCTTGATGAGTGAATGATATCCACTTAGACACATACGGACAAAAGGGACTTTATTTCTGTCCTGTTTCTATTACCAGAATCACAGAATCACAAGACGGTAGGGATTGGGAGGGATCTATGGAGATCATCTGGTCCAGTCTCCTGTCAAGGTAAGTTCAACTGCAAAAGGTCACACAAAAACATGTCCAGGCATATTTTGATTCTCTCTAGACATGGAGAATCAACCATCTCTCTGGGCAGACTGTTCCAGTGCTCAGTCACCTTTACATTAAAGATGTGCCTCCTCATATTTAGATGAAGCTTCCTATGTTCAAGCTTGTGCCCATTATCCTTTGTCATGTCACTTGGGATCACTGAAAAGACTGGCTCCATCCTCCTGACACCTGCCTTTTAAATATTTATAAGCATTTATGAGATTCCTGCTTCATCTTTTCTTTTTAAAACTAAAAAGACCTAATTCTCTCAAGCTTTCCTCAGAGAAGAGAAGCTCTAGTTCCCTAATTATGTTTGTAGCCCTTTTTGGCACCCTTTCCAGCAAGTTCCTGTCTGTCTTGAAATGGGGAGCCTAGAAATTGAGGCAAAAGGCACCAGACTCCATGAAAACATAAACGAAAAATCAGCTTTAAGGGAATCATCACACAATAGCAGCTTCTCTTTCCATTCTAGCTTTTCCTACACATGCAGCTAAAAAGGTAGGTTGAACAAGCATAGTTGAGAAACCAAAAAGTTATTGCTGTTCAAAGCCATGAGGAATGAAATAAACACACTGGCTGGGGTTTAATGAGAAAGAACTCTGGCATTTACAGATATCTTGCACTCCCTCACTCAAATAGAAGCTCTGAATCCATGCACGAATGCATCGTTCCCAACACCATCTTTCTAAGTGAGGGGTGACACACAGGATAAAGAGCTGCAACTTGTACTTCATTATATGTGTTTTTGGTGAGTAAAACAAATAACAAATGCAGTGCCCAGATTACATGTACACATCTCTCTGCAACGTTGTATCTTTATGTGGATGCATTGATGTAGAGAGAAAGGGCAAGAGCGAGCTGTATTGTGAATCGAAATGCGATATTTGAAGCATCTCTATGAGAATTTAAAGTCTGAGCATTTCTATCCCACCCTCTATACAGGAAATTCTTGTATGGTAAACCTAAATAATCCAGGCTGTTTTGACCATTTCTACATGGTCAAATAATCAGGGGTTTACGTATAGGGACAGAGAAGAAGAGCACATTATACATGCCTGTCTTGTACCCATCCTTTCGAAAAAAACCAAAACATTAAAGCCATAGGTGCATTCATGTATATTTGAATTAGGTATCTGTTGAAAGCATAGATCAGAAGAGTGGAACTGTGCATATTTGCACCAATTATGCACAAAGAGAACTGAATAACCTGAATAAACTGAATAACATTATAAATACCAAGGAAGTTCAAGTGTGGTTTCATCAAATCATGTAGCTTGAATTCTATTTTACCCTTCCTAGCATCAGAAGCAAAAAAATCAAGACTGGAGCCAAGTCACACACTCCCCCATTGAATTCTAGACTTCAGAATTGCCTGACTTACAGTGAAAACATTGCAACGCATGATTCAAAATGAAGATGGCATGGATGACTCAAGAATTTGTACCTTAAATTTGTAATATTATATATATAAAGACAGTGAGAGGTAACTAAACACATTAATTTTAATTCCATTAATTCTTTTCTTTTTTTTTTTTTTTTTTTTTCAACTCTGCTAAGTCATGGTAACTATCAAGCAGGTGTTCAGCTCAAATAAAACATTTGAAATACTAATTCTACAACCACAATTTAGCATGGAATCTTATGCCCTAGTCATTTTGGTCATTGGTATGACAAAATACAACATAACTCTGACTGAATTATTATTAATTATTAATTTATAGCATCATCAAATGGAGAAAGTTGTACTCCTGTGATCTAAGTGAAATTTTTTATATGCTTCTCATAGTCAGCATTTCACTGTCTTACATTCTGGGGCAACATTGAAAAGAGAAGGAAAAGGATGACTGACTCATCTTGCCATTAAATAGCTGAAGTGTGAAAACTCATACTGAATAATACTTAACTGGAGGGTGACATGATTGTTATTCAGGATAGATTTTGACTCAATGTGTGCCAAGACTCAGCAGCTGTGGGTGCATGTAGAGATGAACACATGGCATAGCGTCTTTGGGCCCCCCAAACAACCATCCCACATAATTCACTAGATAAAAGGAGAAGAGAAAGTAGTGGGGTCCTTCGGCCTTGTTATTAATTAGCTATTAATAACAAGGTTTGGTGCAACAGAATTGGTGCAGTTCTGACAAAACAGCAACAAGTGTAGATACAGAAAGTTGGCCTTACCCTGATGAGGTATGGACAGGGGGACAACCCTTAAATGATTCCTGATAAACCAGATGGAGCTGGGATGTAGCAGCACCATTTCAGTTCATTCGTTATTCACATTACTTCAACATCTCATTAACTTATGCTGGAGGGTTATGAAATAAAAGTGTTTCCCTGAAAACTGAAGGTACTTTTTTCTTCCTGTTATTTTGACTGATTAAGTTTGATAATTAACTTTTGTCTTTACTATTTTGATTCCTTTATTATCAGATTATCTTGTATAACTCCCCTGATTGTTTACTCCTTACAATAAATCCTGCATTTATTCAGTAGCCTAATAGGAAAGACATTCAACCATAAACTTATTAGGAAGTTCCTGTAATTACATCTATATCTGAAAAGCAAACCAACTAAACAACAAACCAACAATAAGCTAAACTAATTAAGAGCTAAAACATTTATTTATTCCCCTTAAACAGGTAAAAGAGGATTCTGTGGGTACTCTTTTGCTGAAAAAAAAAGTAATATAGATCTCATCTGGTGTATACCAGCAGCATACTTCTATATTCTTTACAGTTGTACCCACTTCTCCCAACAGTCTCCAGTCTTTAACACGTGTAAGAGCAAAGTATATTTATTCAAGACATTCCTAGCTGTATATATTCCAGTTTAAAATATCATTTAGTATTCTAGAACTGCACAGGAAAAAAATGGTGAGAAAGTGTTCCACAAGAGTTTAAACACTTAGGAGAATTTTGCATCTGGAAAGAAGTGCTGAACAGTGCAGGCCACATCTTGTACCCTTAAGCAAATAAAAGACATAACAGAAATTTAAAAAGAAAAAGAGAGAATTAGCATACAAAAGCAAGGAGTAACATAGTGAAGAAAAGTTTCTGAGCTACTAAGAGCAACTTTGCCCAGGGGAAAAAACAAACAAACAAACAAACAAAAAAAGTCTTTTAGGAACTTCATACAATATGAAAAATTTTTTTGTAATTCAGTACTTTAAATGCGAGTAAACATACATGGTGGGAAAGAGACAGGAAAATGGGATCCTAAGCCATGATGAATTTTGCTCTGCTTAATGAGCCTTTTATATAGATAGTTTAAAAATAAAATTAAAAAATGGAATATAGAGGGGTAAAGAAACTACAGTTATGTTCATCTGTCTCTGGGTTTCAATATTCAACTTTTTTTTTTTTTTTAACTGTATTGCATTTAAAACTTTTGTTAATATGAATGCCATCAGGTTTTCTACTTGATCATTTTTGCTTAAGAAGTCTAAAGTCATCCAATCTGAATCTCCCAGGATGCCAAACTTATCATCTCATTAAAGACAATTTACCTTTTCATCTAAAGAATCAGGTTCCTCATGGCATTTTTATTTTAGTAAGTTGCCTCCACGCTGTTGAGTCCCATGCTTCTGCATAAAAATCCAGAAGCACATTATGTTATATGAAATGGGAGCACAAGTGGTACTTCAAAAGCAGTTCTTTTCCTTATTCGTAAACATTATGAGAAACAAAATTGTCTGGTCTTTTCAAAAACATTGAAACTACTGATTTTATATTATCCAAGAAACTAAAGGAACAAGAAAGTGAAGCTATAAAACAACAACCCCAACTCTAGCAGCATATAACAGTAATTAATCTCTGGATCTTCTCAGTAATTCTTAATGAATGGTGTGCTTTAAGAAGCATAAAAACTTCTGCAACTCTTTATTTCTTAAGAGTGAGGCAACAGTCTGGTATAACAGCCTAGTGGTAGTCTCTTTTCTTTCACTGGCAGTCCAGTCTTACCCTGAACTATTTCAGTGATACTAATGGATGTGAAAAGTGCATAAATTTGTGTATCAGTTTATTTATTCCATTAGGCCTCAATATGTCATTTACTGGATTCAGATGGTGTCATCTCCTACACCTCTTACCCACCAAGGTTTCTTTCTCTCAAAGTGGCTGAACTGTTTCGAGGGTTCGTTGTCCAGCCATTGTTAGAGTACCTATCCAGAGACATTTTCCATCTCTCATAAAAATGGCTCTCCATAAATTTTAACATGCTGCCTTTTTAATGGTAGACCTGGCAAAATGTAATTGGTTTGTTCTATCTACTTGTTTAAAGTCAGTTTAGAATATATCAAGTCACAGAAGCATTACATTACTAGGGCAATCACTTTTAGTTTTTTTTAAGTTTTCTTTACCCCTTCAAGTAGTTCAAAACTTTTGGTTGGTTGCAAACAGGCACCCAGTGCAAATAGATTTGGCACCCAGAATGTGCCTGAATTCCCATATACACGATCTGAGCAGGTCTGATCTGCATAATACCAAGTGTTGTTTCTGGAACACCATGGTTTTCATAGACTATATACTTGGAATTTTCCCTCAAAAATCACCTGGGTTGAAAGTCCACCCTTCACCATTGGTGACACCTCTTTGTGACCTACATGCAGGTTTTTCTGGACTTTTTTGTGTGAAAGGTTTGTCATTGGTGTTGGAGCTTTTAATCAAAACATGATCTACTGCTGAGAGCTTCATCCCTCCAATTGAAAACAAGGGCAGGGGATGAGTTTTGCTCACAAACCTTATTAACCTTTGCAAGATTTCATCCTGAGCAGTAGCTCTGGCAACAAGAGTCTGGATGTTTTTCATTTATCCTTTAAATTAGATACATAAAATGCATAAAATTTCCCTCAGCACATTCCACTGCTCTTTTGCCAAACACTCTAGTGCATGACTACAACTACTCATTTCTTGCCAGTTTCTATTTTCAAATAACAGATTTATAAGTGAAAAAACCAAAACAAAACAAAAACCAAGAAATAAAATGAAGAGTGATATGTTTTTCAGGACAGGGTATATTTGACAGGATACTTTTTACAAAGGCAATAAACTTTCTACTCCCTATTCTAAGATTAGTAGTATTCAAAATATTTTAGAAAAAAATAGATGTTAACTAAACCCGAGAGTGTATTAACTAGCTTTTCTTTAGTTACTGACAGCCTCTTGGGCTACATCAGGGAAAGCATTGCCAGCAGGTCACAAGAGGTGATCCTTCTCTCTGCTCTGCACTGATCAGACACATCTGCAGTACTATGCCCAGTTCCACGCTCCCCAGTATAAGAGAGATATGGATACACTGCAGCAAATTTAGCAAAGGGCAACAAAGATAAAGAACAGACTGGAGCAGTTGTCACACAAAGAGTGGTTGTGCAAGCTGGCACTGCTCAGCAAGGGGAAAAGATGCTTCAGGGAGATCTTACCCAAGTAAATAGAAAGATGTGATGGGAGGATATGAGGAATATGCAGCCAGTCTCTTATCAACAGCATCTAGTAAAAAGTACTAGTGGTTACAACTTAAAATATGAGAAATTCCAGCTGAATATGTCTTTTTTTCTGTTTTGCTCTGAATATTAGGGAAGAATAGGATTCACCTGTCTAGAAGAGGCAAGGTAATCTTTGGCAGCAGGCAGGTTAACTTGGTGAGAAGGGTTTTAAACAGAAGGACTCAGGTGGCAGGGTCTAAAGTTGCAACATTTATGTCATTGCAACCAAATAGGGAGTAAGCCAGGCCAGCTAGATCAGGACATGTTCAAGGTCAGGCAGAGTGATGCCTTAAGCAACCTGGTCTGGTAGAAGGTGTCCTTGCCCATCAAAGGGGTGTTGGAACTAGATGATCTTCAAGGTCCTTTCCAAACTAAAGCGTTATGTGAATCTGTGAATAAAACTTCCTTACCTGACTTCCGAGGTGAGAAACAGACTAGTGACCTCAAATATATGCGTAACAATGCACACAGCCAAGGAAACAAACAGAAGGAACTGATGCTCTGTGCCCAGTCAGCAAGTCATGATCTCACAGAACAACTCAATCATGGTGGGATAACTTACATGATTGAAGGATCACAGTGGATGGCTATAGGCTGTTTGGTAAAGACAGGAGGAAGCATCATCATGTTTTATATTGAAAGCCTTGAATGTCAGCTACAGCGGTTGAGGAAGTCCTATTGAATCCCTCTGGTCAAGATCAGAGGGATTTTCTCCAAAAGGATGTTACAGTAGACACCACCTACTGACCTCCAAGCCAAGGTAAACAAAGCAATATTTGGGTCTTTGTATCCACCTTCAAGTCATGTCAGCCTGCTTCCTATGGGTGACTTCAAATACATAGACACGTTTTGAACATATTTGAACTATGCAGCAGCTCATATGTCATCTGTTAGGTTCCTGGAATGCATAGAGGACTGCTTCCTCATACAAGTGTTTGGTGTGCCAGACAGGGATGACACACTTCTGGACTCACTACTCACAAACAAAAAAAAAACTGTTCTGTAATATCTCAGTCAGAGACAGCCTTGACTGCAGTGATCACAATATTGTGGAGTTTAGAATCCTGTTGAGTGTGCAGAAGGTTAGTACTATGACAAAAGTTTTAGATTTTAGAAGAGCAAACCAGTTCACTCAGAACTCACCTGGGAGGAATTCCATGGGAAGATTTCACAGAGAATGAAGGACGGAGGGCATAGTGGGATTTTCCCTCTATCCTGGAAGCACAAACCAAATTCATGCCCTTTGAAGGTAAGGGAAGTAGACAGAGCAAGAGACCTTCTTAGCTTTACCAGGAGCTTCTGAGCCTGGTCAAAACCAAAAGAGAAGCATACCAAAGGGTGATGGCAAATAGCTCCTATTCAAACTGACAATCAACCTCACAGATTGATTGGCCCCAACAGTGTTCAGTATCTGTGTAAGAGATCTGAATGATGAGATTAGATGTGTCCAAGCAAGGTTTGTCGATGATATCAAACTGAGTGGGAAAGTAGACACTTTAGAAGGGAGAGCCACCCTGAAAGAAGAGCTGGATATGCTGTAAGAGTGGGCTGACAACAACCTGATGAAGTTCAGCAAGGAAAAGTGTAAGGTGTTGTACGTGGGAAAACATAATCCAGGAATGCAGCATAGACTGGAATCCACCTGGTTGGCAAGCGAGTCTGTGGAAAGGGACCTGGGAGTCTGGTGGACAGCAAGTTCAATGTGAATAGTGTGCTGCTGAAACAAAAAAGGCCAACAGGGTGCTGGGTTGCATCAGCAAGGGGATGACCTGCAGAGATAAAGAAGTAATTCTCCCACTCTTCTCAGTACTTGTCAGGTCACACCTGGAGTACTGTGTTCATTTTTTTGTCCTTTGTATGTCAAAAAGGACAAGGAGGGTCCAGGACTGGGCCACAAAGGTGATCAAAAGGCTTAGAAACTCCTATTTGAGGAAGGGCTGAAAGAAATGAGTTTGTTCAGCCTGGAGAAAGGAAGGCTTAGGGGAGACTTTATCAACATATTTCACTATTTAAAGAGTGATTACAAAGAAGATGGAGAGAAGAATCCTTTTTGCAAGGAGTTGCATGGGAAAGATGAAGGGTAATGGGCACATGGCACTGCTGAACTGAAACCAAGAGGAAAGTTTTTCAGGATGACAATCAGTCACCGGAATAATCTCCTCAGGGAAGAAGTGGAATTACCCCCACTGGACATTTTTAAGGTTCAGCGGGACGAGGCTGGATCAGATGACCCTTCTACGATTCTGTGATTCTATGAATATCCATTATTTTAGCATTCTTACCAATTCTAACTAGAACCCATATTTTCACAACAGATTTACTAGCTATCAAGACCAAAGGCAGAAATGTTTTGGCACAAATGTGTAGTTATCACAACATTTTCTGCTCTGCATTTACATAATTTATTAAGCTCTTCTGCTTACATGCATATTCCTTCTCAATTTAGATTTCTGTGCAGCATGCACTTTTCAAGCTATTAAAAAAACCTAAAAATTAGGACTTAATTTGTCAAATTATTTTTATAAATACCTGTTGATTGCCTTTCAGCAGAATTCTGTAACCTTTGAGAACATCTCCCAACAATCAAATGCCCTGATTATGTAATAGTTGCTATTTAAAGATCTTTTCCAAAGTGCATTTCATGTAAAAATGGCTATAACATAGTCTATAATCTATAGACTTCAGAGCACAACACTGAGAAATGCACTCAACAGACTGAATGTATACTTGCTACAGCCTCACTACAAGGAAATTTAGTAGTCCATACTCATACTGCAAATACTAAGCATAGGGAAAGCAATGCAAGAGTGCACTTCAAATAGTTTAGCAAATACCTTGGGGATATTTCCCACCAAAACCAAACAAACAAAAATCCGATTCACATAAAATCAGCTTCATTTTATTCAGGTGTCACGCTGATAGAACGCCACTTAACAACTTTCTTTACTCAGAAGTGGAAATATGGACGTTATTAAGAACTCTGAAGCAATAAGCTGTTGCTCTAGAAACCTATCACTTTCCCTCCTTGCCAACAAGAAAAGAAATGAGCACAGGATTCAAACAGGTATCATGGATAAAGCTCAGCAGGGAAGAACTTGTTTTCTACACTCCCGCACACTCCATCTCACTCATCTCCCTGCACACTCCATCTCACTCATCTCCCAGAAAAGACCAACTTCCAAACATGAAACCTATTTATTCTTCCTATAATCAACTAAACACAGGCTCAGCTCACCACTCTGCTGCTTCACTTTTATACCAACAGAACCACTGAAAGGATTTGCAAGAGGAAAAGAAAGCAACAACAAAAATCCCTAAAGAAACAAACAAAAATATCCAAACAGACTCTTTTCCTTTGCAATTTTCCCAAATAATAAATCAGCATCAGGAGCTAAGCATGACACTTTATTGAAGAACTCAAAGCCATATAATAAAATCTCCCTGCCAACAACAAGAGACAAAGTGAATAAGTCACTTAGGTAGATTCTGTCATGATGGCAATAAATATAGTCAATTTGCTTGACACTACACATACTGCAGTGACAGTAGATGCTGAAATCTGGAGTTCACACTCCATTTACCAGTATCCTGGGCAATCTGCACTGAGTACTGCATTTTAGTAGAAAAAGCACTGCCAGCAAGCTAAGGGGCATGATTATTTCCCTGACATTGTTAAGGTACTGAAGCATCTGACATATGAGCAGCACCTAAGAGAGCTAGGACTGTGTGGTTGGTTTACACCACTTGGAGTTTAAGATTTACCTTCCAAAGGTAAATTACCACACCACTCAGAATTTTGGAAGTAAAATTAAACTATTATTTACAAAGCTGGCTACACACAAAAGGTAATAAACACAAATACGTATATAAATATAATATATTATATAGCCCAGTTAATTCCCCTGGACAAAAAGTCCAGGGCCCACCATGTCCAAACCCTCAGCTAACAGAGTACTAACTCTTCCCAGCTCCTAGTCAGCATTCTTACCAGCCTACACAATTCTTGAGGCAGAGTGTCAGCCAAGCCAGAGGGGCAGAGAGAGGGAAATGAGAGCAAGTAAGAGAGAGAACACTCTAAATTTCAGATTATATAGAAAAATAACAGGCCAATGAACTGAGATAAATACATCTCTTTTGTTCTGTTAAGCCCCCTTTTGGGATGTACTTTTGAATTCTCTTGAAAATTTTACTTACAGCTAAAGACCCTAGTCCTGAAACTGTAACAGATTGCTAAACCTGGAGAAGTCTCATAAAACAACAGAGACAGGATATTCCCAGTGCTACTCAGTGACAAGAGATGAAGAGCAGAAACTAAAATTCACAAAATTTGATTTGAACAGTGTGCAGGATGCAGAGGAGGGCCACGAAGATGATCAGAGGGCTGCAGCAGCTCTCCTATGAGGACAGGCTGAGAGAGTTGGGGCTCTTCAGCCTGAAGAAGAGAAGGCTTCGAGGAGACCTGATAGTAGCCTTCCAGTATCTGAAGGGGGCCTACAGGAAGGCTGGGGAAGGATTATTTACAAGGTCCTGCAATGACAGGACAAGGGGCAATGGTTTTAAACTGGCAGAGGGGAGATTTAGACTAGATGTTAGGTGGAAGTTCTTTCCAGTGAGGGTGGTGAGGCACTGGAACAGGTTGCCCAGGGAGGTTGTGGCTGCTCCCTCTCTGGAAGTGTTCAAGGCCAGGTTGGACGAGGCCTTGCGTGAGCTGTCCTAGTGGGAGGTGTCCCTGCCTATGGCAGGGAGTTGGAACTAGATGATCCTTGAGGTCCCTTCCAACCTTTCCATTCTATGATTCTATGATTCTGTGAACATATTTTGGGTTTTAGGAGTTCAGTTGGTTTGAGTTTTTGCTTGTTGTTTTGGGGTCTTGATTTTTTGTTTGGTATTTGTTTATTTCTTTTAGTGTGAGGTTTGTTTGGGTTTTCTGGTTTGTTCATTTGTTTTGTTTGTTTGTGTTTCTTTCTTTGTTTGTTTCTTCCACTGAGGGTAATAAAACACTGGCACAGGATGCCATGATGTGAAGTCTCCACCCTTGGCAATATATGAAACCAAACTTGATATGGCCAAGAGAAACTTGTATCTCTGATCCTCCCTTAAGAAGCAGGATTAGAGACCTCTGGAAGTGCCTCCCATCCTCAACTAATCTGACTTTGTGATTGTCAGTGCTTTAATTTGCATTATTTCAGATAATTTAAAGTTACAGCAGCTACATTCTTATCAATTACATATTATACACAATTGTCACTAAACCATTGTATTTTTTTCTAAGAATGGATTAATTTCATTATTTCCATGTTAGAAAGAAAACCCATTAGTTCATTTGTTCAATGTGTGGTACAAATGATCCTTCTTAAAATAATCACATATTGTAGAATTATAAAACCATTAAAAAAATCTTATGGTCATTTTCACTCACCACATTTAAAAGCATCTGTGATGGTTTGAGAGTTCCCCACCCCCCACACTTTGTAAAATGACCCAG
>VWZE01018720.1:0-22210 GCA_013396675.1 Eubucco bourcierii
TTGATGCCCTGAGGATCCTAAACTCTACCATCTCAAGTGTTCCCAAGTGTTTTGGGTCTGGACTACAATGCAGCCCTGGAAATCCAGAGATTTACTGCTCAGTAAATATTGTAGAAAGCCTCTTTGTAGAGAAAGCTCTTTGCTTTGGTCCTGTCTGTTCTGTAACTGTGATTGTGTCTTCTGCTTCAGCAGGAAGCAGCCTCTCAGGTCCCCACAGAGGGCGAGCAGCACATTGCACTGCAAGAATCTCTTTCCAAAAGCTTACTGTTTGTACTCTGTAGCTCTGCTAAACTGTTTGAAATTGTTTGGTACTGCCATATGCACTGTACATACCCTGCAATCTATTTGCAAAAACGAGCATAAAAAACCCTGTAAATAAGAAAATAGTTGTTTATAGTAATATTTTATTAATAGTAATAATTAATATTTCATAATATAATGACCACCACAATACAGAGACTACTTCAAAGGACAAAAATTCAAAGGAATTTTAACATTGAAGGCAAGAGGGAGGACTACTCAAGGAGGTAACTGACATCAGATGATATTAATCAAAGGAGTATTCCAAAAGATGGCTAAAAGCAGCTGATTATGCTACCCTACAGAACAGTGCATCTTACTACTAATATATCTAGTCTTATGTCAATGGCACTATTGTTCTCATTCTAATATGAAATACAAATCCACTGATTCACTGCTAGTGGTGACTCCTGCTTAACTCCCAGGTAACAAGAGAGCCTCTTCCACAGACTTTTAAAAAAGAGTTCTCCATTTAGGGGTTTAATGCTAAATTCTTGGAGTATAGTAGTTGATTTCCAATGAGTTTGGTATTGCATGTCAGTAAGTCTTCTGTTCTTTACAAATGAATGATTTCCTTTTCTCTTTTTCCACATATGCAGTCTTTCAGCCATTCCTCTCCCAGAATACAATTTCTCTGTGCTCTGTTCACAGATGGACTTTGTATTTGTCACTGCACATTTGCAAATGGCTGAATTTCCTTACCTGACCAGTAGTCAGTCCTGTACATGAAGTAAACTCAATAAAAAGCTTAAAAAATATAAACTTATTCTGGCAAGTGCTTGTTTCTCTGGAATGCCTGTTTCCTACCATGAATGTTGTTTCTGTGGGCCAGAATTTTCCTGTTTCTTTGGAAGGTTGTTTACACATTGGGTTTTCTTCATACTTTCTGCCATTCATCAATCCTTTTCCAGCAGCTAACCAGTGAATAAAAATTAATTACTTGTGAGCCTTAACAACCCGAAACTATGAAGTTACAGAATACAGCTAGTGGCATCACATAGTCAATAAAATCTGTTGCACTGAATGTGAACCCTATCTTTTCACCCTTACTAAAAAATCAAATGGATTTAAAATAATCACTATCAAAGACTGACCCTGCAGCCTTACAAAGGCGGATTGCACGCAGTTCTGATGCTTATACAAGAACTTAAGGAGCTGTTTGCCTTTGTAACAATAACACTTCCTTTCAAAACGTATTTATTAGAAACACAAGCAATTAGCTTAGTCTGCAAAATAACCCCCCAAATGATGCAAATCTAACACTTATTAGAATTACAGAAACTTTCCTGTTGGAAAAGACCTCAGGATCACCAAGTCCAACTCTACAGGGTGCACCCTAAACCGTATCCCTAAGTACCACATCTAAATGACTTCTAAACACATCCAGGCTTGGTGACTCCACCACCTCCCTGGGTAGTCCATTCCAATGCCTAACCACTCTTGCTGTGAAAAAAATTTCCCTGATGTCCATTCTAAACCTTCCCAATGGCAGCCTGAGGCCATTCCCTCCTGTTCTGTCACTGTTTGCCCATGAGAAGAGACCAGCACCACCTCCTCCACAACATCCTTTCAGGTAGTTGTAGACAGCAATGAAGTTTCTCCTCAGCCTCCTCTTCCTCAAACTAACCAGCCCCATTAATCTGACCATACCTTTTTCTCTTCATACATTTTCCTGCTGCTTTGGCTACAAGTGAGAACTGCTGCAGTTTCTCTATACTATTTTGACTTTTTATACAATTCAAGCATGGACACACATATATTACATTACCTTCTATCCTTATCACAATGGTCATGCAGAAGGAAGAAGAGAGGCTCTTCTGCCAGTGTAAGAGGCTATGATCCAACTACTTTACTAAGAGTTTGCTTATGCATTGCTGCCGGATGTCTCAGTTTTCCTTGGTTCCTTTAGGGCTGTTTCACAAAGGAGTCTGTACACTCTTATCTGAAGTACTTATCTAAAATAATTCTGTCACTTCCTCCCACTAGTGTAAGAGGTAAGCTGTTAGCTGATGATTTTCAGGGCAGTGGGGTGGTGGATACATTCCCCTGGGATTTCAAGGCTATAGGAGACATACACTGTGCATTACTTAAGTTCCAAAGACATGAAATATGTAGCCTTATGTAATAAAAGGATCAAATTAACATACACTGGAGCGCTATAATCAAAATACATCCTGAAATGATCTCAAATAGAAGGCCACAGGTAGTCAGTCAACCCTAAAGTCTCTGTAGGTGCTCAATGCCACAGTGAAATCTCATAATAATCACTGTGCTTTTAAAAATCTTGGTTAAGATACATCACTAAAGATACTTTTTCCAAAATCAAAGACCCACATTATTCACTAGAATGAAGTAGTATCAGGTAACAAATATCAGCAGGAGCCTGTTCTTAATTTATAAATTACTGCTACAGCTTAGAGTAGTAAAAGTAATGAGTATTTAAAAATGAGTACTTCTTACATCTTAGATTGCTTTTCAAAAACAGCTATTCAGTATTTTAAGCATTTGTCTTTTACAGAAAATTTTCAGTGACACTTTACTACCCTTCTGCGTGGGTTAAATATCCAAGATTAGCATAAAACACATAATCTTGTCCCAGCTATCAGTGCATTGCATTCTACCTACACTGAGAGCACAAGGTATGAGCAGCAAACTGTTATCACTGCCTACTGCTTAGAGAGACCATAAAGCATTGCTGGCAACAATAGTACCCCGTTAAAACACCCTTAAAAGGTGGCACAGAGTAAGCTGAACTACTGCCAATAAAGGTGAGTAACTTTTTAAAACAGTCTTCAAAGTACACATAGGACTTAGGTCTACTCCATCAACTCTGTTTAAGGAAATCACTTATCTGTAATTTGCTTCTGCCCCTCCATGTGGCAGGAAGCAATGAGACAGGACTCCTCTTGATACCAACTTAAAAAAAAAAAAAGTTGTTGAATCACAGAAGACTGGCAGAATCTTACAACTTATCCAAGTCTAGAAGTTTGAAGCTATGCTGGAATGCAGAGATTTATTTTAAATGGTGTCTTTCTTACGAATGCTAAGAAGGTACACTGAAATCTTAACTGGTAGCATAGGTCCATTCCTATGCAACCAAAGGTAAAGAGATGGGGAGCATGGGGATGAAGAGGACAAATATCCTGATACCTGCTTGGAACAATCCACCCTCCCTTGGAGCTTCTTTGTTTTGGCGTGTTTTGAACTGCAAGAACTCTGCAAATGGGTGTTTCCAGCTTCTGGCAACCATATGTGCTTCCTACCATCTGTTTTCACTCCACTCTGCTATGGAGACAAGCACAGTTTATTTTAGTGTTCTGCATTTCCTGATGTTGCACATAACAGGAATTCAATCTCATGTGAAAAGTCTTTCCTGGATTGAAGTAAAAGCAACGAGTAAAGGTGACAGATCATCGATGCCACAGGATCAGAAGAGATAATTCTCATTACCTACTCCTCAGCACAAGTCTACTATCCATACAGAAGTTTTCCAGATCCCTGCACACCTCTGCTTTCTCTCTACAGTGCCTGTAAGGGGCTTCTTTCGTATGTTTTAAATATACATTTTCCCCAGCAACTTCCTGGGGCATAGTGAATGATTACTACAGCGCTGTGGTTGCCGCTAATGATCGCTGCTCTTCATGCAATATTCAGAGTCGAAACAGCATATGGAGAAATGAACCACTGCATGGTCAGCTGCAGAGCAACAACAGAGCAGTGCAGCAAATGCTGTGTGAAAGCAGGAATTCTGTGCACAGGATCCCACACAGTTCTTTTGGAAGAGACACAGTCCAAAATGAGTTTGCAAGCATTAAATGAGTAACACAGCATTTGTACAAAATTTGATGCAAAAGATCTCACTTGCAGCTCAGTACAACTCTGGAAGATACCTATGGCAAAACAGCAATTTTTTTCACAATGTCAGACTAAACTGAGTTCTAGAAAACATTGCTGGGTTTATTTACATTGACACTGGATCATACACTTCCAGGTAGTGATGTTTTTTCTTCCCCCATTTAACCTCCTCTTCCTTAACTTACAAGAAGCTAAGTAAGCACTGACTTTTATGCCCAGATCAATATCATCTGCAACTCAAACAATATCACTGGCACCATAACTTAATACCCACACCTTTAGAACACAGCACAGCCCAGATCTTTCCACCGTATTTCAAATTCATGTTAATAATTAAGCAACTACTGATGAGGAGTTACCTGAGATTACAAAAGCTGAGTATAAATTTACTAAGGTTGCACCGAACTTGTAAGAAAATAACTTTTATCTTACTGCTTTGAAATTTATTGTGCCTTATACTTTCATATTATCAATTTGGCAATTCCTCATAGTCTACTATTTTAAGTAATACAATACTAGAAATAATTTGTCTTAAAGTGTCTCTCAGCTGTCAAAATTCCACAGTGGAAACATTTCTTGGTTGGTATTACTGAGTATTGTTCGTCTTTTTTCCTTCCAATAATAGACTGATAACCCCTATCAGTCTAAAATACCTTTCTGTTGTGTTCCCACTTAAGAGTCTTGGAACTAGCATTCAGGTGAAGCTAAGTAAAGGAAGTGTTTGGAATGCAGACTGGCAAATACACTTTGCATTAGTCAGGTGTCAATGAACACTCTTCCTTTGGGTTCTCTCTCACTATGTTGTTCTGTATTAAAAGCATGAGACTCTCTAACACTCCTCCAACTAACAATTTACATTCTAAAGCAAAGCAAAACAACAAAACACTATCATACATCATTCTGTCACTCCTGAGCTGGCATAATCTACTACTTTAAGATCTCTGTGGCATAATTTTGATGTCCACTCTCACTGTGCTTAGGCAGTTTCCTACTAAAATCTCACATATTATATATGCTCAGGTTTGTTGAAAGGTCAGCAAGCATTTATTTCAATGCACTTTAACAATAATTTCAAATCAATACAGAAGTGGGAATGGTCAGGAAAAGGAATTGAAAGCTTTAAAACACTGATCTTGGGAACATAATCCCTAATTGTAACTTATTTGAAAATAAAACTACTGTTTGAACTTCGCATTACAGTCCTGTAAAACAAAGTTCCTTGTGCAATCCAGCCCCCTGTGGTCTTCCTTAGGTTCTCTGATAAAGACCACCCAACCGGAACATCCACTCCACACTTTATCCACAATATTGCCACATCTGACATCTCCTGGGTGGTAGTTTTTAATCACAGTGAATGAAAAGAAATTTAAACACTATTAATGAGCAGAAAAATTCTATATACTTTTATATCAAATCTGGGAATAGCATTCAATGGAACTCAACTGTTTAAAAAGTTATTTCAATCTACTTATAATAAATCTTTTGTAAAGGGGGAAAATCTGAATTCAGACCATTAAAAATTTATAATGAATTATCTTTTTTTTTTGTAGGAAAAAAAACTTATGTTCCTACTGAGTTTTAAGGCTCAATTTCATATCATAAGCCACGACAAATTTAAGTACATAATGAACACTTCTTTCATAATTATTTTCCTAGCAGATCATCCTATTTCCAAACATTTGTAACACTAAATCCAAGCTCAGTATTTAACTATATAAGAAGGTAATTTTGAGATTGCTTCCAAATGTATCTTAATTTCAGTTCTTTTGGTTATTACATAAAATCACATTTCTCTTTTAAAATATCTAAGTTTTCTTTTAAATATTTGAAAATCACAAGCATCTGTTGTAATTGGAAACTTGAATTAAAACTTGTTATCTTTTTCCAAGATAAAATAACCTCAGCAAGCCAACCCTGAAACTCCAAATTAAAAAAAGTTACAATTACTCTGTGCACTTATGATCATGTATTGCTAAGACCTGTTTCCTTCTCACCATAAAACTGAAGAAAACAGTATTTAATGGTTCAATCCCTTAATTGTGGTTTTTGTTTTTAAAGCAGAGAGGTCTTCATTGTGGTTTTTACCTATTCAATACATGTGCAGTTTCAAGCTGATTGAATGGAAGCAGTGACATGGAAAATAAGCTGCCAGCAGATAAACATGAACCACCAACCAAATCTTCATGTTCTATCCATGGTACAACATCTTCAAGGAATCCAAAGTACATGTCCTCAGTTCAGGTTCTCAGGGGTCACTGAGGTTTATGATTATCTCCAGGCAATTTTCTCCACATCCTGTTAAGCTCTCTCTAAACAACTGTGTGTGTTGCCATGCAACTTCACCATCTCCTCCATTGAGAATTGCTTCCAATGTAACTTCTGTTGCACCAGAAAAATCCGAGTAGGAGCAAAGATCTTTATCTAGTGGACAAAAAGGCAAGAGGTCCAGTAACAATCTAGACAGCAGGGAAGGCATGTTAAAAGATGCTGCAGTGTAATGAATAACCATTCTCAGTTGTGACTACTCAAACTCATCTGTCAGTCAGTGGCAGGGAGAAGAATCAGTTGCAAATGCAGCCAACATGGATTTAGGAAGGGCAGATCCTGCCTCTCCAACCTGATCTCCTTCTATGATCAGGCGAGCTGCCTGGTGGATGTGGGGAGGCCTGTGGATGTGGTCTGCCTGGACTTCAGCAGGGCCTTTGACACTGTCCCCCACAGCACACTGCTGGCTAAGCTGTCAGCTCGTGGCTTGGATGCCAACACTCTGCGCTGGGTTAGGAACTGGCTGGAGGGCCGAGCCCAGAGAGTGGTGGTGAATGGTGCCACATGCAGCTGGAGGCAGGGCACAAGTGGTGTGCCCCAGGGATCAGTGCTGGGCCCCATCCTCTGTAACATCTTCAGTGATGATCTGGACGAGGGCATCGAGTCAGGCACCAGCAAGTTTGCAGCTGACCCCAAGCTGGGGGCTGATGTTGCTGGGTTGGAGGGCAGAAGGGCTCTGCAGCAGGACCTCGACCGCCTGCACAGATGGGCAGAGTCCAAGGGGATGGAGCTCAACAAATCCAAGTGCCAGGTGCTGCACTTTGGCCACAACAACCCCATGCAGAGCTACAGGCTGGGGTGGGAGTGGCTGGAGAGCAGCCAAACAGAAAGGGATCTGGGGGTGCTGATTGACACCCGCCTGAACATGAGCCAGCAGTGTGCCCAGGTGGCCAAGAAGGCCAATGGCATCCTGGCCTGCATCAGCAAGAGTGTGGCCAGCAGGAGCAGGGAGCTCATTCTCCCCCTGGACTCTGCACTGCTTAGGCCACACCTTGAGTCCTGTGTCCAGTTCTGGGCCCCTCCATTGAAGAAGGACATTGAGGTGCTTGAGTGTGTCCAGAGAAGGGCAACGAGGCTGGGGAGAGGCCTGGAGCACAGCCCTATGGAGAGAGGCTGAGGGAGCTGGGATTGGTTAGCCTGGAGAAGAGGAGGCTCAGGGGAGACCTTCTTGCTGTCTACAGCTACCTGAAGGGTGGTTGTAGCCAGGAGGAGGTTGCTTTCTTCTCTCAGGCAAGCAGCACCAGAACAAGAGGACACAGTCTGAAGCTGTGCCAGGGGAAGTTTAGGTTGGAGGTGAGGAGAAAGTTCTTGATTGAGAGAGTCATTGACTGCTGGAATGGGCTGCCCAGGGAGGTGGTGGAGTCACCATCCCTGGAGGTGTTCAAGGCGGGTTTGGATGTGGCACTTGGTGCCATGATCTGGTCTTGAGGGCTGTGGTGATGGGTTGGACTGGATGAGCTTTGAGGTCTCTTCCAACCTTGGTGACACTGTGAGACTGTGAAATTCGTAGTTACATTTTTTTGTGCACCTGCTCAGAGGACCTAATCAAGATTGATGCCACTACACAGAAAAGCATCGATGATTCCCAGTAAAACCCACAAGTATCTTATATCCACCATGCTCTGTTGCATATAGGGTTGCATGTATTAATGAAACTGGGTTCCGTATTGGTTTTGATTAAATGTACAATATTTTCTTCATCTTGCCAAGATGGAAGTGGGAAAGTAAAAACTCATTTACATTTCATTTATAGTACTTGCACAGGGTTCTCTCCATATAAACTATTGCTGCATAACAGAACCAGTTATTTAAATGTCACACTTACCTCCTACCAGAGCAATTTCTGCTGTTGGAGAGTAAAGTTTCCATTTTATTCTTCCACTCTGAAATGTCTGACTGCTTGTCCTAACTGAAACATTATCTATTTTCAGACCAACTGACTTGCACTCAAACTTCCAGCTGATGGAAGCAGAGGACGACCCTTCTTTGCGGGCTAAGTAAACCTAAAGAGAAAGACAACACAGTATGGCAAAAACTGACGTGACCAATTAACTGCTGCAACAAGGACAAAACCTTACATCAGTGCACTTTCTTTATTGAGCTTCTGAACCTTTATAAAACTGTACCCAGCTGTGCTGGTTTGAGGCTAATTGGAATATCTTAATGGAGAAAATTATATTATAGGCTGTGAAAGGAAAACAATGGTGATTTCTACTTCATCCATAGGTTTGCTGAGATGTTTAATACAGAATACAAACCAAAGATAAGACACTTGGGCTTGCAGACACTCTCAGGCTGTCTAGTTTCTGGCCTCCTCCTCTCTGCTAACCCAACTAACCACTTTCCTTCTAATCCCCCTGGCCCATCCTCCAAACTCACCTCGCACATAAGGCAGACCCTGGGGTAAGGCAGAGGGGTGGGGAGAAGGTGGAAGGGTGGTTGGGAGCCCCTCCTGGGATTTCTGATTTCTGGGAGGGGAATTGTGTTTCTGTATTGCCTTTAACTTGTCTATGTCTGTAACTATTCCTGTCTGTTGTGTCTATCTCTGCTTGTCCATTGTGCTGAGTTGTAAACAGAGCTTCAGTCCTTAACTTCCAGCAGGCTGAGTCTAGTCTGGGGGACTTTACAAAGCCTGGGGGGCAGGGAACTCCCAAACCATCACACCAGTACAATACTGTACATCATCTCATTTTGAATCCTTAAGAGCATTCCATGGTTGGGTAATTGTGCATGTTCATATCCTTTCACTAGGCAACACTAATCTATTACAACATGCTTGGTAAAATTTAAACCATAAAAGTATCTAAGTTCATTATTTAACCACACCCTCCCCACCCCAACTTCTGTTTTTTTCTATATAAATGCACTGGTTCATACACTTTGGTGGTTCATTTTGGTTGTCTGACATTGAAAAGAGAATTGTAATCAGTGTTTCAGACTCTTCAGATCTGACTGCTGGCTGAACATTACTTCTCCTAGGACATGGCATGTCTTGATTAAAGCATATCCTATATCCTAGCCATATATGAACATACATTAACATTATTTATGAAGATTTGTACAATTTAATGTAGTCCCAATGCTGTCCTAAACCCCACTTGAGTGATCAGTGAAGCTTATGTTAACATTCATGGAAAGTACCATGCACTCTCTTAAGAACTCTATGATAAGCATCTGATGATCCCTTCAAGTCTATTATCAGCAAACCATGATAATGGACATTACAGATTGAAGAGTCAAAACCGTCATGAACCTTTCAGAATCCTTAGTTAAGAAAATTCATGACAATTCTTGTCACATCCATTAATGTGTTACACAGCTCTTTAGTTTATCACCTAGAAGGAACAACAACAAAAGAAACAAAACACACTACAGAGCTATTCTCCAGAACAACCAAACCACCTCTTTTTGAGAGCAGTGCTGATTTTCAATAAAAGAGCATTTGAGCATTTGCACAAACACATAAGGAGGACACCATTTCCTAAAATCTGGTGCTTCAACATGAATTTCACCTATCTGCTGAAAATTTGCTCATTTTCTGAAAGATAAGTAAAATTCATTCCTAGTTTCTTAATCACCTGGCAATGAAGATTAGGAGCAATGTTTACTACATCAGCTAGATTCTATGGGCATTGAGAGAGGTTTAGTGAAACACAGGCACAGATTGTCCACGCAGGCTGTGGCTGCTCCCTCCTTCAGTGACTTGTCCCAGTGGGAGGTGTCCCTGCCTATGGCAGGGGGTTGGAACTAGATGATCTTTGAGGTCCCTTCCAGTCTTACCATTCTCTGATTCTATGATTGGCAAGGGTTTTCTGTATTATTGGACTTATCATATTTTTATGGTATGATTTTACATTTTTAATAATTGTTATCCTTACTATTTTCCAGTCTGTTTCAATCTTCCTCCAGACAGACTCTGCCTTCCAAACACCTGCTTCCCAGCCACTTATTTGTTCACTGTAATTGGAAATCCGAGTGTAACTGTCTTCTACTATGTTGTAGGTGAGGTGGAAGAGCTTCGATGCCTTCTCTTTTTCGGAAGGAGTAAAAATGACTTCTTTTCTTTTCTGAAAAAGGCAAATCATACAAACACCTTTACTGCACTTCGGTAAGACTAAGTTACTTTTAAACAGCATGCCATGGTTTCCCAATTCACTTTTGCTTCTAACTGGAAAAAATGTCATTTTCAGGACATGTTGTGCCCCTGTGAGAGGGCAGAGATCTATCCAGAGGGACCTGGTCAGGTTGGAGAGCTGTGCCCAGGCCAACCTCATGAGATCCAACAAGGCCAAGTGTAAGGTCCTGCAGCTGGGTAGGCACAATCCCAAGCACAGCTCCAGGCTGGGTGGGGAATGACTGAGAGCAGCCCTGAGGAAAAGGCCCTGGGAGTCTGGGGGAATGAAAAGCTCAAGGTGAAGCTGCAGTGTGAGTGCAGCCCAGACAGCAACTGTGTGCTGGGCTGCAGCAAGAGCAGTGTGGGCAGCAGGGCAAGGGAGGGGATTGTGCCCCTTTGCTCTGCTCTCCTCAGACCCCATCTGGAGTCCTGTGTGCAGTTCTGGAGCTCCCAGCACACAAAGGACATGGAAGTGTTGGAGCAGGTCCAGAGGAGGCCACAAAGATGCTGAGAGGGTTGCAGCAGCTCTGTTCTGAGGACAGGTTGAGAGAGTTGGGGCTCTGCAGTCTGGGAGAAGAGAAGGCTTCCAGGAGACCTTAGAGTAGCCTTCCAGGATCTGAAGGGGGCTGCAGGAAGGCTGGGGAGGGACTATTGACAAGGTCTGGGAATGCCAGGACAAGGGGCAATGGGTTTGAAGTGTCAGAGGGGAGATTGAAAGTGGATGTTAGGAGGAAGTTGTTTGCAGTGAGGGTGGTAAGACACTGGCACAGGTTGCCCAGGGAGGTTGTGACTGGTCCCTGCCTGGAGGTGTTCAAAGACAGGTTGGATGAGGCCTTGAGTGAGCTGTGCTAGTGGGAGGTGTCCCTGCCTATGGCAGGGGGTTGGAACTGGATGATCCTTGAGGTCCCTTCCAACCTTACCATTCTATGATTCTATGAAAAGCATTTTTGCAAAATGAAAGTTTTAAAACAAATTCCTATAGCTGACCTGTATCTTTCCCAGAGGGGAGCAGTAACTTTATTTTTTCATCTTTTACACAATTACTTCTAGAAGTAAATTACTAACAAAGTAATATGACATTATCAGATTTCAGTGGGAGAATAACACGTTAAGAATGGTTTCTATGTTGAACATTCCTTGTACAGTTAATAAGTTATTGGTTATTTAATAAGTTATTGGAAATTCAATAAGGCCAAGTGTAAGGTCCTTCACCTGGGTAGGCACAATCCCAAGCACAACTCCAGGCTGGGTGGTGAATGGCTGGAGAGCAGCCCTGAGGAAAAGGACCTGGGAGTCTGGGTTGATGAAAAGCTCAACATGAGTCTGCAGTGTGCACATGCAGCCCAGACAGCCAACCGAGTCCTAGGCTGCATCAAGAGAAGCGTGGCCAGCAGGGCAAGGGAGGAGATTCTGCCACTTTGCTCTTGTCAGACCCCACCTGGAGTACTGTGTGCAGTTCTGGTGCCCTCAGCACAGGAAGGACATGGAAGTGTTGGAGCGGGTCCAGAGGAGGGCCACAAAGATGATCAGAGGGCTGGAGCAGCTCTCCTATGAGGACAGGCTGAGAGAGTTGGGGCTCTTCAGCCTGGAGAACAGGCGGCTTTGAGGGGACCTGATAGTAGCCTTCCAGTATCTGAAGGGGGCCTACAGGAAGGCTGGGGAGGGATTATTTACAAGGTCCTGCAATGACAGGACAAGGGGCAATGGGCTTAAACTGGTAGAGGGGAGATTTAGACTGGATGTTAGGAGGAAGTTCTTTACAGTGAGGGTGGTGAGGCACTGGAACAGGTTGCCCAGGGAGGTCATGGATGCTCCCTCCCTGGATGTGTTCAAGGCCAGATTGGATGAGGCCTTGAGTAACCTGTACTAGTGGGAGGTGTCCCTGCCTATGGCAGGGGGTTGGAACTAGATGATCCTTGAGGTCCCTTCCAACCTTACCATTCTATGATTCTATGATTTTGAAAAGAAATGTAATTCTGTGACTATCATGTACATGTTTGGATTAGAGAGTCTAAAAATCAACTTAAAAAACAAACACCAAACAAACTTCATAACTTCACCTCTTTTTTTGTTCTAAAATTTGTCACAGCTCTTTTGAGTTTCAACAAAGCAGAAGTAAGTTTAAACTTTGGAGAACTGAAATAAAAATCTTAGTTTCTCAGACTTATGCAGTCTATGAAACTCACTAATTTCTCAGCATCACAGAATCAAGCAGGTTGCAAAAGACCTTCAAGATCACTGAGTCCAACCTATCAGCTGATCCTTCTAATTAACTAACCCATGGCACTAAGTGCCTCATGCAGCCTCCTTTTAAACACATCCAGGGATGGGTACTCCACTACCTCCCCAGGTAGCCCATTCCAATGCCAATCTCTCTTTCTGTGAAGAATTTCTTCCTAACATCCAGCCTGAACCTCCCCTGACACTGCCCGAGGCTGTGTCCTCTTGTTTTGTCCCTGGGTCCCTGGCAGAAGAGCCCAACCCCAGCTGGCTACAATCTTCCTTCAGGTAGTTGTAGAGAGCAATGAGGTCTGCCCTGAGCCTCCTCTTTTGCAGGCTGTACACCCCCAGCTCCCTCAGCCTCTCCTCACAGGGCTGTGCTCCACGCCCCTCACCAGCCTTGCTGCCCTTCTCTGGGCACCTTCCAGCACCTCAACATCTACCTTGAATTGAGGGGCCCAGAACTGGACAGAAGCCTCAAGGTGCGGCCTGGTCAGTGCTGAGTACAGGGGCAAAATGATCCCTGATCCTGCTGGCCACAATATATCTGATCCAGGCCAGGATGCCACTGGCTCTCCTGGCCACTCTGCTGGCTCATGTTCAGCTGTCAACCAGTACCCCCAGGTCTCTCTCTGCCTGGCTGCTCTCCAGCCACTCTGTCCCCAGCCTGTAGCACTGCATGGATTTGTTGTGGTCAAAGTGCAGAACCTGGTACTTGGAGTTGTCCAAACACCTGCCACTGGACTGTGCCCATCTGTGCAGCCTGTCCAGATCCCTCTGCAAAGCCCTCCTGCCCTCTAACAGATCCACACTTGCTCTCAACTTGGTTCACTTGACTGGTTCTATTCAGGATTGTCAATCATGCCACATGAGACATTCACCGGGAAACTGATGTAAAGAGTGATGAGGTAAGTCACATTTTGGATGCTATCTCAATCTAAGTACAGCTGTGGTTCTGGGAACTGTATCAGCATAAAATAAATGCTTCTGGAACAGGCAAAAACGCTGACATGAAAATCGAGTTTGAGACATTATTCCATTGACAACAATTCTAGTTGCTCTCACATTGTTGCACTGACAAAAAGAGTTCCTACCTCCACACTAACTGGTCATAACTAATAACACAATTAATATGTTTCTAAAGTTTTCCCAACTTTTAACTACCTTAAGCTTTCTAGTTGTGTCATGCTATAACTGAAGAAAAAAAAAGTAATTTTGTTTAACAGACAGATTGTTGGTTTTGGTAACAGAGAGTTTTTGTTTAACAAGACGGATTTTAGATGAAGAACTCACACACATTCTTAGAATCAACAGATCACCATTGACCCTCAAAAATTACTTATGGACCTGTACTCAACTCACATCAAACTCACACTTAATTTTTTTTTTCAAGTTTCAATGTTTGAACTATGCAGGTTACCTACTGTGAAGTGCTATGCCTCTGCTGACCACAATCACAGAATTTCTAGCTAGCTACCTCTCAGATGGTCACCAATGCAAAAGTTAAATACCTCTGAACCAATTTCACCTCTGGCGACGCGCCAAGCCACTGAACCCGACGTTCTTCCACCATATTCTCCAGGTTTAGGTGTTTTAGGAGAAATAAATTCCACAAGCTCTACAATGCTTCTTTCTAACAGCTCTCTTTTTCTGTTTTCTGACAAAGATTGCTGTCTCTGGAAACACATTTAAGAAACAAAGTAAAAAGTTCAGAAATATAGTATTTGTAATTCTGCTCTAGAGTGAAACCAACAGAGGAAAAAACCCAGTTGAAAAAACAGACTAACACTTAAAAGTCTAGACTGTTAGAAGCATTAATATAAATCAGTCATAACTGCAAATCTGCAGAAAGTGCATGTATTCCTCAACTTGAATATCTGATCCTTTATATCCTTTTATTCAGCTACTCTGGTCAGCCTTCTCAGTGCTGCACTCTGTGACTCTTAATTTTTCATTACTGATAAAACAATTTCATGCCTAATTCTTCTCCTGAGAATGTGGCTACAATCTTCAAACCAGCAGGCCTCGAAAAACATGTCGTATGTTTATTAACCCATCAGCTGGAATCCTCACTGGAACTAAAGTTTCTATGCACAAGATTTAGCCCTAGAAGGAAGTGGGTACAAAACGGAACCTCACAGGTTACTCAAGGTTTTGTGCTGTTTTAGTACACCAAGCCAAGAAAAGTTCATTCTGCTCCAAGCAGGGAGTGGTAAAAGCTTAGCAGATAGGTATGGAGTGCACTTGGGTTCTATGACTATGATATGGAGGTGCAAATGGCTCCAAGGGTTTTGAGATGGTTAGGCATGAACAGTGCATGTGGCTCTGAGCCAAAGCTCTGATGATGGTATCGGTGCCTCTGTAAAGTCTTGGAAACAGTCTGTGAATCAGGCCTCTTCTTTCCTAGAGCTTGTAAAGAATAATGTAAATGAATTAGGTCTACATTATTCTATCTATAAATGCTATTGTTTTCCAGTTACAGTACTATTGATGTGGAAAATGCTCAGCTAAGGAGTCCATGCAGTTACAAAAGGTGAAGTTTACCTTTAACATCTGTTGATGCACAAGTCTACTCTTAAACCATCATGACAAAAACCAATACATACCCACGGTATGTGTATACACACACACTTCATTATGGAAGAGATACCACAGTAATCCTCTAACATACCATTCTTTATTTCATGACTCATTTTGACATGTTCCGTATAAAATGAGGCCTGTATCCGTGTTTTATTTCTATAGTGCACAGACATTCCTATCAGGTTACCAAGCAAATTTTTCCATGTAAGAAGTTTCCATTACAGTAAGCCATGGTTCACTTAGAGAAATGCATTTAAGCCAAGCCACATACCTTTCTATTTAGTGCGTTAATAGTTTCACGTAGCGTAGCCTCGCTGAGTGCTTTCCTTCTAGAGATGACTTCTTCATGTTTACAGCTGTATCTCCAGGTGACATCAACCACCTTGAGCACAAGTTGAAGAAGAAAATAAAGCAACCAACAATTCCCATGTATCTCACTTCATTTAAAGAACCTAGCTCATTGAAATACATTTGCCTGCAACAATCCTGAAAATCACACTATGACTAAATACATCACGTTTGCCTCAGACAAGTATGCTTATTATTAACATCATTACTCCTACCTCATCTTTAGAGAATGCAATTATGTAGGAGAGTTTCTTTCCCCACCCTGTTTCGTAGAGAAGAGGTTTATCACAGACATTTTCGCAGGGATCGCAGTGAAGCCATCTTTTCTGAGATGAAGAATATACTTCAGTCCACAAATGATCTATGTAACATAGGTCAAGACCAAACAATTATTTATAAAGATAACTTCTCTCTTGTAATATTATTGAATACTTTAATCTTTGCAGATTTATTAAATGAAAGAGCAAGTGAAAGAACATGTTTTCTGTTCATCTACATTCAGAAAAGTTATCAATGCTTTCTCTTTCTAATCTTGGGATCACAGTCCCTTAGATTCAACTAAAGACTGTGTCATTCTGAAGTTAATCTACTTGCAGAACTGTATCTCATCAGGCAAGACAGGAAATTGCATTTATATTGTCTTTGTTAGCAGAACTGGATAACTCTCTGTGCTGTCCAATAGCTAATGCAATTTGACAACCATAAAACACATAACCTCATTTTGCATAGGTTTGTACCAAAATCAAAATATTCTGGAATACTGGTACCTGTACAGTCCCAGATGTATCTAGCTTCAAACCCAACAGCTCTGCAGCACAGCGTAAAACAGTTAGCCCACTCCCCACAGCGTCCACGTCTGGTTTCCAGGAGTTTCTCAGGGTTGTTATACCTACAGGAGAAAACCAAAACATAACCAGAATAATTAAAAATATATTTCACATTTCATAATCTTTATGTCCTGACTGTCCTTGTGATGATTTGAACAGATTTCAGTGCCAGTCAGCCCAGAGAAGATATTAGAAACTTGCCTTACTATACGAAATAAGTGTGTGTAGAATGCTACTTTCACACTGACTCACACAACTTCATCACCTTTATGGTAGCACTGGAATGAGTATGTACTTTTGCAGTTTTCAAAATTGACTTAGACTTCATCTTGAAATATGATTTTTGTAAGGTGGTCTTTTTGATAGTAAACAAAAATAATGAAAAATTTGGTACATGCTCTTCTGCTACAGACTCAGAAAAGATGTAAATTACCCTTTGTGATTCCCCACAGAAAAGAAAGTTGAAGTAACAAAACCCTACATAGCTACTATATCAATATTAATGTATTTCATTTTAAGTTGTACTTTGTCAAATTAAGTTTAAAAAAAAAAGAAAAATCAGACAAGTATTCAGAGCAAGGTCATGTAAAAGAAAGCAATGCATATTTAAAAAAAATCTCTCATCTGATACAGCAGTTGTTGGGTCATACAACCATTCTGCCTCCTTACTTAAAACAGCTTCTCTAATCTTTCAGCCGACAGTTTATCACTTGTTCACTAAATACACAAAAGGAAAGTGTTTCTTCAAAGACAAGGAAAACAAACAAAACCCCAAAAAAACTCCACAAAAAAGAAGGCAAATGACTGTGTGCTCACCTTGGGAATCTATTAGAGAACTGACACTCGTTACAGTAATGATTCTCCACTTGGCTGGCATTCCATCGTAGTTCATCATCTGTAGGCAACAGGTAGTCACTTTTGGGCTCTGTCTGCCCACCACACTTCCTGCAACGAAGATTATCTACCCATTGAAAGAAGTCATTCTTAAACCACTCTAACAGCTCCAACAATAAGAAGTCCTCTTCATTTACATGTGTACCTGTAAAATTTATACAACACAGTTATTTCAAACAAAAATAATGTAGATACCGATAAGTCCAACTAAATAAATCTCAATCTCTGGGCCTTTGTCATATTTTAGAAGTCTCATTATTAAGAAAGTTTCATATGTTACTTAAGCACACACAAAAGAGAAAAAGTTGAATTCTCAAGACTGAATAAAATCAAACTGTATAAGTGAAGAAAAAAAAATTGCATTCCTAATCCAAGCTAGATACATAGTGAAGTCTGGTGAATTTCCTCATCTCCTGTTCTTCTGGGGCTTTGGAAGAGACTTAATTCTTTTTCCACTCCCATTTCCAGCAGAGAGGAAACTGTCTAGGAGGTTCCTGGAGTGCATGGAAACTAAATTCCTGGTAAGTAAGCCAACTAGGGAAGGCCACACACTAGACTCCTTCATTAACAGAGAAGACATGTAGATGGTATGATGGTAGGCATCTGTCTTGGGTAAAGCAATCACTAAATAGCAGTTTTCTATTCTCACAGAAGAAAAGACAGATGTCAACATAACTGCTGCCCTAGACTTATAGAGGGCAGACTTTGGTCTGTTTAGGAGACTAGCTGACAGAGTCCCTTGAGAGGCAGTCCCTTGAGAGTCCCTTGCAGGGGCAGGCTGTCCCAGTGTGCTATAACATGAGCCAGGGAGGAAGGAAGTCAGCATGGCTGAAGGGAGAGCTTTGACTGGAACTCAGTAAGAAAAGGCAAGTTTATGGCCTATGAAGAAGGGGCAGGCCATTCAGGAAGACAAAAGATTTTTGAAGTTATGTGGGGAGAATACTAGAAGGGTCAAAGTTCAACCAGAACTTAATCTGGCTACTACTGTAAAAGGCAACAAAATTGTTTCTAAAAATACATAAACAACAACAGGAAGACTAAAGAGGATCTACATCCTTTATTGGACACAGAGGGAAACAGTGACAAAGGATGAGGAGACTGCTGAGACACAAAATGCCTTCTTTGACTCAGTGTCAGTTGTTCTCCAGATACCCAGCAGCCTGAGCTAGAAGACAGGGATGGGAAACGGAATGAATCCCCCAAAATCGAAGGGGAAATGGTTATGACATGCTACACCACTTAGACGCACAAAAAATCTAGAGGCCCAAGTGGGACCCATCCAAGGGTACGGAAGGAGCTGGTGGAACTGCTCACTAAAGTCACTTTACATGATTTTAAAGCAGTCCTGGCTAAGTGAGGTGGTCTCAGTTAATTGAAGGTCAGCAAACATGATGAACATTTACAAAAAAAGGCTGCAAGTGTGATCTGGGGAATTATGGCCCTGTAAATCTGACCTCAGTGCCAGGGAAGGTCATGGAACATATCATCTTGAGTGCCATCCCATGGCACATGAAGTGATCAGCATGGGTTTATGAAAGACAAGTCCTGCTTGGTTAACCTGACCTCCTTTTACAACAAGGTGATCAACCTAATGAATGAGGGAAAGGCTGTGGGTGTTGCCTATCTGACGTTCAGAACAGCCTTTGACACTGCATCCTCAAAGCATTCTTCTGGAGAAACTGAATTCTCATGGCTTGGATGGGTGGATGCTTTGCTGGGTTAAAAAATGGCTGGATGGTTGGGCCCAAAGAGTGGTGGTGAAAGGAGTTAAATCCATTTGGTGGTTACTCATGAGTGGTGCTTCAGCCACTTCGAAAAGTTCAGCCTGATGCCTTGGGAAGAAGCATCTGGAAACATTATCCTCCTTCTTAGTCTCCCTTTTTAATAATGTGCATAGCAGAATTAGAGCAGAGACTAAGAAGTACACTTGTCTTTATATTCCTTTTTAAAGGAATTTAAATATAATCACAGAATGGTAAGGTTGGAAGGGACCTCAAGGATCATTCAGTTCCAACCCCCTGCCATAGGCAGGGACACCTCCCACTAGTACAGGTCACTCAAGGCCTCCTTGGACCTGGCCTTGAACACCTCCAGGGAGGGAGCAGCCACAGCCTCCCTGGGCAACCTGTGCCAGTGTCTCACCACCCTCACTGCAAACAACTTCCTCCTAACATCCAGTTTCAATCTCCCCTCTGCCAGTTCAAACCCACTGCCCCTTGTCCTGTCATTAGTCCCTTGTCAATAGTCCCTCCCCAGCCTTCCTGTAGGTCCCCTTCAGATAGTTTCCATTTATTAATTCTAAGTCTCTTTTCTCCATTGCATTGTCCTGCACTGCTAAGTACAAAGCACTCTCATTTATGTGGTTTCCTGTTTCCCAGTATAGCTCAAATTAAAAAAAAACCCAAAGAAACAAACAAACAAACAAAAAGTAAATTACTAAGAAAACTCCCTGTGCTGGTTTGAAGCTAACTGGAATATTTTAATGGAGAAAATCACATTACAGGCTGTGAAAAGAAAACAATGGTGATGCCTACTTCACTCATAGCCTTGCTGAGATGTTTAAGAATAAGTATTCAAAACATAGATAAGTCAGTCTCTGGGGCACAGCGCCTCGCTCTAGCAGCTTCTGGCTTTTTTTTCCTCTCTGCTGAGTAACCTCACTAACCACTTTTCTTCTAACCCCCCCTGGCTGATCCTCCAAACTCACCTTGCACATAAGGCGAACTTGTAAGGTAGAGGGGTGGGCAGAAGGTGGAAGGGTGGTTGGGAGCCCCTCCTGGGGTCTCTGATTTCTGGGAGGGGAATTGTGTTTCTGTATTCCTTTTAACCTGTCTATGTCTGTAACTATTCCTGTCTATCGTGTCTATCTCTGCTTGTACATTGTGCTGAGCTCTAAATAGAGCTTCAGTCCATAACTTCCAGTCAGCTGAGTTCTAGTCTGGGTCATTTTCTAAAGTGTAGGGGGGGCAGGGAACTCCCAAATCATCACATCATTTATTTTTGGTGCTCAATGTGGGCTAATTAAATTTATTGCTGGTTCAGTCTGGAAGTTAGGATGAAGTTATTTTACATATTTTGGGGGGTGGCTTGGCCAGCATTCCTTATTTTGATCTACCATTTGATTGTTTGGATGATTGGTTCCTTTCTCATTGATTTAATGTGGAGAAAGCTTAAAAGAGTATTTTGGAATTATGGAGAGTATCTTCTTGGCTGGGTTGGCTTTAATATCACTGAAACTATTACCAAATCTGCTTTTAATGTGTCAGGAAATACTACAAATGCATCAACATCTCTTATGACGGTAATTCTCCCTAAATCTGAGATCCCAAATTTGTCCAGTGAATGGTTTACTTGTAACACAGTGATATATTTACCATGTGTGATTTTAGCCCTAATAATCCTGGGTTTATGTCTAATTGCTGCATTATGTATTAAGAATTTGACTAATGCTTCCTTAAAAAAAGAGCTAGGCAAAAGCAAGAGATTGAGTTCTAAAGGTTTACAAGTAGATTTTGACCTTGGAGATCAGAAGCAAACTTTTCAAAACGGGGGGAGAGCAAGGGCAGACTGCCATGTCTACTACTACCCCTCATCCTGTAGCTTCTGGGAATTTGGTCATAAGTTCTTCAGACAACAAAAACAAAGCAGATAATGAAGGTACAGTTTCTACTACTCAGGTCTCTGTTGTCTCTTCAGCCAGTTTGAATCTTCACGTAGCAGATTCTAACCCTAAACCAAATCCAAATTCTCAGGTAGCAGGTCAGACCACCGATGATTCAGACCAGCAGCACCCAATCATTCTTGCTCCTCCTAAGGCAAAGCAAAAGACCAAACACCTGACAAAGAGTGATTCAACACAGGATTTAGGGGAAGGACCTTCTGGCACGCAACCAACAGAGGAGGAAAGAGGAGACATACAGACTCAAAGATTTGGTCAATATGCTTAGATTCCAATACAGTGATGAGAAAAGCCATGTTAGATTGGTTGCCAAGAAGGAGGATGGTTCTGAGGAGTTTAAGAATGCTCTTAGGAAAGTTCTATCTCTAGGCCAGGGACAACCAGGACAGCCAGAGGATGAGGAGAGGGATGACATCCAGGATTCCAATGATCCTCTCAAAGAGATCAGGGAAGTCAGAAAGGAATATGCAAAGGAGTCAGGAGAGCCAGTCCTAAGCTGGCTGTCGAGATGCCGTGCTATTGGTGCCAATGCCCTTCAGGTAGGAGACAAATCTGCAAAGCAGCTAGGGCCACTCACAAAGGAGAGTGGAATGGACAAATACCTGGCAAGGTCTCTGGGTAAGGTTAGCTAATGGACATGCCTGTTGTTGGCTGTGGCTATGAGATATCCTTCCAGGGATGATTTGCCATGGGCAGCTAAGAAGTGGAACACAATTGAGCAAGGAATTAAGCTTCTGAAGGACCTTGTTGTGAAGTAAGTACTGTATGGAGATCATGGCAGACATGAGCCTGATGATATTCCTCTTGGAACAGGTCTCACAAAGAAGCTTATTAAGATTGCTCCTTCATCCTATGCTAACATCTAGGAGTGATAACGGAAGGCCTCTCACTGTTGGTGAATTCACTGACCAGCTGAGGAAGATAGAGGACAGCTTGTCACATTCTGCCCTTGTCTCTGCCATAAAAACTATATGTACAGAGTTAAAGGATGACATAAGGATATCATCAAGGATGGCATTAAGGATAGCATGAAAGAATTGAAGGAGGAAATTAAAACCTCCATTT
>VWZE01018728.1:9427-21403 GCA_013396675.1 Eubucco bourcierii
TTTTCTTTTTTCTTGATATGGTAATAATACTCCATTTTGGTTTTAAGAAATTTGGTACTGATACTAAGTCTCAGAGGTAGAACTGTAATTGTAATGGCTACATGAAACAATTTTGATCTTAGATGAAGGGTGAAATTTTACATACCTTACAGAAGAATTAATTTTTGTACCAAATGGACAACAAAAATATAATACCACACAATCCTGACATGCCAGAAGAATAGCATGTTTCTATCTAAGTCTTCAGAATTAATTTTAATTGAAAGCAAAAAAAAAAAAGTTTAATAAAAGAGCAATTTCAGATTTACATTAATAACAAATCTGCATATAATGACATTATAAATTTTAAAGATGAGTGAAATTAAAAAATTCTTTGTGTTCATAACTTGATCCCCACTCTCACTCTTATTTGCTATCTTATTAGTTGTCCAGACTTCTAAAATGTGACTAAATGTAGTCTTTATTAGGAAAAAAATATTACTTTTTCATCCCATGTCTATCTGAATGGACAAATTATTAACCCAGAATACCTGTTTAATAAGCAAGTGTAGGATAATGTGCCACATATACTACATACCTTTGCTGTTTGAATGTCTAATCCATTAGTTCATCAAAAATTGTACTTATGTTTCCTGATACAGTTCTTATATCATCCCATTTTCATTTTCACTGAAGCCTTTACCAGCAATCCAGGAGAAAAGGAATGATTTTACTACCCTTTTCATGTCTCCTCTATAAATATACACTGGTGATACAGCTCTATTTCACATCAACTGAGGCTGAACAGTGAATCATATCATCTCAAAATTGTATTCCCTTTCTTGGAAACAAACAGCTGTAGTACACAATTTGCAGAAATGCTTAGAATCCTTTTGTTGAAATCTCATGACAGGTATGAAACTGGTGTCAAGTCACTACTGTGTGCTGTATTAGTTTCCCTAATGGCCTGCAGTCAGAGTGCTTTGGGTACTGATCTTTTTAAACCTAAGAAGCTACCCAGCTTCAGACTGATTATTTGATTTGCTGATCTCCAAGGAATATAAACTGCCACAGAGAACATTGTTAATAGTTTGGCAGAAACTGCTCTTTCCCTCTTAGTTGGCAGGGAACTATAGGCTTAGCATGGGACTAGAAGAGTTACATGTTACTGGAGGTGTTTTTTCTGGAAATTACATTATCTTTTTCCTGACTAACTTGGAAATTCAAACTTTCATGTTCCTATTTACTATGCTGATCAATGTTTTTACAATGTGAATACATTTATGAATCAGTGCAATTATCTTAAAAACTCCACGTATAATTAAATAAAAAGACCTAAAGTGTGAGACAGTTAGCAGAAGAATCTCAGGAAGTATTCAGACAATACCAATGTTCTCTGAAAACATTATGGGAGCTTTTTTTTCAATATAAATCTTAATCCAGGAAATTAGATTACCAAACTTTAGTACAGAGAGAATCAGTTTATTGTGACCTAGTTTACAATAAAAAAAACAAACAAACAAACAATAAAAACCAAAACAAAACAAAACAAAACTAGGTTTGGAGATGGGTTTGAAATACTACAATGAGTTCATCAAATATTGCAATTTTAATATTTTCCTGTATTTACCAATCTTTCATAAAACTAGACTACCTGGAGGAAGTTTTTTACTTAAAAAATTCCTTTTACCTTCTAGAAGCTAACATTATCTGGTAAATGTGTTCCAAAGTGGAGAAGAGAATGCATAAATCTCTCAAATGTCTGGCTTTGTGTGGCTTCGTTTTTCAGCAAATTTTATCTGTGTGTGATTATGCGTTGATAATGAGTTTTGATAACATGGTCATCATACTTACACATCATATTTCTTACCCAACTTGCCTCTAGTAAACTGACATTATTACAGTAGCTTTCTTATCTTTCAGCAACCAGGGTCTGCGAACAATTGAATGATTCATTCTACAACTGGTAATACTGTCTGAAAAGGAACAGTTATCAATTTCAGACTCCTTGTGATTGAATTTCTAATTTTGTGTCTTGTTTAGGAGTTTTTTTTTCTTGTTTATCAGGTAGAAGAAATTATATTCTCAAAGAATTAATGGCATAAGTACCACAAATTGAAAAATTAGTAACAAACTGGTGTAAAATTGCATAGCAGTTATATAGCTAAGTGCTCTCTGAAAGAAATAAACATCTGTCAAGGTGTCTCACTATAATAGAATAATTCGAAGGTCACAGAAGTCAATTAGTGTCTGCCTGTCCATG
This sequence comes from Eubucco bourcierii, assembly GCA_013396675.1. Lineage (NCBI taxonomy): Eukaryota > Metazoa > Chordata > Aves > Piciformes > Ramphastidae > Eubucco > Eubucco bourcierii. The sequence continues at coordinate 11,670 of VWZE01018728.1, forward strand.
GTTTAACCTCTACCTGTTCTCTTTCACCCATCTGTAAACTGTTTGGTAAAATGTTGAGTATTTTTTTCCTCTGTGTTGGATTTTTTTTCCCCGCATTTACAGATTTATCATTTCATCACTACATTACTTTATCCTTGCCATAATGGCTACATTCCTTATTTTGAAGCTTTTTGTTCCTGTCCTAACTGTGGATTTTAGTTTTGTTCGGTCTTCTCCCATGAAGGTCTTATCAGTTTCAATTTAATTCATTGAGTAGTATCTCTCTTTCCTCATTTCCTGTGGCAAAAACATTCCTTCAGACGTTTACCATGCTTAGATAGAATGCATTTCACAGTTCTGCAGTACAATTTAACTTTCTTCATACTGAGACTTTGTATTGATAAGGACATCTAGCAATCACTCCCTTGTGATAACCAATTTACAGAGTCAGACAAATTTGGCCATGTTTCTTTCAGAATTATATAAAGCTTCCAATATTGCTAGTGTTATTTTCTTCTTAATTTTTCAGTTAATATAAATTGCTCCTCTAAGTAAAAATTGGTTTCTATTTATCTGTCCAGAGCTTAAGATAGAATGATTTTAATAGATATATGGTTCTATAAAGAGACTTTTACATTTAATACCCTTAGCAAGTGACCCGTTGACAGATTGTCATAGACTGTATTTTGCACCACAGTATGAAGTCTGAAAACCTGATTCTGACTGGAATATAATCAGGTGGATAGATGATGGTAGAGCAGTGGATATGGTTTATCTTGATTTCAGTAAAGCATTTGGCACTGTCTCCCACAGAATCCTTGCAAACTGAGCTCAGTTGAACTGAGGCAGTGTGGTCTGGATGATCAGGTAGTGAGGTGGTGTTATGAATATTCAAATTTAATATGTGGAGATGGGAAAATATCCAACTATATTAATGCAAATTCCTGCACCAAACAAACACACACCCCAAAACAGTGAACTATTTACAATTTACCAAAAGTTCGAATACCCATTTGGGAATTATTTACACAAAAGGTACAATAGGAATCTTATTCAGCAATTTAAGGAAGGGACAAAGAAATATAAATACCCATATCCTACACATAACTCAGATCAGAGACTGAGGAGCAGCAACTGCTGCTGCCAGTTACAAGATGGATTCCCTTGCCCTCCAACAGGGCTATTGGTGGGAAAACCAGAGACCCCAATTGATTTAATAGCCAAGATTACTCACTGATCAGCCCAAGACACTGCAGTGAGGTAATAATCAAAGAAAACATAATCTGAAATTGTGTTCTTGGTGCAATCACAAGGCACAAAGGGTAGCAGGACTGAGTGCACTGCTGAAAGCAAAAGCAAAAGCCCGGGAGGGAGCCACATGTCCTCAGGGGGCAGTCTGCAACACCACTGCTGCAGGAGGAGGTACAGAGCCCAGAAGCAAGTGAAGTCAGGCCCTCCCAGAGCAGACCCCCTTCAATGACTCCTGAGGCAAAACAGACCACTAGCAGAAGACAAACTTGAAACCCTGCCAATCAAACAGGGCACCAGCATTGCAAACAAGTCTGGACCCGTTTTGCCCCAGTGGGACAGGTGGATTTGGAACTGGTTTAAGGAAAGAAGCCAGGGAGTTGTGGTCAATGTGATGGAGCCCAGTTGGAGGCCTGTATCTCATGGAGTCCTTCAGCGGTCAGAAAGAAACCCTTGTGAATTAATGGGTTAAATAAATCTAGACTTAAATAAAATAGCTAATACCTTATTGAATGCAATTAATATTTCTATATCATTCTCCAAAACTGCATAATAAGTGGGGGGAAAAGCTAAGGAAGACAAAGTTCTGTTCGAAAAAGCATTTTGGAACAATGATAAGATAGTTCACTAATAGTTATATTGGATGTGTTTGGCTGACCTTGGCAGATACCCCATGCCCTCCAAGCCACTCTATCATTCACATCCTCAACAGGGAGAGAAGAAAATAATGTGGAAATATCCCCTCACTGGTCAATATAAAGACATTTAATAAAACTGAAATCAAGATCACATGCAAAAGCAGAGGGAAATAAACCATTTTATTCTCTACTTCCCATCAGCAGGCAATGTTTGGCCTCTTCTGGGAAGCAGGGCTTCAGTGCATGCAGTGGTTACTCTCTAAGACAAAAACTGCAGATGCTACAGGTGTAGGTGTGCTATGATTATATGAAAAAATATTATTGATACTAACATTGATATTCAGACAAAAACAATAATTACAAAAAAATTAAAACTAAATCTTGCCAGTAAACTTATTTACAAGGTTTGAACACACAGGGAAAACAGGCAATTTAAACTATTAAAGAGACTAGCAATATACAAACATTAATCGGAAAGAGAATCTTACTGACAATATGCCACTTGCCCCCTAGGGGGACTTGAGAGGCTCCTTTCTGCTAAGACAGAAGGCACACTAAAGTTTGTTACAGTTAACATATCAGAACTTTAATTACAAAGAGGCTTTTTTAGAATATATACTCTCAAATAGTATCTCCAGATTTCTGGGGCTGCATTACAGTTATCAGACAGTACTCAGAACACACAGAGGGGTTGCAGTTGGTGGTTGGTAGCTGTTTGAGGCTTTGGAGTTTTTCCCAGGTTCTAGTAGGAAGGTGCATTTTAGCACAGTCTCTGACCTGGTCTTGACTCCTTCCAGGACAGATGGTGTGCAGGCAGACATTATGTCTCACTGGCAGCTAATTCTTTCCTACTGCACATAGACACTTAAGGCCTTCTCCTGGTAAACTTGAGGCATGACAAAGTTTCCACATGGACAAAGCTTGTACATCAAAGCTTGCAACACAGCAAAGCTACTTTGGAGCATGAGGCAAAAACACAATGACACAGAACCACAAGGCAAAGCACAATGTGTCAGGGCAGAGTGCAAGACAGAGCAGAAAGCATGCTTGCAACTCATTTTATATCTTTTTGCAGCTGCCTGAGTGTATGTGGTTCCTTTGGCTAAGAGATTCACCAATCAGAATGGCACTTTGCCAAAATTGACATTAGGTGAAGCCAGAGCTTGCTTTACCCTTATTTGGGAAAGATACAGGCCATGCGTAAACAAGTATGTGCCTTGTTTACTACTGCAAAGCAACACAAGTCTAGGCAAGTCTTGGACCCTCAGACTGGGTGCCTCCAAGCCTTTTGTCTTCACTCTTGTGCTCCCCTCCTGCTCCTCAGCAGAGGGAAGGGGATCACGGGACCATGCCTTGGCAAGCCAGGACATGTATTAGGCCTATAGCGGCCTTCCACAGCAATATGCTTGCATGAAGTTAGAGAAAAAAGCCTTGAATCTGCTTGAGCACTGCTCAGCAGTAACCAAAACACTGAAGTATTATCAACAACTTCCCAGTTACCACTGGAAAGCACAGCATTGTAAGGGCTGGAATGCAGAAAAATTACTCCACCTCACCCAGGTATACTTCATTAAGAAATCAGTAAAACATTTCTTCACTTCTCTTTTACTTCATCATGTGTAATCACGACTGTAAGTCTTCTGCAAAATATGGTCAGCTGATACTCAGATGTAGATGCAGCCAAGGCAACAAGGAAGGTAAACTGAGAGACTATTTGTAAATGAGCCACCAAGAAAGAATCTCAAATTTGGTAACTGAGATGGTTTCTATGTCTGCATTTCTTTTGAACTTGGACACTTCAAAGGCTCAAGCAGAGACTGCCAGATGCTCTCCTTAAACTGATTTCCAGGACTCTGAAGTTATGTTGTAGAATACATTCTTTTACATTCATCAGCAGAAATTAAGGAAATCTTTTTGGTGAAAACAAATCTGTCTCAGGAAAAACAGAGTCTATCTTCACAGTACCAGCAGAAGAATGTCATGACTGAAGAACTGAAAATACTAATTTTCATAACTAACTTGTATCTAAGGAACAACATCAATTTGAGACACACACACAAATGCCATTCCTGAGAAAGAAAAAATACTGTAGCAGTACAGTATCTTCAAAGCTGTGGCTCATTGAGTTTGGAAGCAATTAAAACTGGGACATGAATTAGGAGATTTAATGGAGAGAAATGAATTGGGTTTTTTGTTATCATTAGGGAAGAACAACCAAAGCCTCAAACACTTCTGGTATTCCCAGACTGAAGAATTAGTAGGAATTATCCTAGTCACTATGTACAGTATTTAGTAATTTGCTTGAATATTTAGAAACATCAGTTTGTGAATCTGCAAATAAAGTTGTAATAGGCTATAAAATCTCACTTTACCACATATCAGTGTTCATGTCTTGGGTCAAATGGTGTTATTTTATTCATTAATCTTTATACTTCTTATTTTTCACTTTTACATGGTTAATACTTATCAATTTTTAATATAGCCAATTAACCAATTGTGACAAATTAACTGGTTGACAATGGGATACAAACAATCATAGATCATAGAATGGTAAGGTTGGAAGGGACCTCAAAGATCATCTAGTTCCAACCCCCTGCCATAGGCAGGGACACCTCACACTAGTACAGGTCACTCAAGGCCTCGTCCAACTTGGCCTTGAACAACTCCAGAGAGGGAACAGCCACAACTTCCCTGGGCAACCTGTTCCAGTGTCTCACCACCCTCACTGTAAAGAACTTCCTCCTTATATCAAGTTTAAGTCTCACCTCTTCCAGTTTAAACCCATATGATGTCAACCACTCATTCATGCAAATCTTAGGCCAAGAAAATCCCTGTGAAAATTGTTCAGAGCTAGCTTTTTGCATTAAGGCTGGCTTCTTCATAGAACATGACTCTTGCAATTTCTTTCAGGTTTTACTTTACACAATTGGTTTACACCAGCTACTGCAGACATTTGTCATGTCACAGTTTTTATCCTAAGGACCAGGTTAGATAGGCAAGAGGTATACCATCTATTACAGCATAATCCATTTAACGAAAACTTGCTTTTCCGTATGTACAAAGCAGAGTAGTGTTTGTAGTAACTTTTATGTTAGTACATTAACATATCCTAAAAACATTACTTGACATACACTAAAACTGTTATTGAACGCTAAATAACAAAGACATTAAGAATTTGTCTTCAATGAGTCTCTCTTAAGTCCAATAACAATATCTTACTTTGTAATAAAAGTGCTTCAGTTTCATTGAATAGTGCTTAGCTTCATCCAAATATTTGTTACTATAAATACAGCATACAGTGTTGCAATTTATATCTAAAGTGGAAAAGCTCCTATTGTGTATTACAATACATACCTGTAGCTTTCAGTGTACAAAAAGTAACATAGTAAGAATATTAAAGTCAGACTAAACTGTACATTTAAAAGCCTCAAATCATAAAGCTTTGGTTTATTTGATTAAACTGGAACAGTAAATTATTTTCTGACATAATGTGTGCTATTAGAGAATCGTAGAAGGATCTATTTTCAGAAGGATGCCTGGAGATTATCTGATCAGCCCCTTACTCAAATCTGATCTGGATATATCAGGCCTTGCTCATACCCAACTGGTACATTATTTTCAACTCTACAATGTTTGTGCAGCTTTTCGAAGTATCAACCACTGTGATAGTAATTTTTTTTTCCTCATATCTCACCAAAACATCCCATGTTGCAGCTTCTGCTCATTAGCTCTTGCTTTGTGCATCTTGGAGAAGAGACTGACTGCTCTCTCTATGTCTTCCCAACAGGTACTTTTGTGTAGCAATAAGATCTGTCCCAAAAGTCTTTTCTTCTCCAGGCTGAAGAAACCCAGTATTCCCAGGTTATTCTTGTGTGTATACTAACTGTTCTAGCTCACTCAGGACACTAAGCTCTGACACTTTTTTAGCCACATTCTCTTTGTGCATGAATGACATGGGCCATCATCTAGTGCACTGTAAGAGAGGAGCTAACCTCAGTAGAGGATTAGCCAGAAATTGCAAATAGGCTTAAGCCAAACAGGGTTCTTCTTCCAGGCCATAATTCCACAACAACTCCAATAGAGTGAGCTGAGCAGAATGATGATGGCAATGCCTTCCATGACAGCCTCAGAAAAGGAATGAACCAAGTCAAAGAGCTATCCAGGGAGTCCAGAAAGAAACAAGACATAGTGATAGAGATGGACACACCTCTAAACCGCAGGTGCAAGATTTGACCAGGAGACAGATGGAGTAAGACCTGACAGTTATATACATGCAGCATTAGTTCAGGCAGGAACTGAAGGCCTGAGGGTGAGATTAACATGGGCTCTTGGACAAGTAGGATAAAAGATAACAGATCCAGAAGGGTAATTTGTATATTCAGATCAGAATCAACTGTACTACATGTGCCTGTTACACTGCCCTTCTCGCAGTTCACAGTATCACAGTATCACAGTATCGCAAGGGTTGGAAGAGACCTCAGAGATCATCAAGTCCAACCCATCACCACAGCCCTCAAGACTAGACCATGGCACTAAGTGCCATGTCCAAACGTGCCTTGAACGCCTCCAGGGACGGTGACTCCACCACCTCCCTGGGCAGCCCATTCCAGTGACAAACCACTCTCTCAGTGAAGAACTTCCTCCTCACCTCCAGCCTAAACTTGCCTTGGCGCAGCCTGAGACTGTGTCCTCTTGTTCTGTCACTGGTTGCCTGAGAGAAGGTAACCTCCTCCTGGCCACAACCACCCTTCAGGTAGTTGTAGACAGCAATAAGGTCCCCCCTGAGCCTCCTCTTCTCCAGGCTAAACAGTCCCAGCTCCCTCAGCCTCTCCTCATAGGGCTTGTGCTCCAGGCCTCTCACCAGCCTCGTTGCCCTTCTCTGGACACGTTCAAGCACCTCAATGTCCTTCCTAAATTGAGGGGCCCAGAACTGGACACAGTACTCGAGGTGTGGCCTGACCAGTGCAGAGTACAAGGGGAGAATGACCTCCCTGCTCCTGCTGGCCACACTATTCCTGATGCAGGCCAGGATGCCAGTTGTTAGGGTAACTAAAATTTCCTACAGTACAAAGGTCTGTGCCTTCCTTCAGCTGTCTGAAAAGGTTTCTTCTGTGTCCTCTTCTTATGATTTCTGTCATGGTTAGATGTCCTCTGATCCCTCACTAATGCTCAATGTATTTACAACCAATCCCATGTTCTTAGCATTTAAATCTCTGCCTAGCTTAGTGATCCACCTGTCCACTTCATCCTTCCTATCTGTCCATCCTAGAAAGCTTCCTTCCATCCATCACCACAGTCAGCCACTTGAGTTGTTCTTATCATCACTCTGTAATCTAAGGGAAATCATAAGTCTACGGCTATGCACATGCTTCTAATTCCTTCCGTCTCCCAAGTCACATGCGTTTGCATATAGGCTTTTCACTGAAAATGATCAAAGACATACCAACTGTGTGTCACATAATTCTGCAGTCACTCTTACTATGCTAAGTGTCAACTCAAGAGTATCACTGATTTCTATGCACATGATCAAAAAGGACTAACAGAAAAAAAGTCTTGCTAATCTGCAAGATTTTCACAATAACATCCCAGACAAAAACCTCCCAGAAGCAACAAACCTCCCAAAATCAGCAATGGAGAATGACACACACACTCCACACAAGTGTAGCATCTCCTGCAGCATCTTTAGAAGAGGAGGGTAAGAGGAGACTTCACTGTCCTCTACAACTACCTCAGAGAAGGCTGGAGTAAGGTGGAAGGGCAGGCTCTTCTCACATGCAACAAGAAATAGAAGAGAAAACAGCCACAAGTTTTGGCAGGTAAGATTCAGAGTGGACATTATTAAAAAATTCTTCACAGAAAAGGTCATCAAGCATTGGAATAGGCTGCCCAGTGAAGTGGTGGAGTCACCATCCCTGGAGGTATTTAAAAGACACATAGATGTGGTGCTTAGAGTATGGTTTGGTGGCAGTGGCTAAACAGCAATAGTGGGATTTTGAGCTCTAGGCACATGATTGGACAAAAGACACTTTCAGCCTCAATAGTTCTATGATTCTATGAGTCTATGAATACAGACTTAAGTAGCAATCTTCCAAGTATCTTCTCTGTTTTAGAAAATTGAGATCTAAAGCCATATGTGACTAATTACCTCTGTGTAATGCTGCAACATCTTGATGCCTGTTGTTAAGCTTGTATTATTGTACTGTGGTTTTGCTCAATTGTTCTCCAAATTTTAACCTTCAGATAGTTTTGTTTATTTTTTTCTCCTTGCATATGTCTACCTCAGGGGACATTTTTGTTTGAAGTGGAGAAAGGAGGCAGATGCAGACACTTTTAACATTGAGGCTTGAGTAAAATGCACTAATTAGTCTTTTTAAGAAAAATGCTTTCTTGAGAAGCACTATTTTTTCCATTGTAGATGTTCCTATGACATAAAATGGTTCATTATGTCATAATTGAACAGTTAAATTTGTACAAATCGCAGAGAAATATTGGTTGAGGTAATTTGGTATTCTAGATTATGTACAGAGTAGACTTCTGATCTCATTCAAAAAAAAAAGGACAAACAATAATATGCTGGACAAACCACAAATAGTAAAGCAGAGAAATGTCCTTTTTAGAGTTCTGTCAACCAGAAATGAGAGAAGAGATAAACGCATCTTTATGCATTAAACACCATATCATGGTTGTTTCACCTAAACAACAGGCAAGTACAAATTACACTGGAAGGAGTAGGGGAGTATTACAGATCTGTTGATGTTAGTAGGTAGTTCAGCTTGAACTTTGGGCAGTGTTGTAGTATTAGAGAAAGAGCTGTTGAGAGGTTAATTTAAAAAAAACTCATAGGAAACTGTTTATTGAAGGAAAGATAGTCCAGCAACTTAACTTCTTTAGCTTTGAGGAAAATAGAAATGCTTGGTTTAAAGGAAAAGCAAAAATTGCTAGGGCACAAATAGGTAGACGTGAGTCTTCCATGGAGAACCTATAAGCTGATAACGGAGTTTTCTAACTGTCAGTGGTTCAAGAATAGCATTCTGTAGAAGTGATTACCTAACAGAATGTAAAGAGAGTCCTTCCAGCCTGAAACTGTCTGTGAATCTGTAATCTAGGCCTAAATAAAAAATCTAGAATATAATATTGAGAATTACCTTTGAATAGTTCTCATATTCTCATATTATCATTATTCTCTCTTGACTTTTCTGCCAAGAAAATTTCTAGGGTTTAATTTCTAGTTTATGAAAATTAAACATTTCAACTAACTGCAAATGCAACACTTTGTTGTTTCTTAATTTTAAAGTGGGTCTTCTTCCTTCTTTTTTTAAAGTACCGAGAACCCTAGGTTCACATAGGCTTGAGCATTGGATACACACAAAAAAAAATAATACAATTTCATTATTTAAGAGGATTTTTTAAAAAGTATTAAAACTGATCCAATGACAGTATGTCTGGGCCAAGCCCAGAGAATGGTGCCACATCCAACTGGAGGTCGATCACTACCAGTATCCCCCAGGGATCAGTACAGAGAACCATCCTCTTTAACATCTTCATTGATGATCTGGATGAGGGCATCAAGTCAGTCACCAGCAAATTTGCAGATGACACCAAGCTGGGGGATGATGCTGCTGGGTTGGAGGGCAGAAGGGCTCTGCAGTGGTATCTCTACTGCCTGGATAGATGTGCAGAGTCCAAGGGGATGGCATTCAACAAATCCAAGTGCCGGGTGCTGCACTTTGGTCACAACAACCGCATGCAGAGCTACAGGTTGGGGTTGGAGTGAAAGGAGAGCAGCCAAACAGAAAGGGATCTGAGTGTGCTGATTGACACCCACCTAAACATGAGCCAGTAGTGTGCCCAGGTGGCCAAGAATGCCAA
>VWZE01018738.1:0-10872 GCA_013396675.1 Eubucco bourcierii
GATGGGCATTCAGATATAATTTAGGCCCTCCACCACAGCACCACAGAGAGAGGGAAAGAAATTCACCCCATCGAACCCTCCCACAGATTGTTTTGTTCTTCTGCTGAGTAACATCATCCTTCTAATGAAGCAGTCTTTGCACTTCCTATTCCATTTCCCATTACCCACCCACCAACTCCCATTCTGTGCTGTGTCTGCTGCAGACACCTTAAAAACTAGAATAGCTGCTATTTTTTGAACAGAGTGTAACATGCCTCGTGACATTGTAACATTATCTTTATTACAGTGCCTGGAAACAAAAAAGGATTTTCATTGTAACATTATCTTTATTACAGTGCCTGGAAACAAAAAAGGATTTTCATTAATCTTCAGAGTAAATGGAATATCAACCAAAAGTGCAAAGCCATGTAATACAAGAAAGTACACATACTGTACCCAGTGCTTGACCCAGTAGGGAGGTAGCTCTAGAGAAAATATACAGTCTCCAGCCACACAATGCAATGACTTCGTAACACCTGCATGGAGTTACTTCATGGGTTATTTCACACACAGGCAAGAGGTCAGAGCTCCAGTTTCCACACATACAAAAGAGGGCCTTGAAATTAATTAAGATGTGATCTCTCAGTGCTTGTTTTTGACACACACTCTTGTTGGATAATGAAGACCAAAAAAAAAAAAAAATTAGATTTTATTTATCCTTAATTGATTGCATGCTATATTTGCATGTCTGCAGAGTACAGAAAGTATAACTTGTCAATTATCACTAGGAAAACCTTACATAAACCTTTTTGGAGCAGAGTGTTTTCCTGAAATGGCTTTAATTTTCAAGCACTTTGTCATGCCCAGTGGGAAGTGGCAATCCCAAAAGACAGAGTTTACCTTCATGTGCAGGAATTTTCCTGACCTAAAATTTACAGCCTTGGCAGACCATAGATTACTTTAGAGGCTGCTTACAGCTGGTCTCTCAGCATTGGTTGTACTTGCAGCTATTTACACTTGAACTTCATCTTCACTGACCAATAGTCAACACTCACTGGCCTTTCCCTTCACACTTGCATTACAGTTTCTACCACACCAGTCTTGCTGGAACCACAGGTCAGCATTGAGCTCTATCAGGCATTCAGCTTCCCTCTGACAAACAATATGGATCCTCTGTGCATAACACATTCTGCCACAGCTGGTTTAGACACCATGAAATGTCCAGTCTGCAGTCTGTGACCTTTCCCTGTACATTCCTCATAAAATACAGCGAAAGCTGTAATTTTTACGCCCAAGATGTAGGCATCGCCACAGCAAGCTTTGCACCCCATGTATTTCTGTAGTGGAGAGCTGAAGTAACTAGTACCTCACCCTGCCCACCAGCTCAGGCCTGGATGGTCCCCATCTGTTCACTGTCTGATCAAGCCAATCATTGGGCCCCCCCCACGTTGGGCGCCAAATAAAAAGTATGTGAAGGTTTGGGAGTTCCCCACCCCCCCACACTTTGTAAAATGACCCAGACTAGCACTCAGTCGGCTGGAAGTTAAATGATGAAGCTCTATTTACAGCTTTGCACAATGTACAGCAGATATTTACACTATATACACAATATTTACAGAAATATACAAGTAAAAGGTAATACAGCAACACAACTCCCCTCCCAGAAATCAGAGACCCCAGGAGGGGCTCCCAACCACCCTTGCACCTTCTCCCCACCCCTGTACCTTACCCCAAGGTTTGCCTTACGTGCAAGGTAAATTAGGAGGATCGGCCAGGAGGGTTAGAAGAAAAGTGGTTAGTGAGGATTAATCAGCAGAGGAGCCAGAGCCCAGAAGCTGCTAGATCCCACCAGCAGCTCCTGCTCAAGCAAGCGACAGAGAGCAACTGACTTATCAATTGTTTTGGTTAGTGTTCCCAAACAATTCTCCAGCAAGCGTATGAGTGAAGTAGACATCATGATGTTTTCCTTTCACAGCCTATAGTGTAATTTTCTCTATTAAAATATTCTAATTAGCCTCAAACCAGCACACTAGTGAAGAGCAACCCCACACCTTTTCAGTTGTAGCTAATCACTGCTTATTATTCAGCTCCCTGGAGAAGCTGTGGAAACCTATCTGAATTTCTTTCATTATAAGTGATTCGTTTCTTTTAGCTTGAGCAGTAAACTCAGAATTAGCCCCTCAGAAAGTAATCTAATTCTTCTACAACTTTACCTGCTAAAATACATTAGGAGCTCTTGGTATGTGGTTGTGATGCATTTTACTTTGTTGGGGTGTAGATAAGGCCTTCATCATTGCTTTTCAAATGTTATTTCAATGTTTCCATCGTTATTCAGATTAATTACTCCAACGACAACAATGTAAAAGTTGAAAGATCAATATCCATCTCAAATCCTTCTATAATGATCATTTCTTACTGGGAGCTATCAGTTTAGCAGAAAAGTCCCTGCTACTACTTCAGCTCCCTAACAAAGTCCTTCCTAAAATTTCACTGCACAGATTTCAGTTGTCTATGAAATCCTTTGTGAATAAACCACAGATCAGTAACAGGAATATTTTCAAAGCTCCAAACACATTTGTCTAGCAGAAATATGTCTTGTCTTCCAACAACTGTAGAAAAAAATGTGATTTCCCTGTTCAATACGCAACGTTGCCAGTAACTTTCCACAAACTTACATGATAAATTAATTTGGATACACAAAGAATTTAGCCAGCAGCAACAAATCACATGGCTAAGTTTCAAACTGCCTATTTTCACAAAAATAAAGGAAGCTGTAAAGATTTTTACCTTTGACAGATCCGTATAACTGCTTTTCTGTAGATTGTTGCTAAAGTGTGAATTAGAGTTAAAACTGTAATAAGAAGAGACATTTCCATTAACATTTATTCCAACTGCCTGTATCACCACAAGTTTGCTTTGATGTTTTTTTCATAATCTTGTCTGTTTGGATTCTGCACTGTTTAGGCTAGCAAGATGTAATTCACAAGACTATTTCCAGATCAGCTCATGAGTTAGCTCAAGTTATAGATGTTTGCACAGCTGCCTCCACAGCACAGTGCTGGTTACAGAGGCAACCAGTACCTGCAAAAAAGGTATCACATGTCTTCAGTGTCCAACATCTCACTGACAGTGTCCAGCTGATGAACAACTGGTGAGGCACGGAAGAGTCTTGGCCAATTGCCTCTAAACAGCCGAAACAAAGCTGTATCAAACAGTCAGCATATTTTTGACTACGAAAATTTTCAGTCTTTATACAGTTCTTTTGCAAGCTGAAAAATGGATGAAATTCAAATGAAGGAGGTAAGAACACTCTAGGTCATCATGAGGGGACTAAGAGCATGTGGGCAGCCAGCTGCGGTGGCAAAAGGTGGTATGGTAGATCTCAGTTGCATCCTATCATTTATGAGTGCTTCCTCTCTTTGCTAAAATTATTGCATTTATTATTTATCTGTTTAGTCTGTAAAAGATCAATTCAGAACTTCTTTACTTTCCAAATTTTCTACTGTGAACTTTGCTCTTCTGAGGGACTGGATTGCTCTGGCAAATTGTTGAATGGGGCAAAACCCACCAAGGTTTGCAGAACAGGTGAAACTACTGTTTTGCTCCACTCCCAGAACAATCTTGCATGGATGACAACTGATCAGAATGATAACACAAAACTCTGCTACAGGTAGAAACAGAAGATTCAGCAACAAACTATTAACCTTAGTTTTAAGCTGAAGGCAGAAGTACAGCCAAAAGTGTGTCTTTCCTTGGAAAGGAAGGCTAACGTTCCACAGATTGGCTTAGGTAGCTGAGCCAGCTATCACATAGCATCCTCACAGGCCCTCTGGGTCCTTTCTTTGTCACAGTGTCTTTTCTCAGGGTACAGTATTTCTTACAAGTAAGGGTTTGGTAGCTCCACAGAGATAGGAGGCATGATTAATGTAATATTTCTCCACAAAAAGCAGGACATAAAGCCTCCACAATTCTGATAACGGTTAGGTGCTGTGTACCGTGTCTTCCTATTGCCCCGAACAAGTGAGAAGTTAACACAAGATGTAACACCAGCAGTGCAACACTTGAAGAACCCTCTGTGCTGGGGAGTTCTCAGGTGAAGAAAGTTAATCTCTGGCAGGACACATTTTTCTCAAGATATATCTAGATTTTATAGAAATCGCAGATGTAAAAAACATTGAAAGCCAAGTGAATTATCTGTACATAGAATATAAACCTTCTGGAACGCTACAAAGCAAATTAAGATTCTGCTGTTTCCAAAAACCAAATACAAAATATAGTCAGCTACAGCACCCATCAGCCCCAACACCTGAAGACTCTATGAAAAAGAGCACTGGTTGCACATCACCTATCTCACATCAGCATGTTATGCCAAGGTAAACAGTCTAGTGCTAGTCCCCACAGTCGATGAAGCTATGTAATTCCTAGCAGAGTGGATTCTTCCATTCACAGATAAATATCTAACCACTAACAAGGACCAAATAGTTTGTTTGTTAAGTACAAGGTGGAAGAGGTAGTGTCCTAAGAAACTTATGCCACAAGAAGAAAATTAGGGAGAAATCTCACTATGCTATGAAAAAAGAAAACTAGAGGACAGTGAGCTAAGATCTTTCTTTTGTATAACAAATTACACATACCTTCAAATAAAAAACTTTGTTCCTAGAGCCCACTGCACTATCACTCTACTATCACATTTTCTCCAACCAGTTCAGAATCACTGATCCAAGGAACCTGTACCAGCAATCAAAAAACTGCAGCATCCTACTTTCTCTCACTATTAAGTAGAATGAGTAATGTAGGACCTGATACAAAGTCTGCACAAGGTAGTCAGAGTCTCTGTAGGTGCTTCAATAAACAGCAAGGGTTGTATGAAATTTCTGTCCCCAGGCTGAAGGAAGGAGACAGTCAACCACTTCCACCCAAGGAAAGAGAGGCACACCAAGCATCATAGCAAGAACAGAATTACTCCATTTATTCCCTGCATGGGAAAAAAAGTCTCCTCAGGTGTGCTAGGAGTTGTGGTGAAACATCTACACAAAATCCTGCAGAGTCAGGCAGGATGCAGCTGCTGAGTGAGAAGAAACAGAATCCCAGATAATCTGAGACACATCTTCAGGGCCTACCACAGTGATGCACCATCAATAGGACCTTTTGTTTATTCATGGACTCTGTTACTGTATCTGCTGAATGCTGTTTGAGATATGCACACCACAAAGCAAGACAAACCAGTGCGGCAAGATCACTGGGAGCACTGCTGATGTCAGTTATCATTAGTTTCTTCTAATTTCCAGGCACTAGATGTGGTAGCAGAGCTGGGGTGCAGATTAGGAAATAGCATTATCTCTCTGTGAAGATAACCTCTGCCTTCCTCACATCCAGTCACATGCATCCATATGATGCAAATGCTGAATTGGTCAACACCCTAAGGAAAATCAGCTCCTAGGTGTAAAAAAATTCGGTGCAGGCCTTGTGGTAGGCACGTTTTGCGGTTAGTATTCTCCTTAATGAAAATAACTAGCTCCAAAGCTACCCATTTTTTAATACATTGCAGACATTTCCATTCCAAAATAATGCTTTCACGGCTTCAAGATCTCCAAATAAAAGTATCTGTGCCAGTAATTATCACAACCATCCTGAAAACTTCTCATAATCTGGAGTCATTAGTGTAACTAGGTAGAACAGGATAATCCCTGGCCATAACAGAACTGTAAATGAAAAAAGGATAAGACTTAGTTTTGTCATCTGAAACCTACTTTACTTACTATGACTGGAAGTAGGTCAAGTGCCCTTAGGAAATAGCTGTTTGGTTCTCACTGAGAAGTAATCTGATACTCACATATCTTCAGCCTTATTAAAACCTCAGTATGAGGCAAAGTCAAGGATGTCAGCTTAGTTTCTCATTGCATTGAATAGACAAAGGGTGATGTTTGAAAGAGTTTATTTTTAATCGGACCCTCATGAAAAATCACACTGTCAGCGAATCACATGTAGAGATGTTTAGTTTTCCAGTAGCCCATAGTCCCAGCCACAATGTGAAGAATCAACAGAGCAGCTAGAGGGTTGATCTTGCAAGGTGGTATGCGCTGTAAAGCCATTCACAAGCTTAAACAAGTGCTTAATTTGAAGGTCATGAGCAATCCTCACCATTATTTTTCAATAGAAGCACTTTCTTAAATGGTTTGTTAAGACTGTGTTGAAACAGAGATAAGAATAGTGACTACCATGAAGGGACTACTATGAGGGAATTTTATGGATGGTTATGTGTCAGGTCATCAGCTTTGCTTCACTAGCTAGAACTGATGTAATCTATCAAGCACACGCCTTGTCCTGAGATGTGGGGTTTTGTTGTTAATTTTTACTTCTTCAGTGCATACTTTTCTCTGAAAAAAGACAAGGAAGACACAAAATCAGGAAAGGAGATTTAGATGGATTCTATAACTGTGATGTGTTTCATGAAAGCATTGAAAATTAGACCAAGTGAACCTCCCTGTCAGAGAGTTGCTCAGGGAGATAAAGTGATGTGGCATCTCTTCCTCAAGTTCCAAAAGGCAAAAGTTCTCACTTTGCTTTCAGATTTGATGGAAAACATATGTGATGATTATGGGAAACCAAATTCCTGTGAGAAAAACAACATGAAACTTCTCTTCTGAAGATTCAGATTTTCATTATTTCAGAACATGATAAGAATAAGGTCATAGTAGAGGCAGATAGACAAAGTAATTTTCTCAAAGGGAAACTATTACAGCAATTCTCACTTTCGCATAAAACTTGGCCAACCTGCCTTACCCCAGTTTGTCTTGCTCTGAATATCTTCTCTGATCCCTTTTGAGAAATTCTGAGTTCTTTTCTTTGGCCACTCAGGCTCAAGTATAGCAACATAAGGCTGCTGAGGGTATGCCACGAGACATTTATAGCTGAGGTCTTGTATCTTGTGCTTTCAAATTGGACCTCCTGTCCCCTTCAGAAGAAGGTCTTCATGGATAACAAATGGTATAAGCCAGTGGGGAATACAAGTACAGGTAGCTCTAATGTAGCACATTCTCCTTATAAACTGATCTTAACATTTTCTACAGAGTCTCAGCAACTGACCCAAACTAGAATTGAGGATAAGGGAGCATCCCTGCAGCACAGGATGGGGAGTTACAGCATGCCCTGCCCCAGGTATTTGTAAGAGCAGCCCTCCTCGTGTGATCACTCAGGCTTATGAGTGCATCACATTTCTGCAAGCAAGGAAAGCTCATTCATTATCACCAAACCTAGCTCATTAAGTATGATTATTTCATCTGTATTGCCCTATTATAGAAGATCCTCTTGTGGAACCAGAAGGACGTGCCAACACCAGAGAACGGATTAGTGTCGGAGTATGGGTACAGAGGACCTGGGTCACATTTTGTCCTCTGACCATAGGTGTTTGCAGAGCAAGGGCTGTTTTCTTGTCTAATGATTCCTGAGGAGAAACTGAAAACCAAGAAAAAGTCCAACAAATTTCAAAATAGCTTGCATTTCCTGACAAAGTCCTGTACATGTCCCCAGGTGCCAAGCCAAGAAAGTCTCCCTAGTAGCTTTTGTTGGAAACAAAAAACATTTCAACTCTTTCAGACTTCTATGAAAAGATTGTCAAACAACAATACCAGCATTTATTGTGGCTTTGTCTGAACCATCACCAGCACTGCTGGAAAAGGGCAGGCTGAAAACCTTGAGGAATCTATTTCTCTTGACTTTGATATTCCTACTGTCAGGAGGAAAACCCACCAGTAAGGTAAAAGTAGGCCAAAGCAGGAGCAATGAAGTTGTATAATCCAAGCACAGAGGCAAGGAAGCAACCTAAGTTGCTCTCAAAGAGCACATTAAGCCTCATTTCCAGCAATAACTCTTTTCCCTGTATTAATACAAGATGCTTTCAGGTAGGTAGGTGTCAGTTCTGTCTACAGCTGGCATACAATATTGCTCCCAAGGAATCCGGTGAATCTGTGAGGCTGTTGTTCTTCAGCTGGGATTCAGAAATGGGAAAAGAAGGGGGGAGTGAGGGTGTTTAGGTCAATACTTGGCCTCACGCAGCTCCTGAAATGTGAGCAGGGGAACTGTATTCATTTCACTGGACAGGAAGAGAGCCTATCCGTCCTTGTGATAGTACTGATCAGAAATACATCAATAATTTCAAGTGAGTTTTACCAACTGGAGAAGGGAGTCAGAGATTCTGCTTTATCTTCATGTTCCTTAGATTATTTATGCCCTGAAGAAATGAAAAAAAAGTACAAAGTGTATTGCTAACTGGGGTGTTGCTAACCCACCGCCACCCCCACCCCCATTTAAAATTAGTCCTGTGAAGTCAACCACAGCTGGAAGATAAGTATCAGATTCTCGCTAGGCCAGTAATAAATTGCACCACAAAGGACTGTGACATGCTTCTGTTCTTAAAGAGTCTGAAAACTTGAGTCTATAAAAATTGTAGGCTATGCCTCTTAAAAACCTTACACTGTATTCACAGTGCCAGTGATGCCCAGATAAGCAATTTGTTTAGGGAGCTCTGTAAGTGCCTGCTGCCACATGAACTTCCAGTTATTGGTAGCATTAATGCCTGTTCTGCCTCCTTCAGAAGTAGAAGTAAGATTTGCTTTGCATGCATAAAAACGTGAGTTCTCAAAGTTAGTCTTTGTTCTGGTTAGCTTAGCTGCGGCAATGGATGCCGGGCTCATCTCCATGAGACTAAGACTCTAACACTACAGAGTGGTGGGAATGACATCCTTTTGTGCTTGTGAATCTAGTGTCATGCTCATTGTGGTGTGACTGCCTGGTGCAGCACCCTGCAGTGACTGGCAATGTTCTTAGTTACTGTATCTGAAAAGTGTTCTTTTACAAGTGTCTAATTTCCCTAGTCTCAGGCGTTGCAACACTTCAGTGTGGTTTTACAATGGGAAGGAAATCGATACAAATCTGAGTTCTGGGGTCCAGTGACCAACGGAGCAGAACAAATGGCAACCATAAGACTTCCCTTTAAGAACATTCTGCCATCAATTCATGAGAATCCATATTTGAGGATAAACAGGGTGCCCTTAGAACGGCAACGAGGTTGGTGAGAGGCCTCGAGCACAAGCCCTATGAAGAGAGGCTGAGGGAGCTGGGATTGTTTAGCCTGGAGAAGAGGAGGCTCAGGGGGGGCCTTCTTGCGGTCTACAACTACCTGAAAGGTGGTTGTAGCCAGGGGGAGGTTACCTTCTTCTCTCAGGCAACCAGCACCAGAACAAGAGGACAGTCTTGGTTGAGACAACAGTCTCAAGCTGTGCCAGGGGAGGTTTATGTTGGAGGTGAGGAGGAAGTTCTTCACTGAGAGAGTCATTTGCTACTGGAATGGGCTGCCCAGGGAGGTGGTGGAGTCGCTGTCCCTGGAGGTGTTTAAGGTGCGTTTGGATGTGGCACTTGGTGCCATGGTTTAGTCTTGAGGTCTGTGGTAATGGGCTGGACTTGATGATTTTTGAGGTCTCCTCCAACCCTGGTGATACTGTGATACTGTGATACTGTGTGTGTGTGTGTAAAATATCCAATAGGGAAAACAGGAGAAAAAGATCCCTGTCTTTAATAGTGGGACCTCAGTAACCTGAGCATCTCCATCACCCATTAGTTCAAAGTTTGTATGGTGATTGCTATTGGACGCCCAAGTTCTTTACACTCACAGAGATCTTAGTGCTTTTACCTGAAAATTATTGTTGTAAAACAAGCTAAACCATGAAGACTGAAGACAAACACTTGCAACAGCAGTGCCTGCAAGAGCAGCAGAGGCTCCAGGTTTCATCAGCACTCTGTTAAACTGCTTAGATTAGCAAGCTCCTCTGCAATACAACAAGCAAGGTTGGAATGCAACAAAGAAGCTAATACTTGGGTTAAGGTGTGAGATGCACACAGAAGCCTATGCCACTCGGGAGGATGGCAAAGAGTTCTGCCAGAGTAGCAGCTACTCAGTAGAGAAAGCTCAGAGGAGGAAGCAATAATGCTGTTCCTCTCAGTGATGAGACCATGAAAAAGTGCAAAAGTGTTGTCCTTGGGACTAATGGCTGCCAACTCTGTGCCATGTATGTGCATTAAATGAGAGTGGCAGCAGCTGTGGTTGGAGCAAGATCCCAAGACTATGACCTATTCTGGTGACTGGCAACATACAGCAGAGGAAGAAAAGTTATATCATATAAAGTATAATATGAGTATATACTGTCAATATACATACGGCTGCTTGGATTGAAGCAAATGGGTTTACTCCTCTTTTTTTTTGTTTTGTTTTGTTTTTTTTTTCTGGGTGAAGAGGTGGGGCGAGGTAAGGGGGAAAAAAATGAGAAAGAACACAGCCAACCCATAGGAGGCAAAATCAATAAATCATTACCATGGAAATAGATTTTAGTACAGTAAAGAAAAGTACTGAAAAGTATTAAATAATGTTGAATACAGTTGAATTATGCATAGCTCCCATTTACTTTAGAGAACTAAAAGGAATAATTTGAAATACTGTCTATTAGTTGACATAGAATTAAAAGCTCTATATTAAGAAAAATAAGTGTTAAGCTTTGTTAAAAAAAACCACAGTGGCAACTGTTATGGGAAGTGGCACTGATAAGGAAATGAATGGTGACAGGGGTAGTCATTTTACATTATCAAATGCCTGCTACCAGTAAGCAGAAAAAGAATGGAGCTTGGAGAAGAGGAGACCAAGAGGTGACCTCTTTAATGGTCATATATATGTAAAGGTTGAGTGCCAAGAGTATAGAATCACGGAACGGTAAGGTTAGAAGGGACCTCAAGGGTCATCTAGTTCTAACCCCCTGCCACAGGCAGGGACACCTCCCACTAGCACAAGTCACTCAAGGCCTCATCCAACCTGGCCTTGAACACCTCCAGGGAGGGAGCAGCCAC
>VWZE01018738.1:13424-24514 GCA_013396675.1 Eubucco bourcierii
CCTTCCCCCTACAGTTTAGGAACATTTTGAAAAATTAATTATTTTTAAAAGTCCATTGACTTCAATGTCATGGACTTGCTGGGTCCAGAGGACTCCAGTAGCTTGCAATGCATGCTTTGCACACCTTTCCTTCGTAAAGGTGATACTGACTTTTCTCATACTCTCATATATCCCATGTACACCTTCTTCATTATAGTATGCACTTTGTTCAAAACTCAAACCAGGTTTACTGGTTTACAGTTGCTTAGGTATTCCTTGGTAACCCTATCTTAAAGTCTGTACCATATTTGGTTATTCTCTAATCACCTGACACAAAGCCAGTACAAGGACACAAGCTCTAGGCCCTGTAACAATTCCATACCTAAGCTACAAAACCCTAACATAATGCAGCCTCGTCCTGGCTGATTGCCAAGCTCCATCTCACTGTTTTGTTATTCAAATTTGCATTGTTTATCCCTTCTGATACAGCAGTCAGGATCAAGCTGAAGAGACTCAGGACTTCCAATATAAAGGTTTACAAGATTCCAGTATAAAAGTTTGCAAGTCCAGCCACTGGTGCTGAGCTGGACAGGAATGCTGAAAACAGACCTCTCTAACATAACACTAGGCAAGTCATTTAAAGAGTCATGGACTTACAGATTAATTTCCATTAATTTCTTACTCACTAAATGGAATAATAATAGTTCCTTTTCTGCAGTCCAGGTCACCTTAAATCTTCCAGGATCGAGATGTCTGCAAAAAACAATTTGCATACAAGGAGACTGCACCCTTGGTGAGGGCACCTTAGCCATTCCCCAACATCAGACATAAGTAATACAAGTAAGGCAACACTGTTATCAGTCAAAGGTGATTCTCCATCACTTTTTGCCTGAAATAGGCCAGAACTATTGAGAGTGTTGTGGTCTTCTGTCAGAAGTCTTTTTTTGGATGTTATTTCACCTTGGATTTTTGGCTGACAGGAAAAAAATCTTGTCTCTGTCCCAAGCTGGGGCTCTGGAAAAAGGTCTAAAACAATTATACTGAAATATTTTCATCACATTCATCGCCCAAACTGCAGTTAGCAAAAAAATCTCGTGCTTATTGGGAAAGTTTGGCTTCACTGTGAAATTTAGAGACCTTTGGCACAGAAAGGAGGCTCTGAGTGAGGAGGAAGGTCTCTAACGGGACACTCATCCTCACTGCAGTCTACATATCACTATGACTACGAAGGAGTACAGATTATTTTCTTCAGCATTATTTGCTGGGAGACTTTACATAGCAGCAATGTGCTTTCTCCATGTTATGCATATCCACTGAGAGCTTGCTGTCTGGATGCCCACAGTAGCAGTGCTTGTAACACTGGCATCCTATAGGTGTGCTAACATCATGTGGGATCAATACACATTACCTATTGCCAGTGCACAAAACAGTGTGCATTTAGCATATAGAGGCAAAATTGTTCTTAGAAACATGCTGAGGAATAACTGTACTTAGTCCCCTGAAAGAGGATCACTTGAAAAGACCTTTTAAAAGTTTGAGCTGCAGTCAGCAGGTCTGCTTAGAGAATACAGCCCATGTGAAAGGACTGAGCTGAACTCTAGATTTGCCAGCAGAGGCCTCCCAAAAGGTAAATCCAGAGTAAAACACATTTCAGCTTGTGTTCCCTAATGGGGAGGCAGTACACATGAATGCACAAAGATCAGCAAACCACGCATCAAAAGGGAGGGACCTGAAACCGTGGGAAATAGTTTGTACTAACTACAGGGGTAACCTGCCACTCTTGGGACTAAATGATTTTCAGAAGTAGCATCATGTGTTTGTGACCAGACTTGTCAAACTTGTCTGTGCATCTGTGGCCTAAGCAGGTTTTCGCTTAAGGTGTCTATTTCCATAAACACATGCACTGCATTAGCACAAAACAAGACCATTAGGGTGGGGAGGAGCATTCTTGTTGCTTCGACACATACATCAACAGAGCCTGAAGGGGTATTGCAGGGCTGTCACCAGTGCACTGGCTGCGGAGATGCTGAAAGGGTGAGCAGGGCAGCCAGAAAGCACTGCAATATTTGGTTTCATTGCAATACTACCAGCAACAATCTCATTCACCCAAATAGCTGGGGCAGAGGAGTGGTGGCAACAAGAAGCTGAGGCATGTCTGGGATGCACAACTACACATCGTTGTGAATGAGAATCTGGACAAATACATGTATCAACCTCACAGATCCTTGCAACCTACAAATTTCTCAGGTGCATTGCATCAAGCTTACCTGCACTAACCTTAGGGGGAGAAAAAGAAGAGGAGAAAACATACCAAGCAGTTAAACCAGAGAAAATAATCAAATGCACACCAGCCCAAACTCTGGGCTTTTCCTGCATCCAGTGGGTCAATAGGTTTTTCCCTAGAACACTGTATTTTTTGCCAGGAGGATAACTTTACTGCCAGGAGGATTGCAGCAAGAAGAGTAACTGTTTTGTTTGCCAGGAAACCCAGAGGCCAGGAACACCCATGTGATCAGCACCTTGCTGGGACCTCTGTTTACTAGAAATGGTAGGAAAGCAATTTGAAGAATTTTCAAGTGACACAAACAGGCAAAGCCAGATCGAAGCTCTTGCCAGTGCAAGATCCAAAACCAGTGACACAGTCTCTGACTTGCTGCATCACCCCTTTTTCCTCCATGGCCTAAGTCTGGAATACCACCAAGTTCTGACATCTGAGAACTAGGAAAGATTGTGTGTGTTTGAGATGCTTAAATGAATCTATATTCTTCCATGGCAAGTGAAAACTAGCAAGGTATGGTCCTCCTTCTCACATTGCAAATCAAGAATAAAACGTGACCATTTTCTTACATCTGAGGTTAATTCTACAGGCTCTAATAGTGCTGTAGCTAACTTCATTTTTCTAAAACCATCAGCTCTACCCACATGCTGAGGCAACAGTCATTGGGACATTTTTCTGCAAAGCAAAATTGAATTTTTGTGGCCCAGACTTAAGTGAACCTGGTAAAGCAAAGAAATACAGACATGCAGTGACTATGGCTATTTATTAACAGTCTATTAACCATTTTAAAGGCACGTTATTACCTGGGTGGGGGAAAGGTCTCAGCATAGCAATTTCTCTTTAAACTAATGCTTTTCTTACTTTATATACTTACCTGTTTCTATTCTATATGCCATAATAGCTCACTTCTTAAATTGGCTTCTCTTTGTGCTCTCCTAGGTCTCTGTGGTCTTTAACTCCTGTCATCTCCGCTCTCTTTTTCCAGGAGACCTCCAAGATATGCTCTAAAAGCAGCAGAGTGTGGACATCCTCGAGATGGGCTGTCAGCCTGTGAAACAGAGGAAAAGATCCCTGCCTTGCATGTCTGGAGGGAGATGCCCCTTGGAGCACTGCTTATATACCCTTGTAAACCAGCTTTAGGGTTGGCCATTGAGTCTGGCATGGTGGCCCTGATGCTTAGGGTGAGCACCTCAGTGTAGGCAGCTCTTTTGGTCATGCAGGAGTCATAGAACCATAGAATCATAAAATGTTAAGGTTGGAAGGGACCTCGAGGATCATCTACTTCCAACCCCCTGCCATAGGCAGGGACATCTCCCACTAGTACAGGTCCAACAACAAATAAGCACAGGGCAGCACCAGATGCAGCCCTCTTGGTTTAGAGAGCATGTGCTGCCCTTTCCTGAGCGGAGGATGGAGGGACAACAACTGACAATCACAAAGTTCAGGGATTTCTTCATATTCTTATGAAATAGCTAGTATTTTTGAAAAGCCTTCTCAGGATCTCCCTTTCCTGCTGCTTGCCCACACAGGTGCTCTCGTGTGGCTCTGTTTACTCTCACCCTCCCATTCCCTCTGCCATGGAAGCACAACGCTGTGGAAGCATGCCTCAGGAGGCAGCTTGCAGCATTGCAGTGATTTCTCGGCTCCCCAGAACCTTCACTCCACAGATCAAAACACTGTGCAGCTCTTCTGTTACCCTAGCTGATAGCAAGTTTATTTTGCAATCGGCGACCTTGATGAAAGAAGGTGTGTGAAAAAAAGTTTTGATCCATTTCTCATCTTTCTCCATCAGAAATGAAGAACAGAGGCCAAGAAATTAAGTTACTTAGTCCCACATCATGCTGTGTGTCACAGTGTAGAATCCACTTTCTTGCAAAATTTAGTTATGCACTGTCAGGCTCTTTGTTGTCACCAAAATCTTTGTCATCCTCATTACAGCTGTATGGCTGCCTATGTTATACACAGCAACAAACTGCAATTTGGCACTCCATATCACAAATGTTTTGCTTTGTAAAGCCTTCTCTTGCTTCATCTAACAAACTCTGTTCCGTTTCTGCCCCTCAGGAAAGGCGTTTTTCCCTTCTGCACCAAGTCCTTCTTCTTAAAACACAGAATCATTAAATCAAATAATGATAAGGCTGGAAGGGACCTCAAGGATTATCTAGTTTCAATCCCCTGCCATAGGCAGGGACACCTCCCACTCGTACAGATCACTCAAGGCCTCCTCCAACCTGGCCTTGAATACCTCCAGGGAGGGAGCAGCCACAACTTCCCCGGGCAACCTGTTCTAGTGGCTCACCACCCTCACTGGAAAGAACTTCCTCCTAATGTCCAGTTTAAATCTCCCCTCTGCCAGTTTAAAGCCATTGCTCCTAGTCCTGTCATTACAAGACTTTGTAAATAGTCCCTCCCCAGCCTTCCTGTAGGCCCCCTTCAAACATTGGAAGGCTATTATTAGGTCTGCTCAAAGCCTTTTCTAATCCAGACTGATGAACCTCAACTCTCTCAGCCTGTCCTCATAGGAGAGCTGCTCCAGCCCTCTGATCATCTTTGTGGTCCTCCTCTGCACCCACTCCAACACTTCCATGTCCTTCCTGTGCTGGGGGCTCCAGAACTGCACACAGTACTCTAAGTGGTGTCTGACAAGAGCAGAGTAAAGGGTCAAAATCCCCTCCCTTGCCCTGTTGACCACGCTGCTCTTGATGCAACCCAGGACTCAGTTGCTGTTTGGGCTGCCTGCACATACTGCAGGCTCATGTTGAGCTTTTCATCAAGCCAGACCCCCAGGTCCTTTTCCTCAGGGCTGCTTTCCAGCCATATCTGCTCTGTCTACACTGAATTTGCAGATACTTCATTAAATCATTACAGATAAGTGGTTTCCTTACTTTCTGCAAGCATGACAGGGGAATATATTACATGGGAAAGCAACAGTTGTTTTGTTTAAGTTTTTTTAAGAAAAAACAAATGTAAAGATATCTATATTCAGGTAAATAGCAATAGTATGTGCTGGTTCCACAACAACAACAACATGTATTTTCCACAATCAAGTATACTTTTCTGCAGAAAGCTAAGAACTAATCTGACCAAAAAAAAGACACTTCTTTTTCTTTATAAGATTAGATTATTAATCAGCACTGATCAGTGTTTCAATCTAGAGTGTACTATTCCTATTCAGCTTAAACTTCATTCCTTCAATTAAACCAACAAATCAAATGTAAAATAAAATTAGGGTATCAGAAATTATATCACTTGAAAGGAAATTGTTTCTGTTTCTCCCTTTCTTAAAACTGTTGAATCAAGCTATTTCAGCATTTCCATATATACAGGCTCTCAAATGCATGTGGTCAAGTATGTGGCCAGGATTGTAATGGTCCACATTTGCGTGTGCATATACAGATGCTTAAACCTGAAAGTGTGCACTTAAATTCCTGCACTTCTGCAAAGAATCGCTTATCTTAATTTGGCTCTGTAACAATTCATTCCTGTACCAAAGGTTATTTTTCCAGGAAATAGGGCATTACATTTGTGGCATTCTGTAATGATATTGGATCAGATACTATTTTCAAGGTAACTTTTTGAAACTTCTGATTATTTTCAAGACGTTTCTTGACACTGCCCACACAAAAGCTTTGCATTGCCCTTACCTGCTGTTTTCTGAGAGGAAGCAACATTTAGTTTTCCAAAGAATGCAAAATTTGCATAGCTACATTGTGTTGCAGTCAGGGTCTGGCAACCGGAAGATATCGCGTTGTACAGAAAGATAGGGCCCCTTCCTATGAGCCAGTAGCGCTCAGTTATGATGCAAGCAGACAGAAGTGACGTAAATTTAGGCTATATAATGTTGTGTCACCTATCAATAAATGCCATTTGCCATCCACCACATTGGTGTCTGCGTGCTGATGGACCGTACGGCCAGGAGTTGGCTGACGAGTTGTTCATGAACCAGGTCGCCGCCCCTATGAGGTAGGCAACACATTGTTTATGTGTGCTCTCCTAGATGGGTTTGCAAAGCCTGTGACCGGTTTTAAACAGCTCTCTTAAATATTAAGTCTCTAAGTTTCATGAAAACAGGTGGTTTTCTTTCCACATGATACAGGTGTCCTACGGCTGAAGTTCGCTTGTACTCTCATTACCTGTGTTCAGTTGCTTGCAACTGGTCTCTTGGGAAATGGTTGGTCAGGAAAAGGGGAAAGGGGAGCACCTACTCTCATTACATGTGTTCAGTAGCTTGCAACTGCTCTTGGGAAATAGTTGGTCAGGAAAAGGGGAAAGGGGAGCACATATTGAAGGCATTGGGCTAGAAAGTAAAGGGTTTGACTAGCAATCAAATGTGTGCACACACTGCTCTGTCTGTGGCAGTCATCTACCTTCTATCTATGATCTCCCTGACAGACGTCACATTACATGCACTGCAATATTGGCACAGGAGGTACACACATAGATGCAGCAACATCACCAGGTCACAACCTAACTCCTGCCACCTGTCTCACTGAGTAGGTCACAGAATCATAGAATCACAGAAAGTTAGGGGTAACATGTCAGCAAAGAGACTGATGAAGGAATAGTAGATTTTAAAAAAACTTCTTAGTTGCTGGCATTACTTGAGTGGACATGTGTGGCTCATTTTAACAATTCAGCTGGATATGGATTCAAATACTTCTGTTTTATGCCACTTGGAGCACGAAGAGTCCAATTTTCCGCTTGTGTATTGAAGCCATATCCTGAGAGTTGATTTGACATCCCTGAATTGAGGTGCTGCACAAATACCCACTATTCAAACAGAGATGACTTCTTTCCCTTGGTAAAATAATAAATTAACTAGGTTTGTTGTTTCTGGAAAAGAGGCAAAATTAACAGACACATTTTTTGAAAACTGGAGCACATAACACTCATTGCAGCCAACACCAAGGTGTCTTACTGGGACGTGGCTGTATGTTTGCAGAACCAGAAGTAGATTTTACAAGGGTCACTCTTCTTTACAGCGTTGTTCAGACATGTATTGTTCTTTCTTTTTGTATTTCAATCCTCTTTTTAGGAATGGTCTATTACTGACAGCCTGATGTCATGGCTCAGACATGAAAAAAATGCTGTGCCGTAGATTCCTGATCCAAAGCGCAGAGACACAGATCAAAAAATAGTCGATCTCCACACAAGCAAAATTCTGATTGCTCAGAGTGCATTTAAATGCACACCATCAGGGCACTGGCATGCTTTTTACCTCGCATTGTGTTCCCAAAGAAATTGTCTGGATCCTGGCTGTTCCAGAGTGGCCAAAGAGAAATAGAGGTACATTAAAACAAACCACAGCTCACATATCACTCTTAGATACAACCGTTTCTTTATTGTAGCCTTTTTGTGGAAGTTCAAGATATTGCTTGCAAACACCCACTGTGGTGCAAGTGTCAACACATACAGTTCAGATATTTCATTATTATTTGAGAGAGTTGTACATCCAGAGATATGCTCCCATCTCCACTGTAGTTCTCTGAGTTTCCTGCTTCTGCTAAAGCACTAAATGTTTTGGAAGTGCAGTTTCTATTTACATCAACAACCTGCTCAGCACCTGGAAGCTTCATTTCTGGACAAACCTCATTTCTGAACAGTCTTGGCAAGTTTCTATCTAAGTTCTTTCCAGCACAGGCCTAGGCACACGTGGAATTATTGTTCCTCCTTCATTGGCATGAGCTTAAGTAAAATCTCAGTTGAGAAAAGACCTTGCAGTGGAATAAATTTATGACAGTTTAGGGTCAAAAACACTGACAAGCACAATTTGAAATTGATGTTTATGTAACAAGAGCCTGAGAACTGCACTAGCATTTAATTGAGGGAAAAAGTAACTGAATGAGAATTGCTTGGAGATACGCCAGAAGGATTTTAACAGCTGGAAGTTGAAAAGTGATTAATTTTGACAGCAATAAATGCTCCGTTTTCATAAGTAATTATGTTTAGAATTCTGAGCTGTTTGAATTCTTTTATGTGTACTATTAACATTTTGTTATCCACGTAGGAATTTGGATTATCTTTATTTAGAAAATTTATGAGTGCTACTTTTTCCTAGCAGGCACCTACTCATTTTGGGAAAAAGAAAAGCGAATGCAGCTTGGAATTAATTGTTCTATTAAGTGGTCTAAGCATAACCCTGACTACATCAAGCAAAGGAACAAGAACAGTAAGGGTAAGGGAGGTTCATGAGGCACTGGGCCTGCTAGCATCAGATGGAGTCCAGCTATCTCAAAGGGAAAAAAAAGATTCTTGCCCATGATGGCAAGGCTCATCAAGAGAGTTGTAAACCAGGTTTGAAGTGGGGAGGAGATAAAACCAGGCTCACCAGTGATGGGTCTAGGAGTGGCATACTGATACAAGGGGTGAAATTAAGAGCCCAGCTCAGCACATACATCAGGGACAATAAAGATGAGGAACTGGAAGCCACCATGCAGCAGGATAGCTATGGCTTAGTTGCCATTACAGAAACATGGTGGGATGACTTATGTCTGCTTTTTAAGAAAGACAGGCCAGCAAGGCAAGGTGATGCCGTTGTTCTCTGTGTGAGAGAGCAACAGAAATGTATTGAATTCTGCCTGGTGGGGAATGAAAAACAAGTTGAAAGTGTATGGGTAAGAATTAAGTGTCAGGATAACGTAAGAGACATTGTAGCAGGTGTTTACAATAGGTCATCTGGTCAGGAAGAAGAAATCTATTAGGCTTTCTACAGACATCTTCAAGTAGCCTCACAATTACATGTCCTGATTTTCATGGGGGAATCTAATGACCCTGGTATTTGGTGGAGGCACAAGCAGTCCGGGAGGTTCCTGCAGTGTATCGATAACTTCTTCAAGTATATCAATAGGAAATGGAATACCAGGCAAAATGTGGGCCCACTGCTGAACAAAGTGGGTGGCCTGGTGACAGAGGATACAGAAAAGGTGAAACTGCTGAATGCCATCTTTGCTTCAGTCTTTACCGATAGGGCCAGCCCTTAGTTCCTGGAGGTAAGAAAGCCTGGAGGAAGGAAGACTCTCCCTTAGTCAAGGAGGGCCGTGCTAGAGATCACCTAGACAAGTTGGACACTCACAAATCCATGGGTCCTGATGGTATGCATCCATGAATGTTGAAGGAGCTGGCTGAGGTTACTGTTAAGCCACTCTCCAACATTTTTAAAAGGTCATGGAGAATAGCAAAGGCATCCAAGGACTGGATGAAAACCAAAGATACTTCAATCTTTGAAAAGGAAAGAAAGAGTGCACAGGAAATTAGAGGACAGTTAGCCTTGACTACATCCCTGGACAGCTGATGGAGCAGCTCATTCTGAGGGTGATCTCTAAGATGATTATCAGGAGTAGTCAGCAAGGATTCACAAAGAGAAAATCACGTTTGACTGACCTGATAGACTTCTATGGTGGTGTAACTAGCTGGACAGATGTTGTCAATCTTGACTTCAGCAAGGCTTTTGACACTGTCAATAACAACATCCTCATAGCTAAACTTAGGAAGTGTGGGTTAGACTATTGGATGATGAGGTAGATTGAGAACTGGTTGAATGTCAGAACACTGACAGTTGTGGTCAGTGCTGCAGAGTCTAACTGAAGGACTGTGGCTAGTGGTGTTATTCAGGGGTTAGTATTTTGTTCAGTCTTGTTCAACGTACTTCAATAAGCTGGATGAAGTGGCAGTGTCCTCTCATCAAGTTCACTGATGCCTCAAAACTGAGAGAAGTGGCTGAGACACCAGAGCAGGCTATGATGCCATTCAGGGAGACCTGGACAGGTTGGAAAACTGGGCAGAGGGGGAACCTCATGCAGTTCAACATGGGCAAATGTAAAGTCCTACACCTGGGGAGCAGTAACTATATTCACCAGTACAGGTATGGGATTGACCCTCTGGAAATCAGGTCTGCAGAGGAGGACCTAAGGGTTCTGGTGAACAAGAAGTTCACCTAGAGCCAGCAATGTGACCTCACATCCAAGATGGCCAAGGGTATTCTGGGATGCATTAAAAAAAATGTGTCCAGCAGGTAAAGAGAAGTTCTCCTCACCTTCTGCTCTTGTCCTGATGAGGCCACATCTGGACTGTTGTGTCCAGTTCTGGGCTCCCCAGTTCAAGAAAGAGAAGAAACTACCGGAGACACTCCAATGGGGGACCATGAGGATGATGAGGTGAGGTTGAGAGACCCAGGTCTCTTTAGCCTGGAAAAGAGAAGACTAAGAGGAAATCTTGTCAATGCACATAAACAACTAAAGGATGAAGGCCAAGGAGATGAAGCTGGGCTCTTTCCAGAGGCAGCCAGTGACAGGACAAGGGGCAATGGGTACAAATTGGAACACACGTTGAGCACAATCCAGTACAAACATTCAGTCAGCCAGAAAAGGTAAACAGTCACAATACTGGCAGATATTGAGATGAAGATACTCAGCTCCCCAGTTGTAGATTAACATCCTCTGAAGCCCATCCTTAAAAACACAGCTGAAGTGTTTTTTTGGAGAGACAGCGGCATCGGGACAGCTCCGGCACCGAGACCAGCTCCGGCGCTTAACGTCACTGCTTTCAGCAGACCAGGGAGCTGCCCGACGCGGAGGTACCAGGAGAGAGGGGAGGAAGGGCAGCAGAGTCGGCTCCCTCACGCGCCTGCGCGAAGCGTCAGCCGTAGCTAGGGGGTGTGCCGTGGGTACGCGCGAGATACAAACTCGAGCGAGCCAGCAGCACCGCGCCATTTGGAGAGAATCATAGAGATTCTATGATTCTAAGTACTGTTGTTACGCCCCAATGAAATGCAGAACTGCCCCCTTGATTCTGTCTGAAAGAACACTTAGAATCATAGAATCATAGAATGGTAAGG
>VWZE01018742.1:0-13523 GCA_013396675.1 Eubucco bourcierii
GTGCTGGCCGTGGCGGCTGTCTCCTTCCTCTTCCTTGCCTTCCTGCTGCTGCTGCTGGTATTGCGATTGCGGCGTTGGCGGCGCTCGCAGCTTCCTCCGCCGGCGGGCGGGACCTTGCGCGGTGTCCCGGCCACGCACTTCGTGGGTATCGACGGTGTCCGCGCCTTCCTGCGCTCCTACTCACACGAGGTGTCTCTCACCGCCGACTCCCGCAAGAGCCAGCTACACTTGTCTCCCACCAGCTGCTGTGACACTCTCCCTGCCCGTCCGCTGCCCGATGAGCCCGCCCCGCTGCTCAGGGAGGACCTTGCTGGTACCTACCTACTCGGCGCCGACGCTGCTCCGGTGAGTGACTCTCCACTGCCCTGATCCCACACACCTCCCACTTCTGACGCTGCTGCTCCTCTGTTTTCTTCCCACCTTGCTCTGGCTGTTGTCGACGCAGTGCTTCTAACAGGGAAGGCAAAGTTTCCTGCACTACTCTGGCTATTGCCGGCTCTTGTTGTCGGCAGGTGACCGTCGGGTGGTGGCAGAGAGTGACAGTTCTTGTGGGAGGCAGAAGCAACGTCAGGGTACCGTTGTCTGGAGTTTATTTAGAGATGGGCTTTGTATTTTTACCCCACAACGGCTCTTTTCTCATTGTGTCCCCTGACTAGTGTGATAGTTTCCTTCTCAGTTTGAGGTCTCCTGAACAGTTGTGCTTCATTATCAATAGTGGATATTGGCATCAAGAGCAGGGTCATATATCTTCTGGACAAAGGAGATTGTCGTTGAATAGAGTATTAAGGCCCTCATAGGTAACTTACTTGCTCGTGGTTTCTTTTCTTCCTCATCTCTCTCTTTCTTCCTGTTGTCATATTAGGGAATGATGTGCCCTGATACTCACTCATGCTTTGTTTGTTTTGCACTGGGTGGAGAAATGGAATGGTCAACCAATGGTACCTTGACAATGCCTTTGTAGGTGTTGTGCATTTGTTCCTCTTTGAGGAAATATTCTTGGCTGCAAGTGAAGGGCTGCTGAAGGAAACAGGAGATGTATTTTGTTGTTTCATCAGCTTTTACATTTGACTTATTTATACAGGCCTTGTTTTGCTGTGTCCTCTTACAACAAGAGCCATATGGAGACAGGAAGGGAAGGAATTCAGTTACTGAGTGAGATAAAAGGAGAGGAAGTTTGCTTCTGTGCATATGGTCACTGATCCAGTCTGTTCTGGAAGACAGCTTCTTATTTACTTTTGGACCCTTGTATTTTCTTCCCAGCACACTTGTGAGCAGACAATTGCATTTCCCTTCTTAGCACAGAGTTAGAAACATATTTGCATCAATTCCATAGTGTGATGATGGTACACCTTGGTGAGAAATGGTCTGGGTAAAAGGCTCTTTGATGCCATGTGCTTGAAATTTCTGAAGGTCAAAAAACCCCTGCAAGCTGCGAGGACTTGAAGGGAGGTGAGTTCAGGCAGTGGGGCCTGAGGAGCTCTTGAAAAGCTCAAGAATGTGTTGCTCCTTTCCCGTGGGAATTTTAGGAAGACAAAAATGTGCATTTGCTATCTACTATTTGAATTGTGTATTCCTGGAATCTGACTAGCCAAGTTGTGGGTTCATAAGTACGGTTTCCTGTCCCTGGTTCCTGAACATAAACCTGCTCTTCATGTTAAGCCATGAGTGTCATATACCTTCCAAGTTGGCCAACATGCTGTAGTTGGATTATGGTGTCTTTGAGTTGATACTTGGCTGACTGTTTATTGCCAGTGCATGTAGCTTATGCACAGAAACTCTATTATCAGAAAACTGAGCTTGAGAAAGAAGTCCATGTGAAGATGTTTACACTTAGGGCTTTATAGATGTAGGAAATGAGTAGGTCAGAGTATATATATATATATATATAAAAGAAAAAAGACCAAAACCAACCAACCAGCCAACCAAAAAAAAAAAAAGGTAATTGTTGAGAGAGGATGACTATCCCTTAAAAGGAATCATCCTACTATATAGTCCAGAATGAGACCACACATTCTCTTGCTTGTCTGATTCGTGGTTTGTTTTCCCTTTCTTGGCTTCCTACTTAAATTGGTTTAGTTGTAATGCATCATGTGTTCATACCTCTTGCTTCAGTGGGTGTGGAAGGCAGGAGATGTGAGGTTTCTTTGTGTTCTGTTACTCTTGGGGGCAGTAGATGCAACCATCACCTTAGCAGAAGTGACAGTGCATGTGGAACAGTGCATGTGACAGAAGATGGGAGGAGGTGCTGCATGAGCCATTATTGTGATGACCCAGACCATGCTGATGACTTTTTTGCCAGTTATCATCAATGTGCTTTAGAATCCTTCTGTTTCTTCTTAGATTGGTGGTGAAGTGAACAATGCATTTCCCTTCGTCCTGTGATCTTAGGGTGTTATTCTTTCATGATATATTTTGTCAACTATGAGAACATCAGAAGCAGACTTTGAAGTTGTGCAGCGCTGGAGACTAGACATGGTAGAGATCTCTGGGTGGGAAGTGGAGCATAGAAGAACAGATAGTCACTTCTCATATTGGCATAATCAGCATGGAGTACCATGTGTTTCCAGTTCATTCTGCTCGGTAAATTCGGCCTCAGTAGTGTTATTTCGCCACATCCATTCATTTTTGTATGTTTCTTGTTCTTATCTTACTTCTTGTCATGAACTAAAACTCAGTCTCAAGGTGTCTGCTTACATGGCAAACGTAAAGCTTTGCCAATTAAGTGCAGGGGCAGTTCCTGTATACCCCTTTGGTATTTACAGCTGTAAAGAGGATTTCACAACCCTAAGTGTGCTCCTAGAGTCGCACTTTTCTGCAGCATAAGAATCATAGAATGGTAAGGTTGGAAGTGACCTCAAAGATCATTTAGTTCCAACCCCCTGCCATAGGTAGGAACACCTCCCACCAGTACAGGTCACTCACTCAAGGCCTCATCCAATGTGGCCTTGAACACCTCTAGGGAGGGAGCAGCCACAACCTCCCTGGGCAACCTGTGCCAGTGTCTCACCACCCTCACTCCAAAGAACTTCTTCATAACAGCCAGTTTATATCTCCCCTCTGCCAGTTCAAACCCATTGCCCCTTGTCCTGTCATTGCAAGACCTTGTCAATAGTCCCTTCCCAGCCTTCCTGTAGCCCACTTCAGATACTGGAAGGCTACTATGAGGTCTCCTGGAAGCCTTCTCTTCTCCAGGCTGAAGACCCCCAAATCTTGTAGCCTGTCCTTATAGCAGAGCTGCTGCAGCCCTCTGAGCATCTTCATGGCCTCCTGTGGACTGACTCCAACAGTTCAATGTCCTTCCTGTGCTAGGAACTCTGGAACTGTACACAGTACTCCAAGAATGGAGCATGGGAGTCTATATACAAATGATGAAGAGCAACAGCCTTGCAGTCTAGAATGGTTTGAGGAGAGTCTTCAGGGTGTTGTGTGAGGAGGAACTGGTGTAGACATAGCATGCCTTTGGTGAATTCCCCAGGATATATAGCTGGCCCACAGAAAATGTGTCTTATTTTTTCCATATCACTTTGCTCAGACTCCAGCTGGCCAAGTTGTGGGTTAGTACTAGTTTCCAGCTACATGATGATGCCTGTGAATAGCATGAGTTGGGCATGGATGCAAACTTTGTGTTACTGTGATGTACCTTCCAAGTTGCTCTTGTGCTGAGGAAATGTGATGTTGCCTTTGAGGAGATACTTAGATGATCTGGACTTTAATCAAACACAATATTGCTCACAGCACTTTGAATCTTTTCAAGGTTCTTCACACGATATGGGGTGAGTAGAAAAATCTCTTTTTGTGCACCTCTGTTGTCATCCATGGGTCCCACAAAGTTGTGCGCGCAATATTTCTTTCAACGCCGTCTGTCATCAGAGGCAGCTTTGTTGTTGTGTGACCTCTGGGCAGAGTGAAGAGCTCTGCCTGTGCAGAGAGAGGGCAGATGGAAGAGTTCGCTCTGCTATCGTGTGAAATGGCTCAAAGGAAGTTGTAGAAGTTCTTTTTTTGCCTAGTTGTTAGATGAGGTCCATAGCTGTGGTTCCATCTATTTTCTGTGCTTGATAATGAAAGAAATTTCTTCAAGAACTCTAAGGCCCTTTGGTGTCAGTTTCTGAGTGATCCTCCTGTGGACTTTGAACCAACCAGATACCTTTCCTGTGTACTTACTAGAATTGACAGAATCAGAAATGTTAACTCATGTCTCCTTCATTTTCAGAGATTTCCATTTCTTGCCTTGTTTATTTCTGCCCAGATCTAAAGCTGGGCCTCCTTGTTGTTGGTGACTCTTACAACATTAACCTCTTGTAATTGCTGTGCTTAGAGAGGAGTTTCCATCCAAAAGTTGAAGCTGTTCCATTGCCAAAACAAAGACTTTGATGTTCTTCTGTTTCCTTAAGATCACAGAATTGGAGGATGTTAGGGGCTGGATGTGATCTCTGGAGATCCTTGAGTCTAACCCTCCTGCCCAAGCAGGATCACCTGCAGCAGACCACGCAGGAACACATACAGATGGGGTTTGAAAGTCTCCAGAGAAGGAGATTCTACAACCTCTCTGGGAATCCTGATCCAGTGCTCCATCAGGCTTTTACACCTGTGGCTGATACATGGCCAACATATTGGTTCTTTCCTATGGCTTTGTGCAAGGAAAATAGGTGGAGAAATATAGTTTTGGCTGAGCAATGCTTTGATTTTTATGCCTAGTGCTAAGGCTTGTGCCATTCTTGATCTGAGCTTCAGTTACTGGTTGTGAAAGACATTGGCAGTCCTTCAGCAATAAAGTTTTTGTAAAACAAAAGAAAGAGGCCCATGATAAGGTGTTTACATTTACAGCTTCGTATTTGCGTGCAGATAACCAGGCCACAGAGTAGAAAAAGTTGCTGAGAGCTGATGATTGTTTCTTAAAATGAACATTCTAATATGCATTCCAGGGGAAGGCTTTAGAGGGAGATGTGAGGAGATGTGAGATGTGGTGGTCTTTCGGTATGAAGAGGTAAAAACAGGGCTTCAGCAGAAGTGAAATCTCTGTGGAAGAGCATGAGTGATAAATAAGGGAGGGCGCTCCCCTCATGCTGATTCTTAGATGTAACTCAGTCTCTGTTGGATGACTTCTCCTCTGTTAGTTCTGACATTTACCACTCACGTGCTGTACAGTTGTATTTCTTCACAGAACCTTGTTCAGCAGGCTCATGTACCTCCCTTTTTGATGTGATTGTAGTGCGTTATGCTCTTGTGGTACATTTTTGCCAGTTGTTAGGATCAAAAGCAAGCCTCAAAGTTCAGCAGGGTTGGAGAGAAGACACCAGGGATTCCTGTTGGTGGAGGGGCCATGGAGGAACTTGTCTGTGCTTGTTATTGCTCTCAGTCACTTGGTTGTCATACAATGTAATTTCCATTCCTTCTGCTCAATGAGTTTGGCCTAAGAAAATCCACTTATTCCTCTGTGTTTCTGCTTCTTGCCTTCTGAGTACCCTGATGAAGAGAAGGGTGTGCTTGCCCATGGCAGATGGGAGAAAGAAGTGATCTTAAACGTTTTTCCAACAGTGAGAATTCTTTGGTTCTATGAAAAACTCCATGTGGCTTTCACTTTCCCCTTATCAGGTCCTCAAGTATGGAGATTAAAAAAAAAAAATATTGTGAGCTATAAACACAATATAAAAAAAATTCTGCTATTTTGCACCCTTGCCTCTTGGGTGTTACATTCTCAGTGTCGTTCCTCTTCTCTCAAAAAGAAAAAATGAACTGTGGGTTAAGCAACTGAGATTTACATGAACAAAAGGATTAGGTGCTGTAAAAACAGAAACCATTTGTAAGCACAGCACAAAAGGCTGAAATTCTGTTCTGTTCCTGATAACTTACTGTAACGCGGTACTTCTTTCTTGACGTTCGTCCCAGGCAAGAAAAGGTGAACTGAAAATACAAAACTGAATGCTTAGAAGCTCCCCCACTTGTTTTTATTAAGAGCAGCTCAAATATTTTTTATTGCACTTCAGTGAATACTTCCTTCAGCTGTTCATTTTAACTCGTGGAAATTATAAAGCACTTAATAGCGAATCTAACTTTTTAACGCCGTCGGAATCACATGAAGCGTTTCCATAATTTCATCAGAGACCAGTAAGGCTGAATGCCCAAGCCTCAGAATCTCGGTCCCCTGCGACGGCGGCCATCGGGCGGCTGCAGTGGCGACACGGCACCTCTGGGTGCCGCTGTTGCCCGACGCAGAGCGATGCTGGAGCTGCAGACGCCGCAGCGGCCGGCCCCCGCGGGCGCTCGCTCACTCGGCGCAGACCGGTTAGGCAGCGGCACGGGCAGCAGAGGCGAGAGGCCACCCGTGGAGCAGCGGCATCCGAGCCGGAGCAGAGATCACTGCCGTCCGGCTGCCCTTGCGCCCGGGGCAGACAGCAGCTGGAAGTGAGAGAGGGCAGCGGCGGAGAGACGACTGCGCCGAGCGTTGCACTCAATGGCGACCCGAGAGAGCCCGAGACAAGGCCGGCGGCGAGCAGCCGGACGAGTGCTGCTGCTGACCGCTGTGCTGCTAGGCTTCTGCTGCCAGGCGGCGCCGGAGCAGATCCGCTACGCCATCCCCGAGGAGCTGAGCAGAGGCTCACTGGTGGGGCCGCTGGCGCGGGACCTGGGGCTGAGCCCTGCCGAGCTGCCGGCACGGAAGCTGCGCCTGAGCGCCGAGAAGGAATACTTTACCGTGAGCGAGGAGAGCGGAGAACTGTACGTGAGCGAGAGGCTGGACCGGGAGGAGATGTGTGGAGAGGAGCCGACCTGCTCCATCAGCTTCGAGGCTCTGGTTCACAACCCACTCAACGTTTTCCACGTCGAGGTGGCCATCCAGGACATCAACGACAACGCACCCCGCTTCCTCCAAGACAATTTCTATCTGGAAATCAACGAGCTGACTTCTCCAGGCGCCCGCTTTGCCGTGGGAGCAGCCGAAGATGCGGATGTAGGCAGCAACTCCCTGCAGGGCTACAATCTGGAGACCAACAGGTACTTTGAGGTGGAGGTGAAGGAGGGCAAGGACGGCAGCAAGTTCGCGGAACTGGTGCTGCGCCGAGCCCTGGATCGGGAGAGAGAGCACAGCCTGCATCTGGTGCTGACGGCGCTGGACGGCGGCGACCCGCCCCGCACTGGCACAGCCCAACTGTGCATCAACGTCACCGATGCTAACGACAACCCCCCCGTGTTCGCGCATGACGGGTACCGAGTGAGCCTGCGCGAGAACACGCCCCCAGGCTCTATGGTACTAAACGTCTCGGCCACCGACGCAGACTATGGAATTAATGCTCACATCACCTACGGCTTCGGGAAAATGTCGCCCAAGGTGCTTCAGAAATTTGTGGTGAATGCAGAGAGCGGCATCATCACGCTCCAAGAAGCTCTGGACTTTGAGGACATGAGAAGCTACACGCTGCTAGTGAAGGCGAGGGACGGGGGTGGTCTTGTGTCACACTGCGAAGTGGAGTTGGAGGTACTAGACGTGAATGACAACGCGCCGGAAGTGTCACTGACGTCGGTGTCGAGCCCAATGCCCGAGGACGCTCCGATCGGCACGGTGGTAGCCCTGGTGAAAGTGCGGGACCGCGACTCCGGGGAGAACGGCCAGGTGCGGTGCGAGCTGTTGGGAGATTCGCCGCTGTCGCTCGTCGCGTCGTCGGGAGGCTCCTACAAGGTGGTGACGGCGAGCGCGCTGGACCGAGAGCAGGCAGCCGAGCACCGTGTGACGCTGGTAGCCAGGGACCGGGGCAGCCCGGTGCTGTCGAGCAGCGCAGAGCTGGTGCTGGAGGTGTCGGACGTGAACGACAACGCGCCGGTGTTCGAGGAGGAGGTCTACAGCGCGTACGTGGCCGAGAACAACGCGGCGGGAGCGCCGGTGCTGCGCGTGCTGGCACGGGACGCGGACGCGGGCGCCAACGGGCGCGTGAGCTACTGGCTGGAGGGCGGCAGCACAGGCACAGCACCGCCGCCGGTGTCGGTGGAGTCGCGGAGCGGCGCCGTGTACGCGCAGTACTCCTTCGACTACGAGCAGTGCCGCGAGTTGGCGGTGGCGATAAGGGCTCAGGACAGCGGGGTGCCGGCGCGCAGCTCCACGGCCACGGTGCGCATCTTCGTGCTGGACCGCAACGACAACGCGCCGCGGGTGCTCTGGCCGACGGCAGCGGCGGCAGGAGGCGAAACGCCGCCGTTCGAGGTGGTGCCGCGCTCGGCAGAGGTGGGCTACCTGGTGGCCAAGGTGGTGGCGGTGGACGCGGACGCGGGGCGCAACGCGTGGCTGTCGTACGAGCTGCTGCAGGCGCCGGAGCCGGCGCTCTTCCGCCTGGGGCCGCAGAACGGCGAGGTGCGCACGGCGCGGGCCGTGTCGGAGCGCGACGCGGCCAAGCAGCGCCTGGTGGCCCTGGTGAAGGACCACGGGCAGCCGGCGCTGTCGGCCACGGCCACGCTGCACGTGGTGCTGGCCGAGAGCTTGCAGGAGGCGCTGCCGGAGCTGAGCGAGCGCCCGGCGGGCGTCGACTCGCCGGCCGAGCCGCAGTTCTACCTGGTGCTGGCGCTGGCTCTGCTCTCGGCGCTCTTCCTGCTCAGCCTGCTGCTGGCCCTGCTGGCGCGGCTGCGGAGGGCCGGGCCGCCCCCCGTGCTGCGCTGCCTCAACGCGCAGCGCTTCTCTCTGGCCAGTGCCGCCTTCCCGGCCGACTTCTGCGAGGGCACCTTGCCCTACTCCTACAACCTGTGCGTGGCACCGGGACGCGCCGTGACCGAAGCCACTTGGCTGCCGCCGCCCAGCCTTCCCGCGGAGGAGCTTCTCGGCGGGGAGTCCTGCGGGAAGGAGAGCACGAGCAGCAACAGCGCCGTCGTGGGAGACCCTCCCGCCGACCCCAACGTGATACAGGTGGGTGAGTCCGA
Organism: Eubucco bourcierii; assembly: GCA_013396675.1. Taxonomy (NCBI): domain Eukaryota; kingdom Metazoa; phylum Chordata; class Aves; order Piciformes; family Ramphastidae; genus Eubucco; species Eubucco bourcierii. The sequence continues at coordinate 8,899 of VWZE01018742.1, forward strand.
ACCTTCTCCTTTTTTATGCTTTTTGTGCCTCTTTTCCCTTGACTTATGCTCGAGTACTGTGTTTCGGGATTGCTGGTCCGTGTCTCTGTGAAGGGAGGTATGATGGAAGGAACGGGGTCTCTCCCTTCCACTGAGACCAGACAGGTAGCAGCAGTATTTCTTGATTGTTCTACTTGTCCCACGTTGAGTTTGTTTGACTTTTTTACAGTCCCCGTCCTCGATGCACCTCAGGTCAGTAAGCCGGAGCTATCTGTCTCTCCATTTTCTTTTCCCTTGGCTTTATCCCGGGTGGTGTGGATTGGGGGAGCTGGTCTGTGTCTCTGTGGAGGAAGGACCCTTCCGCTGAGGCAGAGAGAGCACTTGTTAGTTCTTCCGTTGTCGTGAGTTCAATTGAATGTTTCGGGTACGACTCTCATTTGAGTTGCTTACGGTGAATGCTCTAAGTGATCATCCCACGTGACGGACTTGGTGTGAACATGGTGTACGGGTTTATGCTGGAGATTTCTCGTTTCTGAGAAATCCTTGTGTTCTCCATGAAAAAAAACTGTAAGCTAGACTTGTTCCTTCTGGATGAGAGAGTGAAACGTATTGCTTGGTTGAGTTAATAACTGTGAAAGCAGCAAATTAATGGCGACGTAACGAGTTGGACGTTTGTCGTTGAAGTCTTTTCCTTCATGATTGTTTCATTACGAAAGTGATTTACGTGAACCTCTTCGAAAACGGGACCCAAACCTGTTGCTTTCCCAAAGAAAGGGTCATGTTTTCTCTATGGAATCACATGTCGTTCCTCTTTAGTTCCTGTTCCCCTCCTGTGGGAATGAGCCTTCCTATCATTTGGAGAAGGCTGCTTCAGAAATAACAGAAGTAATAGAACAGGTAAATTTTATCCAGATGTGCTTTATGTGTGCGTGCTGCAATTATTTAACTTTCTTTTTATCATTGTTTGACTTCTCCTGATCTGGCTTTCACATGTACGTGAGGGTGCTGAATGAAACTTCATTGAAAAAAGAGTAATTCGGGTGGTGTACTTCAGGGATTATTTTTTTTCCCCCCCAAGGAGAGATCTTTGGATCTGGGAGGTCACGTTGACGTGAGGCCGTTCTGTCCTTCAGTCACATTTGCAGCAGTTGTCGTTTCTGCCTTTCTGACAACTAGAGGCTTCTGCCCATTCTGATGACAAGCAGCAGTTTTGTTAATGACCAACAAGAAGCTTTGGCTTATGAACCCTATAATTCTGGTTCTCAGGGAGAGGATCTGAGTATCAGGTTTATTATTTCAGTCCCTGGCTTTGGTTGCTGTTTTTTTTTTGGGGGGGATTATTTTATTGTTGTTTGCTTGGGGGGTTGTTTTGGGTTTTATCCCCTGCATCAGTTATTGAAGCTTCCCTTTGTGGTGTGGATGGTAAGTCCTGATTCGTGTTTCTAAGAAGAAATGAAAGGAAAAAGCCAATTCTACTCAGAGCAGTCCTTTTTGGTTCATTGGCAGTCACAGGTTCAGGTTCAGCTGAGAAATTTTGTCTCGGAAGTTCGTGCAAGTCTGAAATGTTCATAGAGGTACAATGAGATCAAATAATTCTACAAAACAGGCTAGGAAAAATGGGAATGAGACTTTGTGTTTGAAGATTTATTCCTTCGGGATGGGCTTTTCTGAAACTGTAGACAGTACCTAAGCGTCTGTCTTAAACACTTCTCTTCGTGGTCATTTTTAGTTCCTGCTTTTTCTGTCATTCCTTATCTCTTCTCCTGCGGAGATTAAGCTGTTGAATGTTATCTTTAGAAAAGTTGCCTTGTGTATTTCAGAGCTTTTTCTCTTATCTTAATTTTGCAGAAGAATTGTTCGCTAATAAAATTGAAAAACTCGAATTATGCTGATTGATTTAACGACCTTCCCTGAGAAAGAGTCCGTGTGCGTTACTGTCTGCTGTTGTGTTACTCAGAAAGGCAGAGGAAGCACAGCCCGGAGTGTGTAAGGACATAATACAAAGTGTGGAACGGTGGTAGTAGAAAGGGGGGAAATTAAAACTGTTTGAAAGAAGCCTCCGAAGTGCTTGGGGAAATTAACGAAATGAAGAGTGGATGCTGATACTTGTATTACTACTCAGATACGTCCCCATTCTGCAGTCCCACTATGGTTGTCTAATGTGCAAAAATTCTGAGGAAAAACACATTCGAGGTCGATATATACAAAAAGGCTAATTTGTAGTAGTTGTAGTATTATTAAAGATCCAGAATACTCTGCAGGTCATATTAGTTTAAAAGCATTCTCAACAAAATCTGGGGTTTTCCTTGTGGCAGAAGTTAAAGAGAATAACGCCTACTTAAATAAAATAATGATTTGGAGAAAAGGCAAGTGTGCTGGTTTGAGGCTAATTGGAATATTGTAATAGAGAAAATTACACTCTAGGCTGTGAAAGGAAAACATCCTGATGTCTACTGCACTCATAGGCTTGCTGGAGAATTGTTTGGGAACACTAACCAAAACAATAGATCAGTCAGTCTNTGGGGAGAAGGTGGAAGGGTGGTTGGGAGCCCCTCCTGGGGTCTCTGATTTCTGGGAGGGGAGTTGTGTTGCTGTATTACCTTTTTCTTGTATATTTCTGTCAATATTGTGTATATAGTGTAAATATCTGCTGTACATTGTGCAAAACTGTAAATAGAGCTTCATCATTTAACTTCCAGCCGGCTGAGTTCTGGTCTGGGTCATTTTACAAAGTGTGTGGGGGTGGGGAACTCCCAAACCTTCACAGCAAGGCATAAAATCACCATTTTTCATTTGAGAGAGGATCTTACTGATTTACTCAGTTAGTTGGGATCTAAGGAATTAAAATGGCTGTTAGACGCCCGTTACATCTACAAACAGGGTGAGGCAAATGCAATTCAAGATCGGTATCCACAAAAAGCTGTAAAGTTCGCGGCAGAGGCTGCTTTTGGACTACTCAGATAAAGCTAGCAAGATTGTAAACATCGTTTTCCGATAGAGAAATCTCGTATCGCCGTTAAAACCAGCGAACCCACCTGCGAGCAGCGCCTTGTGGCTGCAGTTCCGGGAGGAGGCTGCGGGCGCCGCTGTTGACCGAGAAGCAGCCGGAGGAAACGGGAGCGCTGCAGGCAGCCCCGCCCGCTGCAGCCGGACTTTCTTGCCGACTGTCTCTGCGTCCGGAAGGACTGCGATTGTCCCCGCGGTGCGGAGCCGGGTTGCAGCGAGCCGGTGGGGTCTGTATTAGGAGGACGCAGCGGGGAGACGGAACCGGAGCTAGAGCCAGACCTGAATCTGTGGCGGCGGTGCGGTGGCGGAGATGTGCGGGGCGAGGAGGCGCTGGGGCGGGCGGACGCGGGCCCTGCTGTGCTGCATCCTGCTGTCGGCATGGGAAGCGGCGTGGGGGCAGCTGCGCTACTCGATGCCTGAGGAGATGCCCAAGGGCTCCTTCGTGGGTGACGTGGCTAAGGACTTGGGGCTGCAGATGACCGCAATCAGAGGCAGTGGCATCCGCATCTTGGACAGAGGTAGGAGGCAGTATTTCGCTCTGCACGGCAAAACGGGACACTTGGTGACGGCGGCGAGGATAGACAGAGAGCAGCTGTGTGAGAATGAGCAGCAGTGCGTGCTGCGGTGTGAGCTGATAGTGGAGGGGGAAATGCAGGTGTACCGAGTCGAAGTGGAAATCACTGATGTTAACGACAATGTGCCCAGTTTCCCAGAGCCAGAAACACAGCTGAAAATGCGCGAGATGATAACCCCCGGATCTCGATTTCCTCTTGTCGAAGCTCAGGACCCAGACCTGGGGACTAATTCTGTCCTGAGTTACGAGCTGAGCGGTGATGAGCACTTCTCGCTGGCCGTGCTGGCGGGCCCCGGCGGCGATCGGCATCCCGAACTTGTGCTGGCCAAGGCACTAGACAGGGAGGAGGCGGCCTTTCACGATCTGGTGCTGAGTGCGAGGGACGGCGGAGAGCCAGCGAGGACGGGCACGGCGCGGATACGGGTGGTGGTGCTAGACGCGAACGACAACGCACCCGTATTCAGCCCGGCTGAGTACGCAATCCGTGTGCCGGAGGACGTGCCCGTGGGCTCTGCCCTCCTCACCGTCACAGCCACTGACCCCGACGAGGGAACGAACGGGCACGTGAAATACTCGTTGAGGAAAATCACGGAGAAAGCGTCGAAGATTTTCGAGCTGGATTCTGAGACGGGAGCGATCAGACTGGAACAGAGCCTGGACTTTGAGGAAGGAAAGTCCTACGAAATGGAGGTGCAGGCAACGGATGGCGGAGGCCTTTTTGATACGGCGAAGGTCGAGATCACAGTGACAGACGTCAACGACAACAGACCTGAATTGACAGTGACATCTCAGCTGAATGAGATCTCTGAGGATGCCCCGTCGGGAATGGTGGTGGCCCTGTTGCACGTGCAGGACCGGGACTCGGGAACAAACGGCGAGGTGCGGTGCTCCCTAGATGCGGGAGTCCCGTTGCGTCTGGAGAAGTCGTTTGAGGATTACTACCGAGTGGTGACGATGAGGCAGCTCGACCGGGAAGACGTGTCGGAGTACAACATCACAGTGAGAGCGGCCGACGGCGGGTCGCCTTCTCTGTGGAGCAGCACGGTGCTGGCACTCAGGGTGCTGG
>VWZE01018743.1:0-13827 GCA_013396675.1 Eubucco bourcierii
CACGTTTCAGTGATGCCAATGACATCATAACCATGGACATCATATCCATTCCTTATAGATGTACTCCACTTTGTACGTGACGGGACAAAGCAACTAAGAAGAAAGGCCACCTGTGTTTGAACAGCCACAGTAGAATTGTAATTCTTCATTTGAATTCCACCTCAATTCCAATCCCAGGCTGAAATAACAATAAATTTTAGGTAATCCTGCAAGTAGCAGGGAGTCAGACTCAATCATCATTGTGGGTCCCTTCCAACTAGTGGTATTTTCTAAATCTATTAGAAAAAATGTAATTTGGGAAAAGAAAAAAAAAAAGAGAGAGAGAGAGAGATTTGGTTCCAGTTTATTGCATTTTCCAGAGTTAATTCTAATTAATTGATATTGATGTAAAGTTCCTCATTGTCTTCAACAGGCAGTAATAACAGATTGAAATGCAGTGATTTCAAGTAAACACATACACTTAGAACAAACAGAGTTTTATAACCCACAAAAATTTATTAACTTATACTGGTGTTATCAACAGAAAGATGAGAAATCTTATGCCCATGTATCTGTGTTGCAACAATGCAAAACCTGTTTGCTTACATCTTTCCACATTAAGACCTCTTCTTTGTTTCTTTATTTTTTTCTCATAGTCTCTGTTCTCCTTCCAGCTTACTTCCTACTGTTTCAGGCAAGGAGCAAGACTGTTTGTATGAGATATAACCTAGGGGAAAAAAAAAAAAAAAAAAAGGAAAAAAAAAAAAAGGGAAAGAGAACATCTGTGCTCCATAACTTACACAGATTAATCAGTTCGAGTGACAATTCCACTGGAAATCAATATAGAGAAAACAAGAAAAAACTCAAAGGTTGTCAAGCAAGTGATTTGTGCAGGCAGAAACTTCAGAAAAATAACCCCAATTTATGACTGCTAGCCTATCTGAATGAACTATAGTGTGATCAATTACAAGTATATCTTACACACCTTTCTTGACCAGTCATACATTTCTTCCCAGTCTATACTCTGCATGTTTTACATTTTCGATCAAATAATGATTAACAATGATCACAAGTTGAACTATGAATTAGACCCATATGCAGCCCTTTCAGCTCATGAAAGTAAAGCACATTTATCAACAAAGTAATTGCCTATCTATCATAACTGTTTCATCTGATATTATAAAAGAGGGCTGGACCTTGACAGGCTGGGGAACTGGACAGAGATGAATCTCATGAACTTCAGCAATAGCAAATTATTATAATACTTTGAAGAAAATATAAGAAAGTAAACTGATGTGAACTTCAAACCCCATGAGCTACTCAATAAGTAGTCTTAATCTTGAAAGACATTCATAATGTTTAGGTAATAAAAAATATGAAAAACAAACTTTCTTAATCACAGGATCACAGGATGTTAGGTTTTAGAAGGAACCTCCAGAGATCATCAAGTCTAACCACTCTGCCAGAGCAGGACCATAGAATCTACTGCAGTTTGCAGAGGAATGCATCCAGAGGGGGCTTGAAAGTCTCCAGAGAAGGAGACTCCACAATGTCTCTGGGGAACCTGTTCCAGTTCTCCATGACCCTTACAGTAAAGAAGTTCTTCCTTACATTGAGGTGAAACTTTGTGTGATGTGGTTTACATACATTGCCCCTTTCCTTTCTCAGGACACAAGTGAAGAGAGACTGTCCCTTCCTTCTTGACACCCAGTACTCATACATTTATAAACAATTATTAAATCCTCTCTGAGTTTTCTCCAGATTAAAATGCCCCAGGTCTCTCAGCCTTTCCTCATAAAGCAGTGCTCCAGTCACTTAATCATCCTTGAAGCCTTCTGTTGGGCTCTCTCAAGCAGGTCCCTGTCCATCTTGAACTGGGAAGCCCAGAACCAAATGCAATATTCCAGGTGAGATCTCACCACAGCATAGTAGAGGGGGAGGAGAACCTCCCTCAGTCTCCTGGACACATCCCTCTTAATGCACCCCAGGATACCATTGCCTTTCTTGGCCACAAGGACACATTACTGTCCCATGTATAACTTGCTGTCCACTAGGACTCCTAGGTCCTTCTCTGCAGACATAACTCATGGTGTAACTCATAGTGACATCATATGTTTAGTTATGTTTTTAAAAACTACTTATTATAAATCTTTGGGGTTTGTTTTTACCTTTGTGTGGTTAATATGAATGTATTCTTCTATCCAGAACCAAATCCCACATTTTCATTAAAATAAGGGATGTGGCATGTATGGTTTTTGCTCTCTCTCAGACCTAGGAACGAGTGAATGTGATTTATGGATGAGTATAATTATGTAGATTTGGGAGAGATTCTAATGACCTCCTGTACTAAAACTGAAAGAATACAGAGAAAGAAAAAAAAAACCATTCTGAAAATTCTTCTAGGACTTAAAACCACATGAAAAACTATCATGTAACATAAAACATGGAGGAGAGGCTTTCAGGACACAGAGCCAATGGTGTTTTTCCCAGCCTTCCATGCTTCTATGGTTTCATGTTTCCATGCAGAATTTCCAGTACTAAAATACTAGTTCCGGTTCTGAGAGCTATTGATAATCCTACGCAAGACATAAATCCTGTCCCTAAAACAGCAACCGAAGTAAACGTTGATTTTATTTTATTTTTTTTAAATTTTATTTTGAACAGTCTTGGAATATATTTGTTTTATAACTCCACAAGATTTCAGCTATAGAAATAAAGGAGGTTGTAGCAAATTCAGTGGCAAGAATGTCTTCCAGTCACAAATTGCCTCAAGCTTTGTTCTTCTGTATATCTGTCCACCTTTTCATTTTTTGAGAGGCATAGAATCCAGATTGTGTAGAAATTTCATCCAAGATAGATTTTATCTATCTCTGTTTCATCTGATCTCCCTGATTACCCACACCTTTATCAAAACTACTGTGACAGTGTACCTAACTAGACAATTACTAAATTGCTTATTACTGCAGGTGAAGTAGAGGAAGGCTGAACACATTCTTCTCCTGTTTGTTATGTTCTCACCTTTGAATCATTGGTTCCTTTAAGCATCTTTTATACAGCTTCCAAAAGTCTTGGAAATGTCAAGGTTCTCCACTGTCAGAGAGCTAGCCAACATTATTCCAGTTTACAAGATGGGCATGAGGAAAGACCCAGAAAATGGTGGACCTCTTAGATTAACCTCAGTACCTGGAAAAGCTATGGAGATCATCCTGGGTGGTATTGAAAGGCCAAGGAAAATGTGAAAGATCTCAATATTTTCTGCAGTCTTTGCTGGTAAGAGTAATCTTCAGGCCCCCGCCACAAGGGAAGTGTGGAACAAGAAAGACTTAACCTTTGATATAGGAAGACCAGGTTAGGGAGTACTTCAAAAGGTAGACACACACAAGTTCATAGGTTGGACTCAATGATCTCTTTGGGTCCCTTCCAACCCCTGACATCCTGTGATCCTGTGACCTCCACCCAGCACAGCTGCCATGGTGAAACACAGTAGCACCCGCACCCTCGTTTCTATGGTTGTATTCAGCATGGTATGTATTCAGGACTCAATAAAGGAACAGGCTGTACACTTTGCTTGTTTGAGTGTGTGAGTTTGAGAGAGCCTTTCCAGGTCCTTTCTAGGTCTGGGGGAGCCTAGGAATTCTAACTAGAACAGATGAGGAAAATGTTGAGTCATTCAATACTTTCTTTGCTTCAATTTTTAGTAGGAAGACAAGTTGTTTGCTAGATACCCAACCACCTGAGCTGAAAGATGGGAATAGGGAGCAGAATGAAGCCCTTACCATCCAAGAGAAGATATTTAGTGACCAGTTGCACCGCTTAGAGATACACAAGTCTGTGGGGCCAGACGGTATACATTCAAAGGTACTGAGAGAGCTGGCAGAAGTGTAGTGCAGTAGTCAATAGTCAACAGAGATTTATGAAGAGGAAATATTCCTAATCTTATGCTTACACATGGTACAAAATTGAGAGAAGGAGCAGATGAGTCTGCTGCCATTGTATATAGTACCGTTTCTGAAATCGTGGAAAATACTATCTTAAGTATATATAATTTTTTTATGAGGTAGCATAAATCAATATTATTATGATTTTACTATCTTCAGAAGAACCCTCAGTTATGTAATGCAGAGGCAGTTCCTTGTTCCTGAAAACATGAATGTGGTTGGATCTTTCCTCAAATTATCTTGACCTTTTGTACTGCAGTGAAAAATCCTGTCCTTCATAAGTCCTTTATAAGTCACAATATTTCAAGTAATCACAGCACAAACTAGGTTTTATGTTTTTCATTAATTACAGGATGTGATTTTTTTTCTACATTATCCTCCTTAGCTGTAACTATTTAAAAGGTTGGGGTTTTTTGTTTGTTTGATTGATTGGCTTTTTTGGTGTATTGGTTTTGTTTGTTTGGCGATGGTGGTTTTGTTTTGGTTTTTTGTTTGCTTGTCTTGTTTGTTTTCTAATCCAGGTTAAGGTAGTCATCTAAGCTCCTTTATTCAAAAGAGAAGAATAATTCACACAGGCTGCTATCTTATGTCTTTACATGTCAGAGGAATCTTTGCAAGTATGTCCCTCACCATCAATAGGTGAGAAAAAAACATTGAAATATTATGTGAGATGAAAGTCATCAATTTAATTTTGTTATGTAGACATTTGTCATTTTTCCTGCAAAATTCTGAATGAATTTGCAAATATACATATCATTCAAATTCTTTGAAAGAAAGATATAGCATTAAAAAAATTTTTTAATCCAAATGGTAATTCGAATAAAAATCATTAACAACAATTACAAGCAAATCTATACAATATTAATCAATTTCTATGAACTAAATGCTGAAGGCATTCCATAGCTTTGTTAAAATGTAATAGTTAGATTTCATAGAGCATTTTTGCAAGAATTTGTGACATCAGATTTTCTAATAAGTATTATTTATAGGACTCACATCAACAAGAACAAAGTGTAGTGTATTTAGCTCAGGACTTGCATTTAAAATAAAAAAGAAATTTAGAAAATATTAATATTTCAAGCTTTATATAAGTCATGATTTCTGTTTGCAAGTTATAATATGGGATACAAGCATATTTTTTACTGAGAAAAGAAATCATTACTATCATGAGCAGAAACAATGAAATCAATCTGAATGAAGAATGGTCACATGTTGAAGGGTTGAAGTCTTATTGTCACAATATATTATCTCAAAGTTTTTTTCTATACTGTTAACTTCTAGCACCTTTATTTTTAAAACTTCCTTTATGTCCAACGCTGTATTGTACAATTCTTTAAATTGACAAGTGTATATGCTCCAAAATCACCTGTCCTTTAGTATTCTAATTAGGACATTATTTAATGTTACACTTTAATGTATATGAAACAAAGGTTTTCTTTAACCATATGAGATAATAAATAAATATACATTTGTTTCTTTGGTTGGTTTCTCTGCCCTGACTTTCCACTGGTAAACAGATAGCTTTGTCATTGTATATGATCTGACATGAGCTGAAGTGAAGGAAAACACATTAAGGGAGTGAAGAGATTTGATTAAAATAGATAGATGTCACATTAAATATTCAGAAGTTTATTTCAAAAATGCATTCTGAATTTTCATTATAGAGCAACAGCAGATTGTCAAGTATTCTTGATGGTATCTGAACTTTTTTATTGGAATAAAAAATATTATATAATATTTAATATGTGAAAAAAAACACCCTAATGTTGTAGTTACTTCTATAAAATACAGGTGCAATTGAGATGTAAAAGAAAATTCAGAATGTACACAAAAGGCTAAAGATCAAAATCCCATAGAGTATTCTAAACCAAGTCTAATTCAAGATCATAACAACTCATTTGTTGTTAATGGCAGTTTTATAAGAAACATTAAAAGCATGGTTTCATGTATTTGCTTAATAAAGTATCAGGTCATTAAACAAATTATTTAATAAGATGTATCAATTGTTAAAAAATTCAATAGGTACTGGTAATCAGGATGACACAAATAACAGATCAAAAATTGACATGAGACTTGATCTAGAATGTGCCCTTTAATGTTCTTGATCTTGTTTCTGTCATACTACAACATTGTAAAGAACACTTTAAAGGGATCTCATATTAAGTCATCAGTATTAATTTATGTGAATAATCACAAAAGTCTATTTTACAATTTTGTTTGCCAGATAGCATTGATATCAGCAGACTGATGTTCATTATATATATAAAAGAATAAAGTGGGAAAATGGAAATCCAATCACTTGCAAACACTTGTAAGTAAAGATCAGGTTTGAGACCACCTAAAGAATTGGAAGGTGCACAGGTCCATGAGATCTGCCAAGATCCCTCTGTGAATCTCAAAGGAGCTAATGGATGAAATTGTCAAGCTGCTTTCTTTCATATTTGAAAAGTTCCATAATGTGGTATCCTGTGCCAGTAGGCCTGGGAAGCAGAGTGGGGTCATGTTAAGATTCAAATAAATCCCTTGGAGTAAATCAAAGTGAACCAAAACCAAAGAATTGATGAGTCGGGTTTATTGAGTCAATAAATACTTTCGGTAATGGACTGAAGCAGAGAGAAAATAGGAAGAAAAAGGAAAGGAAAAAGAATTAGACAGAGAGAGACAAAAGGAGAAAGTCAGAGTAAAAAGAAGAGACATCACTATTCCCTAGATCCAGCCAGAATTCCACAGGAACAGTCCAAGTTCTAGGTGGCAGGTGCGTACAGGGGAGCCAGAAACATGGACACCAGAAGTTGCTGTCCCCACATTGCCCTTAATGGGTAGCAGGGTCCAAATCACAGATAGTTGTGCAAAGCTAGGTGTGCACATTGGCCTTTCAATGGTCCTGTTACAGTGGTTTTAAAATAAGAGGGAGATTCTGCCTCCACAGAAACCACCTCTTTTAAGCCACATTGCCAGGCCAGTAGCTCTCCTCGAGTGTTATTAAGGCCAATCAAAATGATCACTCTGTCTATTCATGCCAGTCACCTTGTTTGTGGCAATAGAATAATTGATATCTCACAAAAAGTCATGGCAACGTGGTGAAGTTCACACTGACTGGAAAAGGGGAAACATAACTTTCATTTTCAAAAGGCAAAATTAAAAAGACCTAGGGCACTACAGGCTACTCAGTCTCACTTCTGTGCCAAGCCAGTTCACAGAGCAGATCTTCCTGGAAGTTCTGCTAAGGCACATAAAAAAATAGGACATGATTAGTGGCATCCAATGTAACTCCACCAAAGGTAAATTGTATCTGACAACCAGTGTTGATGGACAAGGCAGACATAACTCGTGTCATCTACCTGGAGCTGTGCAAAACATTTGATCCCCCACAACATCCTTGTCACCGATATGGAAAGACAAGGATTTGATGGGCAGACCAGTTGGTGAATAAGGAATTGGATTGATGATTTCTTGATGTCTGAGTGGAAACAACTGTGAAGGTTTGGGAGTTCCCCACCCCCCCACACTTTGTAGAATGACCCAGACTAGCACTCAGTCGGCTGGAAGTTAAATGGTGAAGCTCTATTTACAGCTTTGCACAATGTACAGCAGATATTTACACTATATACACAATATTTACAGAAATATACAAGTAAAAGGTAATACAGCAACACAACTCCCCTCCCAGAAATCAGAGACCCCAGGAGGGGCTCCCAACCACCCTTCCACCTTCTCCCCACCCCTGTACCTTACCCCAAGGTTTGCCTTACGTGCAAGGTAAATTAGGAGGATCGGCCAGGAGGGTTAGAAGAAAAGTGGTTAGTGAGGATTAATCAGCAGAGGAGCCAGAGCCCAGAAGCTGCTAGATCCCACTAGCAGCTCCTGTTCCAGCAAGCGACAGAAAGAGACTGACTTATCTATTGTTTTGGTTAGTGTTCCCAAACAATTCTCCAGCAAGCCTATGAGTGAAGTAGACATCATGATGTTTCCCTTTCACAGCCTATAGTGTAATTTTGTCTATTAAAATATTCCAATTAGCCTCAAACCAGCGCAACAACTGACAAATGTGTCCCTCCAGAGATGGCATTGGGACTGGTGGTGTTTAACATCTTTGTTGGCAATGTTTGTTAATGAAACCAAGCTGTGTGGCACAGTCAATACGATAAAGGGAGGCAATGCTATCGCAAGTGACCTTGACAGCCTTGAGACGTGGGCCAATACCAACCTTGTGAAGTTTAACAATGTCAAATGCAAAGTCTTGCATCTGTGTCAAAGTAATTCAAGCATAAGTACAGGCTGGGCAGAGTATGGATAGAGAGCACTCCTGAGCAGAAGGACTTGTGAGTGCTGGCTGATGTGTCCTTGCAGCTCAGAAAGCCAGCTGTTTCTTGGGTTGCATCAAAAGAATCATGGCCATCTGGTCAAGCAAGGTGTTTCTCTCTTCTCTGCTCTAATGAGACCCCACTTGGAGTACTGTATCCAGCTTTGGAGACCCCAAGACAAGAACATGGATCTTTTGTAGCCTGGAGGAGGGCTACAAAAATGACCAGAGGCCTGAGAATCTCTCCTTTGAAGAAAGGCTGTGACTTGAAGTCGTTCGTCCTATAGAAGAGAAGGCTTCAGGAAGACCTTGTAGCAACCTTCCAGTATTTGAAGGGAGCCTATAGAATAGCAGAAAAGGGACTTTTACAAAGGCATGTAGTGACAGGACAAGGAGTAATGGCTTCAAACTGGAAGAAATTCTTTACCATAAGGGCGGTGATGCCCTGAAACAGATTGTCCAGATAAATCATGGAGGTTCCAACACTGGAAGTACTCAAAACCAGAGTGGATGAGGCCTTGAGAAACCTGCTTTACATAAGAAGAGTTGGGTTGGAACTAGATGATCTTTAAGCTCCTTTCCAATCCAAATCATCCTGTGATTCTATATGCTAAAAAGATGATACATACTTTGAAAGTATTGAATCAAGCACTTCTTGAAAAGAGAAAAATACCAAACATAAAGCTGTGATGTCTGATAGGTCACTAAAGAAACCTCCAAATAAACCCGATCATGTTTTCATTTGTTGATTAATAGCATTTATGCCATTCAACTACGTGCATGCTTGCTCTACCATGGAAATGAGGAACAGAAGATTCCTTTACAAACATTATATGCTCTACCTTTGTTCAGGTATTTTTCCCCACGTAGGTTATTGATGCCATACTAATCCCATTAGTTGTCCACCTGGTATCACACTGAATGGATCAGATTTTGGTATCATCTTTTTATACTGTGATCCAAAAAATTCCACTCAGATAGAAACAATTAAAATGCTTAACTAGATGTTTGATATCTTAAACTCTAAAGGAGAGTTATGATTTGTTTTCTCCCAGTTCTTTCCGAGGTTCTCAACAAAAAAAATGTAATTGAATGTAATCTCAGTCCCGTGATTGAATTAATTTGTTCTTTGGACAGGCTCCAAGGTTCTTGTCTTCTAAATACTTTTGTGCTACCCTTCAATCATTTTAGAAGATATTAACTCTACAGAAGCAGAACTTCTCTCATTACTATTATACTCAACTTCAAGGAAATGACAATTTTTTTTTCCCAAAAGCTGAAAATATTTTTTTTCTGTACTAGGAACCCTAAAACTACATAAAGAACCATGTTCTTTATTCCTTTGTTTCCAAATTCAGTGAAAATGAAAACTCCATATAACCATCTCTATATTTGAGAAATAACCTTGCATACATAACTGTATTTGAGATACAGTATACATAACTGATACTTGTATACATAATTGATACTTGTGCTGTGCTTTGATTTGCAAATACTTGCTCCCTGAGATACACAAATAATTTATTTAGTTGTTGTATTATAGGTCCTTCATCTGCTTGGCACCGCAAGAGTCAATAACAAATATTTTATTGTTACATTTAAATTATAAGGCATTAAGAGAGAACATATGTATTACTGAAAGAAAAAATAAAATAATTTCCATTTCTTAATAGGTACATTATAAGTCATTAATATATACTATAGAAAACCCACTCTGAGGGAAAACCAGAAACTAATTGAAAAACAAACAAACCCACAGAAAAATACTTACATGTTTCTAATTCTGAATTAAGAGTCTATAGGAATTTATATGATAGATGTAAACACTAGACTGAATGTAGTAGTTTGAGGGTTTCTAGGTTTCCCTTAAACAAAACCATAGGGACAGAGGTCCATCCTGCTTGTCCCAGGATATTGTAATTTTGTTGTTCTATTCCATCTTCCAGTATCACAGCTTAAAACAGCGCCTCGCTCCTTAGAAGTGCCTCACTGATCTCTTCCCATTCTCTTCCCCACTTTTCTTCCCTTCGCTTCTCTCCAGAAACAGCATACGTTTTTATCTCACAGTTTGTGGGGGAGATGGCTGGCAGAAAGTTGACCTGTGTCATTGTGGCCACTGGAGCTGGGGAGGGCAGTTTAGGTCTACCCTCAGGCTGACTGATGGTAGAAGGGGTGGAGGATTCTAGAAGGCCAGTTTGGGCTTAATAGGTTGTTTGCATTTATTCTTGCCTTCTGTATATATGCTCTTGTAAATAGACTTTCTCTTTAAACTACCGATCAGTGTGTGGTATCCTCATTCTTACTCCTGGAAAGAAGTAAGAGTTGATTCTGTTCTCCAGAATCAGGTAAGCTCATGGCACCAAACTGGAACACTGAATTTCCCAGATTGACAGCTAAGGATGTATCAGTGGATAACACAAGATTATAAAAATGGGAAAAATCAAAGGTTATTTTCTTGAAACTGCTAATAAGTTTAAATTTTAACCAGTAGAAAACCAGACTTTGTACAGAAGAAAGCATGATAGTCATATTGCCAACATAGTCTGTTAACTTTCACAGCGTAGTGTCTATTAAAAGGACTGAAGGGTGAAAGAGATAAGTATAGAGACATATGGGAGTCATAGAATCATAGAATGGTAAGGTTGGAAGGGACCTCAAGGATCATCTAGTTCCAACCCCCTGCCATAGGCAGGGACACCTCCCACTAGTACAGGTTACTCAAGGCCTCATCCAATCTGGCCTTGAACACATCCAGGGAGGGAGCATCCACAACCTCCCTGGGCAACCTGTTCCAGAGTCATTTGGCTTAACGTGCTATTAGATTTTGGAAGTTATGAGAAAGAATGGAGGGGAGGGGAAAGGAGGGGAAGAGAGGGAAGGGGTGGGAAGGAGAGTGTGAAGGGTAGAAACTGAAATTCCTTCCTTTAAGAACATGCCCATCTTTTTGGAAAGGGGCAACACAACAGAAATATATTTGTTCTCTATATAGAATCATAGAATCATAGAATGGTAAGGTTGGAAGGGACCTCATGCCTTACAAGGACTTAATTCACTGTATACAAATAATATCTTATGTTGATGTAAAGAGCTTTTTTTACTGGTATAAATCAAGCTAATCAACTAGAGCATGAAATTCTGGAAAGATACTGAAGTTAATGGAAGAGAGGTCAAATGCAAACTTGGCTGATTCTGAGTACATCTCAAAATTAATTTCTCTTCTTGATAAATATAGAAAACGGATGGCCAAAATCAGTGGCTCCTGTTTTCAGGACACCATGTTATTCTGTGTGTACCAAGGACTAGATCTACTCTCTCAAATGTCAAAAGGATTTTGCAATTAACTTCACAGCATGATAAGGCCTTGAGTCTAAAAATATGGTTATGACACAACTTACAAAGTTCTCTGAAGTCTATTTTTCCTTTTTTTTTTCCCCCCTTTTTTTCTCTTTCATATTGCTTCATAACAAAACACAGGCTAATACTTCAGCTATGTATTTTTTTAAAGCTAGGTATTTTAAAATATTTCATCTCATTTTTTTTTCTTTTTTTTTTTTTCCTCACCAATTATTCTACAATCTGTAGTGTGCTATTTTTCTTACTTTTGTTTTTCTGACAGGTTCAGTTATAGCTCCAAAGAAACACAGCAAGACTCAGATTGAAAAATTTGTGTTATTATATTTGGTAACTGTTTTATTCAAGCAGAAAAATACAAAAGGCAAAAGTGTGCTTTAAATGTCAACTGGAAATAAAGCATGTTTGTTCTGCATGTATATCTGCCTCAAGAGAAGCAGAATAAAAAGAGGAAACTTCAGAAAAAAATATCACTTATGCTTAAAGAGGCTGTGTTATATTGGCTGCATGTACATTAATAACAAAAATACAGACTATTAACACAATATGCTGCATTGCAGATAGATGTAGTCTGAACATTTGATATTATATTAAATATTTTTAATTGGTAACTTCATTGATTTTTTAAACACACAACACATTATGACATTTATCCTTTTTTATACATAATTTTAAAATACCCCAAACTTTATCAATGCTGACTGCAAGTTGATGAATTATAAAAATAGCAATCAATAAGACAACTTAATTGCCTGTGTGGGGAAAAAAAATTGTTTAAAATATATAACAAAACCTTTACTTATGAAACACTTGAATTAGTTATACAAAACATTTCGCTTGAGAAACACAATACTGGCCACAGCATTTTTAGTACAAGCCAGGATGCCACTGGCTTTCTTAGTCACCTGGGCACACTGGTTGCACCTGGGCACACTGCATGCTCATATTCAGTTGCTTGTTGATTGTAACTCCCAGGTCTCTTTCAGCTAGACAGCTTTCCAACCACACTGCCCCAAGCCTGTAGTGTTGCTTGGAGTTGTTGTGGCCCAAGTACAGGACCTGACATTTGACCTTGTTGAAACTCATGCCATTGACATTGGCCCGTCAATCTAAGCTGTCCAAGTCCCTTTGTAGAGCCTCCCTACCCTCATGTTGATCAATACTCCCACCTAACTTGATGTCATCTGCAAACTTACTGATGACACACTCTATGTCTTCATCAAGACCATAAATAAAGATGTTAAACAGAAGTGATCCCAACACTGAGTCCTGGGAGACACCACTTGTGACCAACCACCAACTGAATTTAACTTCATTGACCACCACCTTTTGGGCCCTTTCATTCAGCCAGTGCTTTACCCAGCAGAGTTGTGCTCACCCGAACCATGACCAGTCTGTTTGTCCACAAGAACTCTGTGGGGAACAGTGTCTTTTCAGAAATCTAGGTAGACAATATCCACAGTCTTTTCCTTATCCAGTAGCTGAGACATTTTGTCATAAAAGGAAATCAGGTTCATCAGGCAGGACCTGCCCTTCATAAACCCATGCTGACTAGACCTGTTCTCTACAAGGCAAGTAATTGCACTTGAGATGACCGCCTCCATGATCTTTCCTGGTACTGAGGTCAGACTGACAGGGAGGGGAATAGTTTCAAGCTAGAGAAGAGTAGATTTAGATCAGGTGTTAGGAACCAAGTTCTTTGCCATGAGGCTGGTGGGATATTGGAACAGGTTGCCCAGGGACGTGGTTGGGACCCCATCCCTAGAGATATTCAAGGTGAGGCTCGACAGGGCTCTGAGTACTCTAATCTAGTTGAGGATGCTCCTGCTTACTACAGGGGTGTTGGACTACATGACCTTTGGAGATCCCTTCCAACCCAGGCCATACTGTGATTCTGTGATTCTGTTGGAGCTTTGAGCCACTGATTTAATGAAGGATGTCCCTACCTACAGGGGAGTTGGACTGGATGATCTTTGAAGTTCCCTTTTAACTCAAACCATTTTATAATTCCATGATTCTGTTCCCATTGTGCCTAGATGCAAAGAGGCAGAGGTGTTTCAGAGACATTTTTGAGATACTGTGTTGGAAGACTGAAATAAATTTACTCTTCCCACACAGTCTCTTCTGTGAGCTTCCACCAGAAGTGGGAAAAAAAAAAAAATGAGAACTATCTCTTCAGAGGAAAAGTAGCAGTCTCCCTCTCTGAATAAGAGGAAGAATCAAATAAGCAGCACCTTGTGTAAGTGCAAATCACCA
>VWZE01018751.1:10034-22548 GCA_013396675.1 Eubucco bourcierii
AAGGGAAGGGAAAGGGAAGGGAATGGTAAAGGAAAGGGAAAGGAAAGGAAAAGGAAAGGAAAAGGAAAGGGAAAGGAAAAGGAAAGGGAAAAGAAAAGGAAAGGAAAAGGAAAGGAAAAGGAAAAGAAAAATAAAGGAAAAGGGAAGGAAAGGAAAAGAAGAGGAATGAAAAAGTAATGGAAAATGAAAGGAAAGGAAAGGAAAAGGAAAAGAAAAAGAAAAGGAAATGGAAAAGAAGAGGAAAGAAAAAGGAAAGGAAAAAGAAAAGAAAAAGGAAAGGAAAAAGGAAAGGAAAAAGGAAAGGAAAAGGAAAGGGAAAGGAAAGGAAAAGGAAAGGGAAAGGAAAAGGAAAAGAAAATGAAAGGAAAATGAAAGGAAAATGAAAGGAAAGGAAAATAAAGGAAAGGAAAAATAAAGGAAAGGAAAAGGGAAGGAAAGGAAAAGAAGAGGAAAGAAAAAGTAAAGGAAAAGGAAAGTAAAGGAAGAGGAAAGGAAAGGAAAGGAAAAGGAAAAGGAAGAGGAAAGAAAAAGGAAAGGAAAGGAAAAGAAGAGGAAAGAAAAAGGAAAAGAAAAAGAGAAGGAAATGGAAAAGAAGAGGAAAGAAAAAAGGAAGGAAAAAGAAAAGGAAAAGAAAAGGAAATGAAGAGGAAAGTAAAAGCAAAAGGAAAAGAAAAGGAAAAGAAAAGGAAATGAAGAGGAAAGTAAAAGCAAAAGGAAAAGAAAAGCAAAAGGAAAAGGGAAAGAGAAAGAAGAGGGAAAGAAAAGGGAAAGAAAAACAAGGAAAAAGAAAGAAAAAAGAAAAGAAAAAGAAAACCAACCACCAAAAATCCACAAAAAACCACCACACCAAAAATCCCAACCCAACCCTACCTCCCAAAAAAAACCAAACCAAACCACAAACCACCAAAAAAACAACAACAAAAGTTAATTGTCATTACTGAGTTATTGTAGAGTTTCAAGGTGTTCTGCTTTGAAGCTAATTGGGATATTTTAATGAAAAAAAATATGATTAGATTATAGGCTGTGAAAAGCAAACAGTGCTGATCTCTACCTCCTCCATAGGCTGCTTGTTGCTCAGGTCCCCACTGGAAATTGTTTCTCTTACGAGTCACATCATGTGGAGGTTTGACAATTTGAATCCAGGAATGTGTAGTCTCCAAAATCCCACTGCACCCAAGAAAGACAGAGTGGCCTTCTTATTTGTGGCAACTGCCATGGTGGTGAAGACTTTGAGTGAAATGCTAATATTTCAGTTGCAACCCCCCAGAAGTGTGGGTAATTATCCCAGCAGGACCCCTTCCTGAATTCTCCTCTTCTTGTTTTTGGTGCTGATAACATTCTGAAATTGCCTGGCCTGAATTCCCATACAGCTGATCTTTATCAAACGGAGCCAAGCGCTTTTAGGTTTGCTATAATTTGATTATCTCTACAAAACTCCTTCAACCACTTATGTGAATATGAAAAACAAATATAAGCTCTTCGTTATAATCCTAATTGAGTTGCAATACTCTCCCACTGGGTACCTTTCTGTCTCCTTAGGATATTAAATCCCTTTTAAAAAAAAAATGTAACCCCTAATCTACTTATTTCTTTTTGAAAATCAAATTAGCAACCAAGAGTACTTTTTGGATACCTTACGAAAGTACCTTTGTAATCCAAACCCAGGTCATGTCCTGAAGTGCAACTGCAACTATCTGTCCTGCTTTGCCCTGCTGAAGCCCTACCTGTTGCCTTGCCTGTGCTGGTCAAAGCTACTGGAGAAAAAAGATGTTTGACCTGATGTATGAGCCAAGCACTGTGGTGCTGCAGCAGTGTGAGCCAAGCCATGGCACTGCTGTTCCTTGTGGTGCTGCAGCAGAGTGAGCCAAACCATGGCATTGTTGTTCCTTGTGGTGCTGCAGCAGAGTGAGCCAAACCATGGCATTGTTGTTCCTTGTGGTGCTGCAGCAGAGTGAGCCAAACCATGGCATTGTTGTTCCTTGTGGTGCTGCAGCAGAGTGAGCCAAACCATGGCATTGTTGTTCCTTGTGGTGCTGCAGCAGAGTGAGCCAAACCATGGCATTGTTGTTCCTTGTGGTGCTGCAGCAGAGTGAGCCAAACCATGGCATTGTTGTTCCTTGTGGTGCTGCAGCAGAGTGAGCCAAACCATGGCATTGTTGTTCCTTGTGGTGCTGCAGCAGAGTGAGCCAAACCATGGCATTGTTGTTCCTTGTGGTGCTGCAGCAGAGTGAGCCAAACCATGGCATTGTTGTTCCTTGTGGTGCTGCAGCAGAGTGAGCCAAACCATGGCATTGTTGTTCCTTGTGGTGCTGCAGCAGAGTGAGCCAAACCATGGCATTGTTGTTCCTTGTGGTGCTGCAGCAGAGTGAGCCAAACCATGGCATTGTTGTTCCTTGTGGTGCTGCAGCAGAGTGAGCCAAACCATGGCATTGTTGTTCCTTGTGGTGCTGCAGCAGAGTGAGCCAAACCATGGCATTGTTGTTCCTTGTGGTGCTGCAGCAGAGTGAGCCAAACCATGGCATTGTTGTTCCTTGTGGTGCTGCAGCAGAGTGAGCCAAACCATGGCATTGTTGTTCCTTGTGGTGCTGCAGCAGAGTGAGCCAAACCATGGCATTGTTGTTCCTTGTGGTGCTGCAGCAGAGTGAGCCAAACCATGGCATTGTTGTTCCTTGTGGTGCTGCAGCAGAGTGAGCCAAACCATGGCATTGTTGTTCCTTGTGGTGCTGCAGCAGAGTGAGCCAAACCATGGCATTGTTGTTCCTTGTGGTGCTGCAGCAGAGTGAGCCAAACCATGGCATTGTTGTTCCTTGTGGTGCTGCAGCAGAGTGAGCCAAACCATGGCATTGTTGTTCCTTGTGGTGCTGCAGCAGAGTGAGCCAAACCATGGCATTGTTGTTCCTTGTGGTGCTGCAGCAGAGTGAGCCAAACCATGGCATTGTTGTTCCTTGTGGTGCTGCAGCAGTGTGAGCCAAGCCATGGCACTGCTGTTCCTTGTGGTGCTGCAGCACTGATAGGGCTTTGGTGGTAGTGATAGTCTAAGAGACAAAGCAGAGCTAAGGTCTGTAGCTGGAGGTATTATCTTTTATTAAACCACAGAGGTACAGCTGGAGCCTGCAACAGGTTTGCAAACTTGCCTGCTCTTGTTTATCAAGTTAATGACAGTTATTACCTCTCCCTGTTAACCTGGCCTGATTTTCTTTAGAGCCAAATCAGGAGGGCTGTGGCACTTAAAGCTGGTGTTCAAGCTTATTTCCTTCCACTTAAGGAGGTCTCTCTTTCACTGTAGAGCAGCCAGCCCACTGAGCTGCAATAGATGAGTAGCAACTATCTACCTACCTCCCTTTGCTATCTGCTTTAGATGGAGGGATTAAAGATCCAAGACTGGGAAGGAGGGAGGAGAATTGTTGTTAGAGGATGGGCTGCGTAACTTGGAGTGTTTTTCAAGCTTTTTCTTAAGGTTTCACATCTCTTATTTTCCATCAGACTAAATCCAGAAGAAATCTAGAGTCTGCAGTGAAAAGGAGCTGTGCTACAGTGGGAAAGGGTTGGCTTTGACTCTTGCTGGCTTTCATTTTCTCACACATCTCAATTAGACTCCCCAAACCTTGGTTCCAGTGGAGAGGGTAAGGAGTGCTCCCACTCATGCTTGCTGGTCCTTTGTTCTGAAAATGCCTGTTAGCCTTTTCCCAGCCATGCCTGCAGGGCTGGCCAGCTGGGTGGGCTTCACACTTGTCAGTACAAAGGTGGTTTGTGGAAACAAATGAAAGCAGCAGCTCTTGGATCTGTGCAAAACCCTTATGGAGAACGTGCTCTGCGGCTGACAGTGATGTCCATGTGAGAATCCACCTGAGCTCTCTTGGCAAGAACAGTCCTTGCCACAAATATCCTTGCTAGAAACGTCAGTTGTATTTCCCTTCAAGAGTTTCAGCTCCCCACTGAAGGAGGCAAAGGGCCACCTGCATCATAGAATCAAAGAATGGGAAGGTTGGAAGGGACCTCAAAGTTCATCTAGCTCCAACCCCCTGCTATAGGCAGGGACACCTCCCGCTAGTACAGGTCACTCCAGGCCTCATCCAACCTGGCCTTCAGCACCTCCAGGGAGCAACTGAGTTCCCCATCATGTGGTGAGAAGAGAGGAGAAGGAATTGTGCTGTCCTGTGCAGTGAACACTGTGATGCTGACCAGCCCAGAGTTCACTTTGCCTTTCAGCTCACTCGAGTTAACAACCTGTAAGCACTACAATACTTTGACACTGCTTTTAGTCAACTTGGTGTTCTTTACCTCTTTTCTATTCTTCGTAGCAGGAAGGAACAACAATAAAAGCTGGAAGTAGGCCTGTACAGTGACGAGGCTGTTTGTGTCCCGTCAAACTCCTGTTTGCTTTGTGTGGAAAAGATATATATTCTATTACTGGCTATTGCCTTACAAGCCTCTGTTTTTCTGGTGCCTCAGAGGGGCCACCCCAGCCTGTCTACAAGTGCATGAAAAGCTGTTTCCTGTTTAAAGTGAAAATGGGAATTTTGGCAGATTAAAACAACAATAATCCCCCTCTTACAAATCTGCATTTCAATTGAAAAGTGGTTTTATTGCCCTGAGTTATTCTGCTGTTCACATATGCATTCCCAGCCCTAACTGCACAGGGGGCCTAGTTCTTGCATAAAAGAGCTATGGTTAGGCTGAGTCACCTCCAGCCATTGGAATTTCAATGGTCAAAACTCAAGGCTTGTGCCCATCACAGAAGCTTCATGTAGGGTTTTGCCCACACAAGAATTCAGGGCTTAGGCAGTACCTGTGTCACCTGGAAAATGTTGTGCCAATTGTCCACTCCAGCTAGAAACATGGTGATGCTGGCCCTTTGGTGATGCTAACCCTTTGGTGATGGTAACCCTTTGGTGATGCTAACCCTTTGGTGATGGTAACCCTTTGGTGATGCTAACCCTTTGGTGATGGTAACCCTTTGGTGATGCTAACCCTTTGGTGATGGTAACCCTTTGGTGATGCTAACCCTTTGGTGATGGTAACCCTTTGGTGATGCTAACCCTTTGGTGATGGTAACCCTTTGGTGATGCTAACCCTTTGGTGATGGTAACCCTTTGGTGATGCTAACCCTTTGGTGATGGTAACCCTTTGGTGATGCTAACCCTTTGGTGATGGTAACCCTTTGGTGATGCTAACCCTTTGGTGATGGTAACCCTTTGGTGATGCTAACCCTTTGGTGATGGTAACCCTTTGGTGATGCTAACCCTTTGGTGATGGTAACCCTTTGGTGATGCTAACCCTTTGGTGATGGTAACCCTTTGGTGATGCTAACCCTTTGGTGATGGTAACCCTTTGGTGATGCTAACCCTTTGGTGATGGTAACCCTTTGGTGATGCTAACCCTTTGGTGATGGTAACCCTTTGGTGATGCTAACCCTTTGGTGATGGTAACCCTTTGGTGATGCTAACCCTTTGGTGATGGTAACCCTTTGGTGATGCTAACCCTTTGGTGATGATGGCCCTTTGGTGATGCTAACCCTTTGGTGATGCTAACCCTTTGGTGATGATGGCCCTTTGGTGATGCTAACCCTTTGGTGATGATGGCCCTTTGGTGATGCTAACCCTTTGGTGATGCTAACCCTTTGGTGATGGTAACCCTTTGGTGATGCTAACCCTTTGGTGACGGTAACCCTTCAGTGATGTTGGCCCTTTGGTGATGTTGGCCCTTTGGTGATGGTAACCCTTTGGTGATGCTAACCCTTTGGTGATGGTAACCCTTTGGTGATGCTAACCCTCTGGTGATGGTAACCGTATGGTGATGCTAACCCTTTGGTGATGCTAACCCTATGGTGATGCTGGCCCTTTGGTGATGCTAACCCTTTGGTGATGGTAACCCTTCGGTGATGCTGGTCCTTTGGTGATGGTAACCCTTTGGTGATGGTAACCCTTTGGGGATGCTAACCCTTTGGGGATGCTGGCCCTTTGGTCATGCTGGTCCCTTGGTGATGCTGGCCTTTTGGTAATACTGGTCCCTTGGTGATGCTGGTCCGTTGGTCATGTTGGTCCTTTTGTGATGCTGGTCCTTTGATGATGCTGGCCCTCTGGTGATGCTGGTCCCTTGGCGATGCTGGTCCTTTGGCCATACTGAGCCTTTGTTGATGCTGGCACTTTGTTGATGCTGGCCCTTTGGTGATACTGGCCCTTTGGTGATGCTGGCTTGGCTTCTGGCTATCCACCAGCCCTGGATAAGCCCAATCCACTTAACCCACAGAGGTCCAAAAAGGATCACTGCTTCAAGACGAATTAGTCCATAAGTATTGGGACAATATTTTCACAAGATTTAGTGTCCCACTCACACCTGGACTCTTCTCTGCAGTGTTTCCCTTGGCAGCCTGTATGGGTTGGCTCTGCTGGCTTGAACAGAGCTCCCTCCCATCCAACTCTCTGTGAGTGATAGGACACCAAAGGAACCTGGATCACATATTCATACAAACCTTTCACCACTGGCTCCTAATTATGATTGTAATTTTTTTTTTGGTTTTAATCTGCAGAGATTATTACAATTGTATGGAGATTCTTTATCTCCTTTGTACATACTTATCCTTTGATGATCTATGTATAGTATTAGCTATCTCTCCTCTAATTACATCTGCCTGATTCTCCAGCAAATCTTTTAAGGCAGCATTAATCAACTGAATTTGGAGCAGAGAGCACCTGAGGTGTCTGGAGTGAACCCTCAGATGGAATTTAAATTATGCTCTCAGAACTGAAAAGCCATTTCCCAAAGACTTTTTTTTTCTTTTCTTTTTTCTTTTTTTCTTTTTTTTTTTTTTACATTTAACTTCAAAGCCTTCCAAGTATATTTTATTTTGATAGATCTCAAAAAAAGAAGAAACTTCTTTTATTGCCAGTAAAACTGTGCCCTTAGATATATGCAGTGTACATCGGCAAGGCAGGAAAGAATCACTACTCCATCAAATAATGTTTAAGGAGTAGCCACCTGGGAATGATAAATAAGCTACAAGCTTGTTGCAAGGGAGTGTATTTTATATAGCTATAAAGGAAAAAGAAAAAATCCTCTGGCCTAAAGTGTTGTGTGTTTCAATGCATACTGCTGATATTTTGTTTGTTTTTCTTTAATTTAATTCTATTTTATATTTTCTTTTTGGCCAAGTTAGGCACTTTGCTTGCACAAAGTTTTGTTTAAGAGTGGAAAAGAGGCAGTCTAGTGATTCACTTTCCAGCTTGACAGAAAGCCTGCAGCAAAAGTCTTGTGTGAAAAGGCATTACAGGCTCCTAACCCAGGGGGGAAAAAAATTGCAGTCAGGTATTTCTGAACAGACACAAGGTTCAAGGCAAGCTGTGCTCTAAGGGAAAAGGCAATCTGCATCTACCCTTCAGCAGCTCTGGGCTACTCACCCTACTTTCCATCAGACTCATGGAAATCAGAGAGAGGTTTAGGGTGAAATGTACTTTGCATCAAACTCTGCTCTCCTCAGAGAGTCCTGTGTGCAGTTCTGGAGCCCCCAGCACAGGAAGGACATGGAACTGTTGGAGTGGGTCCAGAGGAGCCCACAAAGATGCTGAGAGGGCTGCAGAAGCTCTGCTATGAGGACAGGCTGAGAGAGTTGGGGCTCTGCAGCCTGCAG
This sequence comes from Eubucco bourcierii, assembly GCA_013396675.1. Taxonomy (NCBI): domain Eukaryota; kingdom Metazoa; phylum Chordata; class Aves; order Piciformes; family Ramphastidae; genus Eubucco; species Eubucco bourcierii. The sequence goes on from VWZE01018751.1 coordinate 17,662, forward strand.
AAGAGAAGGCTTCCAGGAGACCTTAGAGTAGCCTTGCAGTATCTGAAGGGGGCTCCAGGAAGGCTGGGGAGGGACTACTGACAAGGTCTTGCAATGCCAGGACAAGGGGCAATGGGTTTAAAGTGGTAGAGGGGAGATTGAAAGTGGCTGTTAGGAGGAAGTTGTTTGGAGTGAGGGTGGTGAGACACTGGCACAGGTTGCCCAGGGAGGTTGTGGAGCACAGAATCGCCCAACAAGATCACATTGGGTGATTCTGTGCTCCACAACCTCCCTGGAGGTGTTCAAGGCCAGGGTGGAGGAGGCCTTGAGTGACCTGTACTAGTGGGAGGTGTCCCTGCCTATGTCAGGGGGTTGGAACTAGATGATCTTTGAGGTCCCTTCCAACCTTACCATTCTATGACTGCAAACACAATGTGCTTGTACAGCTGCACACTTACACTTAGTAGCTTTGTTTGCAAAGATGCCTCCCTAGGATCTTTTGTAGGATCTTGAACTGAGATGACCTGGATAGTAGAAATGCTGAAGTGTTTCTGTGCATTGAACACCATCAGCTGACAACACCAGGGATTAGTACATGCCTGACAGTAACCCCTGAGCAACAGATGTATGCAACTAAAGAAAATAACTTTTCAACTAGATAAACCTTAGGATGGGGGAGATTAATTCAGAGGCTTGGCTTGAACTTCTCCAAATCCAAGCCAGGCACTGAGCCCTGTACATGCTGAAGTGTAGCCTGCTCACAGGAGAGTGCTGCATTTTGTCAGTTGGAAATGTGTTTACTCCAAACCCCCATGTTTATGCAGAGATGTTCCATGAATGCTGCATGCCAGGTCACACCATTGGTGCAATTCCCATTGGCAAATGCAATTTGTGCTAGTCAGTGGAGGGAATCAGATGGAGGTTTGGTTTTTTTTATGACCAAGATTGTTTATTTCTGGTTTTTTCCCCCCTCTTTCTTTTGTAAAAGCCAAGGAAAGAAGCCAGTTTAATCTATGCCCATACAGTGTCTCTGGTGCCAGCAAAATAAATCAGTAGCATTTTCCTGAGACAATATGTAAATACAACTCAACCTTCCTCACACTGATCACTTGATTGCCAATTTGGCCTCTCTGCAAGCACAGTGTGGCAGGAATGGTATTTCTTTAAAGCTCAACGTGCTGCTGCCATCAAGCTCTCCATACACTGAGCATTTTTTCCTGGGTTTAATTAGAAACTTTGATCTGAAGCCAAACTGGCAAATATTTATTTGATGAAGATTCTCTATTCATTAGCAAAATGAAAAAAAATGAACCTGTAATAGCCTATAACTGCCCCATTAAGCAGCATTAGCTATCTGTTTGAGAGCTAATAATGTAAAATACAATTTCCCCACCACCAGATGTTGATGAATAAACTGGTGCTAAATTGGTGGCAGTAAAGCAATACACAGGTCAGAGGTCAATTAGTTCCACCAGAAAGAAGCAACCCACTGGGGAGCTGCAGCAACACTGTGATGGATGCTCAGAGAGCAACTGCCTGGAGTTTTACTCCAGGTGATTCACACAGCTCTGGGAGTCTGAGATTCAGGCCAAATTGGTGCTTACCTTGATGGGCTACTGGGGCTTATTGCAGCACAGCCAGGAGATCTCAGCCAGGTATCAGGGTTTTGGCAGTGCTGTGCCTTCCCCAAACAGCTGATGATGCTGGATCACAGGATGTGAGGGGTTGGAAGGGACCTCTGGAGATAGAATCATAGAATCATAGAATGGTAAGGTTGGAAGGGATCTCAAGGATCATCTAGTTCCAAACCCCTGCCATAGGTAGGGACACCTCCCACTAGTACAGGTCACTCAAGGCCTCATCCAATCTGGCCTTGAACACCTCCAGGGAGGGAGCATCCATGAGATCTTTGAGTCCAACTCCTCTGTCAGAGCAGGACCATAGAATCTAGGGCAGGTCACACACAAAGGCATCCAGAACGGGCTAGAAATTCTCCAGAGGAGACTCCACAACCTCTCTGGGCAGCCTGTGCCAGGGCTCTGTCACCCTTACACTCAAGAAGTTCTTCCTCACATTGAGGTGGAACTTCCTGTGCTGTAGTTTCCATCCACTGCCCCTTGTCCTATCCCAGGGCACAAGTGAGCAGAGACTGTCCCTCCCTTCTTGACACCCAATCATTTTGGCCCCACTGGAAGCAATTGCTGAACAAAATCCCATCAGCCTCACTGGGACTGAGAGTGTATCTGCATAGGGTGCAGCCTTGAGACACTCAAGGGAAATCCACTGGTGCCTCTCCTTGGGGGCCAATGCAAGAAAAACAAAGACTTATTCCATTGAGGATGGACCATGCAGGTGTTTTCCATTTGCAGGAAATGGTGAGAGAGTTGAGGCTCTGCAGGCTGGAGAGGAGAAGGCTTCCAGGAGACCTTAGAGTAGCNAACGTGATCAAAGATCACGTTGGGTGATTCTGTGCTCCACCACCTCCCTGGAGATGTTCAAGGCCAGGTTGGAGGAGGCCTTGAGTGACCTGTACTAGTGGGAGGTGTCCCTGCATGCGGGATGGGATGATCCTTGAGGTCCCTTCTTACCATTCTATGAAGGTTTCTGCAGAAAACTCCACAAGTTTTTCTGCTTAGCCACTTCCAACATATTGGGTTTTTTTTCTGTTCACTCAGACTCCATGTCCTGCCCAAAGATGCTATTTTCAGGGACAAAAGAAAAAAAAACCTTGTCATATATCTGATGTAATTCAGGTATTGCACTGCAAAAATTGTCTTTAAAGTGCAGGCTTGGGCAAAGAACATCCTGCCCAGGTTTGATGAGAAGCTTTTAAACTTAAGCAACAGCCTTTGTGTTGTATACAAAGAGAGGGAAATAGCTGTTCAGACAGAAAAAAAACCCCCAGTGATCTATTATTGCAGAGAAAGGAAAGTGAGTGTGGCAAAGCTGATCCAGCAGCACAAAAAGCAGAGTGGATCACTGACACCTCTCAGCTGCCAGGTAACACACACCCACCACTGCCAGCTCACAACTGATTGCAGTTTGCACTCGGTGCTGCGTATTTGCTTTCTCTCACCCCTGAAGTCTGCTTTGCAATGCTGCCCTAAGAAGATAAAACTTCACAGGGTACAAGCAGGAATGAAAACCAAGGCTACTGGAAGGACCAGAGTACTTTTTGTACAGACCAAGTGTTTTCCAAGACTTGTACTTAATTAGAGCTGGAGAATGGCTCTGCAAAGCTGCCTGCGTTCTCTCCTCTCTGTTATCTGTCACATCACATTTCTGCTCAACATAAAGCAGCAAACCTTGGGAGTGATTTGTGGAATAAATTAACATAGTTTAACACAGGGTGAGTAAGATTTACATGCCAGTGCTGTAAGGAGAGGTGATAGGTCAGAATCAAATGGATGATTAAGAAAAAAAAAAAAAAAAGAATAAGTTGATTGGTTTCTGTAGCACTGTTTCAAGAAGATGTAGTGGAACAGAAAGGTTGACTCACTCCTCCTGAGTGGCTTCATTACACCAAATGAAAGGAACAAAGCTGAAGCTGTGATTCTCCCTGCAAGACCATACACAAAATGAGTGGACAAATCAGTGAGTTTTTGTGGTGAGGCTGCTTTGCAGCTCTCCTTCTACCCACCTCTTGGGTCCTCCAGCTCAGCTGTGTCGCCTTGTGTGCCTTTGGTCACATTACCTGAAATCAAAGCTCAGCATGAACTGAGATAGAATCATAGCATGGTAAGGTTGGAATGGAGCTCAAAGATCATCGAGTTCCAACTCCCTGCCATAGGCAGGGACACCTCCCACTAGTACAGGTCACTCAAGGCCTCCTCCAGCCTGGCCTTGAACACCTCCAGGGAGGTTGTGGAGCACAGAAGCACCCAACATGATCAAAGATCAGGTTGGGTGATTCTGTGCTCCACAACCTCCCTGGGCAACCTGTGCCAGTGTCTCACCACCCTCACTGCAAACAACTTCCTCCTAACATCCACTTTCAATCTCCCCTCTGACACTTCAAATCCATTGCCCCTTGTCCTGGCATTGCAAGACCTTGGCAATAGTCCCTCCCCAGCCTTCCTGGAGCCCCCTTCACATCCTGCAAGGCTACTCTAAGGTCTCCTGGTTGCCTTCTCTTCTCCAGGTTGCAGAGCCCCAACTCTCTCAGTCTGTCCTCATAGCAGAGCTGCTGCAGCCCTCTCAGCATCTTGGTGGCCTCCTCTGGACCCACTCCAACATGTCCTTGTCCTTCCTGTGCTGGAGGCTCCAGAGCTGCACCCAGTACATATGCCTGTGTGCTTCCATACACTCAGTTCTGTAGCTTCCACAGAAAGAGATCTCACCCTGATGTCAGCCTGTACAGCTCAGACACAGAACGATAAGAAATGAATCTTTTGCTGATGCAGTTGCAAGTGGACGTTTGTTTTGGAGAGCCTAAGAACTTGTAAATGTCAGCCTGGATTCTGTGGCTTTGCCTCCTGTCAGCTTTCACACTCAGTTTAGCTGGGACACTTAACAAGCAGACCTTCCAGAAAGCTCAGCCTTCAGCTTGGGTGCATATTCTGAAGGAATTGTGAGAATCTGCCTTTGCTGTCCTCTGTTTTGCACAGGGAGTCAGCACTTCTGCACTGCGTCCTGGCATGTGCCCTCAGAGCTCTCGGCTGCAAGCTAGGACCCATCTGCCCTGGCAGCTCACTTCTACTGTCCTGTCAATTCATATATGTCAGAGCAGAAGCTTTAAGGAAATGACTGCTGAGAGCTACCTCTTGGTCATGACATCTTTTGCAGTCTCCTTGAACTCCAGTTCTGTACAGCCTGGCGGTTCACCTGCCTCTCTCTGTTACTGATGTGGTGGCAGCAGAGGGGGAGAGGAGGGAGGGAAGGCATAAAAAAAAAAAATGGGCTTATTCT
>VWZE01018754.1:23897-43691 GCA_013396675.1 Eubucco bourcierii
GATGATCCTTGAGGTCCCTTCCAACCTTACCATTCTATGATTCTGTGATTCATGGCAGCCATGGACTACCATGATTTACAGCATGGGAAAATTTACAACATATATATATGTATAGATATATAGAAATATATGTAGGTAGGTAGATAGATAGATAGATAGATAGATGCACACACAATGTATGTATTTAAAAGTATTTACAGTTATGTGCAAATTTACAGAAATCTAAGCTCCCTCCCGGACCAAGGAAACTGCACAGAAGGGCTCAAAGCTACCTCTCTATCTCCTTTCCTAGCCAGAAATCATAACAAGCAAGTAAACAAAGCTGATGTGGTTAGTTGTTACCTGAGATTAAAGGAGAGATTAAATCAAAGGAGAAGTGAACAGGGCAAAGTCCCAGAACAGAGTGAGGGAATTTTGTATTTTGGTGTATACAGAGTGCTTGTATTTTGGCTTTTTATCCTTTTCAGCAAATGGATGATGCAGACATCATCATTATTTTCTTTTCACAACCAGTGATTTAATTTCTCACATTAAAATATTCCAGTTAGCCTCCAACCAGCACAGTGAGGTTCATGAGCACTGTGTTCTGGATTTGTGCAGGTCAGAGCAAGGGTGTAGCAATTCTTCAAGGAACTGCTGAGGGCTCCTGGGCTTTTCCCAGAACAAAAAGGAGTACTTGTAGCAACAGCATCAGTAGTGGCAATGTCCTGAGTAGGTCCACGTTAACATCAGCAAATGGTGAGTAAAGAAAGAAGTCACTGCTCCAAAATCAAGTGGAAGAGTATGTTACTGGATGGTGAGTCAATCAACAGAAGACAACCAAAGACACATGTCAAGAAATGCTTGTAAAAAAGTTACCTACGTCAGAGTTTCTTGGAAAAGCTCATAAAGGAAAGTTCATAATTATAATTGGCTTGGTGAGGAAGGATTAAAGAGAGAGAAATGACTGTGAAATTGCAACTGCTTAGAAAACAGCGATTTTATTGAGGTACATTAAAACAGCACGAGATGTTGGAAAAACATCTACCTAAATTCCAGTATTGTTGAAGTCCATAGTATAAAGTAAATGAACCAGCTTGTCATGGGATTGCTTTGAAATCATAGCAGGCATGTATATATATAAAAAAAATACATAGATAGATAGATAGAGATATATATTTGAAAGGTAGTTGCTGTGGTTTTATTTCATTGCATATGTCACAGCATCACAGAGCATTAGGGGTTGGAAGGGACCTCTCTAGATCAAGTCCAGCCCACCTACCAGAGCAGGACCATAGAATCTAGCCCAGGTTGCACAGAATGCCATGCTATAATTTTACAGTGTAACACAATGTTGATAGAATTCGTGGTGGTCCATCCACAGTATTCATAGTCCTGAAGTTAGTTGAGCTTCATGTGTTTATATGATCGAAATTCCATACCTGACTGCTTGAAGTTTCATCCCTGTAAACTAATTTGAAACCATATGAAGTATTAGTGGACTTAAACTGGATGTTAGCTCACTTTAATGTCATGGCAAGTATGTCAGTTGTTAAGGCTTTTGAGAAGTCTGGGTAGACCCTACACAATTCCCTAGGGTACTCACTGATTTTGGCTGGAACTGTCATGTGAACTGCTGTGGATATACTGGGAAGCAGATGAGAAGACCCAGTTTGAGGAGTGTTTGTTGTTTGCTTCGCAGTAGAGAAAAAGTGATAATGATCTTCCCCACCTAGCCCTGAAGTGGTATGAATTGCTCTCATTGCTGTGATTCAGTGCTGGGCAGTTCCAGATGGAGGAAAATAAGCTTACTTAAGAGTCATTGGACAGGATATGGAAAATTATGGGTCCTGTCTAGCTGTACCTTCTATGTTGGTGGTATTTTGCATTGCTGCAGATGCTGTTAACACCTTGGAGTATATGAATGGTGTGGTTACACTACAGCTGCTTGGGGAACTATAACTTTGAACTGTGTAAAATGGATTAATGTGGTTTCCGTGAAGTGGTGGTTGTGTGATTTGTGTTTTGTGTGTGTTTCATTTTTCTGGGTTTGGTGGTTTGGTTTTTGTTTGGTTGGTTTGGTTGGTTGGTTTTTTTTTTAAATCTGATGGAAGATGATTTATTAGAGTGGAATGGTAGGACAGTAAAAGTCACAAAGGTGTGCTTGCCTCATCCAGCTATGCAGTTAAGCTTACCTGCTTTTTAGTAGTATGGTACCTTAAATGGAATGTGAGAGTTACAAAGAAGATGTCACAGCAGGGGACTTTCCACATGCATACCTGTTGCAGCCCCCAGAGATACTCAGCAAACCTGTCAGCTTCTCTCCTGGCACTTGGGTTGTTGATGACACACGTTGAGGAGTGGCTCTGCTGTGCACTACGGGTCAGGGACAGCAACATTTTAGAGGACCTAGCGTTCAAATTACAACCACAGCATTTGGAGCTCTACTTGCAGGTGTAATTAAAAAAAACCCAGCATAAATAAAATTGGAAAACTTTATAGAATACTATAAAAAATGTTCTGCTTTTTATTAGAGTTAAAATAAAAAATTATCAATTGCCTAGAGGATTAGTGGATCTCAGTAGCTTTTATAATCTGCTTAGCTTTGTCCTGGCTGATGTTGAACTACACATCATTGTTTCAATGGAAACCTTCAAGCAAGCTAGTGGGAGGTGTCCCTGCCTATGGCAGGGGGTTGGAACTAGGTGATCCTTGAGGTCCCTTCCAACCTTACCATTCTATGATTCTATAAGCTTTTAAACATCTTCACATTTACTGTCATCCCTGATTGAAGTATTAATGCAGCATAAACAACTTCTAACACTTTTAAACCATTTTCCTGCAGCAAAGGAATGATGGATGGGGTTTGTGTTATTTTTTTCTTATTTTCAGGTATTCTAAAACTCAAATAAACACCAGCCAAAAAGTGCAAAGATTTGTTGAGAAAACTTGGTGTCAGTTTATTTCATCACTTCTGATAGGTGCCTGTTTCATCATTTCTGACAGGACTGAATGTAGATTGGAAGCTATGTAAAATAAAATTTAAAAAAAAAAAAAAACCATGAAGGATGAAAACCCTTCATGTGCATGAGGTACTTGAACTATCTTTAACTGAGTTAATGTTTCCAGAGTGTCTGAGGGCTTGGGGTGATCTAATAATTCAGGACTAGTATCAGATGGAGCAAAATTTTCACTCTTTTTTTACTCACATCTGGAATTTAGTTCTGGGCCCCCCAGTTCAAGAGGGACATAGAACTGCTTGAGAGAGTCCAGTACTAAGCTACAAAGATTATTAGGGGAATGAAACATCTCTTTTACGAGGAGAGACTGAGGGAGCTGGGGCTGTGCTGCTTGCAGAAGAGGAGACTGAGAGGTGACCTCATCAGTGTTTATAAATATGTAAAGGGTGAGTGGCAGGAGGCTGGAGCCAGGCTCTGCTCAGTGATGCCCAATGACAGGACAAGGGGCAATGTGTAGAAGCTGAGCTATAGGAAGTTTTATGGAAACATGAAGAGGAATTTTTCACTGTGAGGGCGCCAGAACACTGGAACAGGCTGCCCAGGGGGATTGTGAAGTCTCCCTCTCTGGAGATATTCAAAACACACCTGGACAGTTTCTTGTAGACAGTTTGTTGTGTGATCCTGCTCTGGCAGGGAGGTTGGAGTGGATGAGCTTTCGAGGTCCCTTCCAGCTCCTGACATTCTGTGATTCTGTGATCGTAGACAACCAAAGGCAACAGCACTGCCAAATGGACATGAATGAATTCTGGACAGGTGGAAAATGGAACAAAGTAAAAGCAATTCTTTCAAAATAATCAGCAGCTATTGCTTCTCGTTGTAATGTTGTTCCCATCTGCGGTGTTTTCTCTTCTCTAGTTTAAAGAAGTCCTAGACATTGTGAAACCCTTTTTCTGTGTAGGGTCATGTCAAGTTCTAAATGATCAAGTAAGGTGATATGCAGGAAAATTTTATACTCCTCATGGCATTCTATGTGTCTTTTCAAGAGCTGGTTCTTGAGTGTGTTCCTAGACTAATGTGAAAAGAGACACTGTGCCCAGCATACAGTTTGGTTGGGGAGTGTAGGTGGAGTCTCACATGCAGTAAATGCTAATTTTTTTTTAGAAGAAGATTTGAAATGGCATAAATTACTCCTTGACAATGTGAGATAAAGGGTTGGGTTTTGTACATAAAGAACTTCAGCTGGCACAGATGATCTTCTGGTGACCTTCTAATGTGGTATTCCATAAATCTTGGCCTTTTGCCAAGAGTCAAGGCGAGAAACTCTTGACAGTAACCTGCTAAACAGTCAAGTGACTTTTGACAGGACTTTTCTGGCAAATCTGCATTGTCTACAGAAGAATTTGCAGGGTAGTGGCATGGGCAGATTTCAGATTGAGCAACTGGCTGACAAAATGAGTTTTGAAGATTGCTGTGTAATGTTGAGAGGTTTTTGTAACGGGCAGAGGATGTGGCAAGTAGCTTTCATTGAAATGAATGCCAACCACAAGCTGTAAATCAGCCCAGCAGGGAGGTAAAGCAACTAGAGAGACTCATTTCTGTCCCGAGAATGAGTGTCAGATCAAGAAAGTCCGTGTTTGATCATCCACAGGCCATTTGGACTCTAATACTGGCACATGAAACACTTGTTGAGCTTTGTGGTTTCTTGGTTTAAGGATTTTTTTCAGCTCTCAAAAATTAGACTCCCTGTTGGCAAGGCCTGCCCTAGTGTACACTTTGTCCACCAACTCTCATTATTCTGGTAAAATCCTGCCTTTCACCTCTTCTTTCATGCATTTTCCTTAGGTCAGAGTAACTGCAGCTGCATTTTAGTCTTTGGCTGCAGAACTGCTCTGTACTTTCTGTAGCACTTTGGACTCTTCAACTAAACTGGTGGTGCATTGTCATAATGAAACACTGGAAGTCTAATTCTAAACATTAGAGCAATGTAAACTTTTGTATTATCAGTAAATAACTAAAAAATGCTCAATATTGGCAAATAGTTTAGGAGTGTGGGAATCTCTTGCATGTAATTAATTGCATTACCAGAGCATGGTTAGTTTGGCTTTGTCAATCAGCTATGCAGTGCTTCTCTCTTCTAACCTGTGAAGCTGTTATTCGTTTAACTGGCTGCATGATTTTATGTTTCTAGCCTTTTTTTTATGTCCAGCTAAAACTGTGAGGGTTGAAAGACTTTATTTACCAACATTGTAAATTGTTTAGATGCACTGGAGTGGAAGGTAGCAAGGTGTTGTTTTTGACTAGGAGAATAGTTCTAGAGATGGATTGTTCACTGGAAAAGACAGTAGGAGACCCCATAATGTGGTATAGTCATTGATTATCTTATGCAAGGATGTCAGGAGCTTTTCATTGCAATGAAACTGAATGAATGGGAACATCCCTCTTGAAAAGATAAAATTCATTCTGCATTGTATCCGATCAGGGTGAATTGCACTACTGAGACTTGAGTTGCTGCTTACAAAAGAGGAAAACCTGTGCTGCTCAAACTATGTGTGTCTGCTTCTGCTAATGGGTCTCCATCTGAGCTCAGCTCCTAAAACAATGATTGTTTCAGTATTTGAATATGCCAGTGACCTGTAAAAAAACCTGTAATGTTTCTGCAGCACTCTGCTTTTAATAGTTGTCACTCACAGTGATGCAGACCAAAAGCTGCAGGTTGCCTATGCAGACTCATGGAAAGGGAGCTGGTTGACAGCAGTCTTCTTTTATGTCAGAGTTAGAAACCATTTCATTCATTTCATGTTACTGAAGGGACGGACTGTAAAGTACAGGGAAGTGTTCTCCTGGCAGTTCCAGAGAATGCATTATTGTAGAGGGTAAGTAGTTTCCTTCATTGCTTGTTCACTAGTGAAGAGAAGTTCAGCTGAACCTGGGCCAGAAATGGAAGTGGTAATCATTAAAAAAGCAAATGCAGGAGTTGTGCTCTCCAAAAAAAATCATGGCAGAACATACTTCCCAGTCCTGAAAGGTGCCAAGTCCTCTCTGCAGGGCAAGGAGAACAATACTTGGTGCTGTGCGATGAGGGTGCTCAGCACCTTAAAGAATTTCATGTGGTCAGCTGCAGAATTTGTTCATCTGGGCACAGGAACTGGGATCTGCAAACCTGAAGTGTGATTTCAGCATTCAGAATAGCAGAAGTTGGTTAAAGGTTTTTAAAAATGGGTCAAAGGTTGCCATTTCCCCCCACAGAGTTTTTCAGGACGTGTTTCTTTGGGTTCCAGCTGTTGAGAAAATAACCTTCCAAATTAGTAATTTTAGTTCATTTGGAGATTTCCTTTTAGTTAATCAACTTCACAGGGAAAAACATTTTTCTGATGTGTCAACTGCCATTGCTTTTTTCCCCTTTTTTTTTTTTTTTTTTTTTTTGNTAAGGGTTAGTATGGAATTCCATAGAATCATAGAATGGTAAGGTTGGAAGGGATCTCAAGGATCGTCTAGTTCCAACACCCTGCACACCTCCTACTAGCACAGATCACTCAAGGCCTCCTCCAACCTGGCCTTGAACACCTCCAGGGAGGGAGTAACCACAACCTCCCTGGGCAACCTTTGCCAGTGTCTCATCACCCTCACTGCAAAGAACTTTCTCCTAACCTCCAGTCTAAATCTTCCCTCTACCAGTTCAAACCCATTACTCCTTGTCCTGGCATTGCAAGACCTTGTAAATAGTCCCTCCCCAGCCTTCCTGTAGGCCTCTTTCAGATATCCATCTTATAGAGTCACAAAAAAAATTGTGTGTCTTTGTGTGCAGAGTAAGGACCTGTCCCTGTTCCACTCTTAAATGAGAGGGAAAAAATCACCAAACATGGAAGCCATCTTAAAGACTGACTCACATACCCCACCACTCTGACTTTCTTTTGCACCAACACTTCAGGTCTTACTCAGGGGTGCTAACAACTGAGCACCTCTCACTAATGTAAACAAATTACAATCATTTTCTCAGGCTCCTTCTTTGTTTTTTAAAATATTCCAGCTGCTCACGTTACTCATGTCCATTTATTAACTCTGGCATTGCCTCATTTTTTCCATTTGACTATTTTATCTTAGCCTGGGAATGGATAGAGGCAAGCAGGTGCCAGATTTTTTTTTTATTGCTGTTGTTGTTTCATGATGAATCTCCTTTGGACCCCAGAAGGATTTCCCCCCCAGCCTCCTGTTATCTCAGAACAGCACTGTGCCTAGTAATGTAGGCTTCAATTCCACAGTGTAACTGGGAGTTGTATGTCACCCTGCTGATGCAAAGTGATGTGAGAAGTTTTGACAGGTTAAAGAAACCAAGGATTATTGGATTAATCTGTCTTCTTTTAGAATATTCCCATTCATCTCTTTAGAATATTCCCATCCATTTTTTAATAATACTCCATTTTTTGGGTGTAAGATTTGCAGCATTTCCTATGGAAATGCCTGAGAGAAGGAAACGTTTACCGAAGAAGCAAATTATTAATTAAAGTGTAAGAAGGATCTCAGTGGCCAGTTTCTCTAAGAACACACTGGACAGAGGAAAGCAAGAAGCAGCTCCAAACTTCTCTTCCCAAGTTCTAGCCTGAATACAAGGCAAAAGGGTCCCCAGGGCATCTTAAGGCAACACTGGGATTGACTGAAATTATACTAGTTGCAGTCATCCCATAAGGAGGCCTGCACCATGTGGAGATTGTGCTTGATGTTCCACTGTCTCCATCCATATACATGGCTTCCCAAAACACTGCTTTAACAGAGGGAATCTGACTGCTTCATTATCCTGTGTATGCACACAGCCACAGCACTAGGAAGCCACCAGATGATGTGTCCATGCAAAGGTTTTGCAGTCCCACATGCTTCATGCAGGTTAGATGATTGATTCATGCACAGAATCACAGAACCTTAGAGGTTGGAAGGGACCTCCAGACATCATCGAGTCCAACCTCTCTGCCAAGACAAGATCCCCTAGGGTAGTTCACACAGGAATGCATCCAGGCAGGTTTTGAAAGTCTCCAGAGAAGGAGACTCCACAGCCTCTCTGGGCAGCCTGTTTAGTGCTCTGTCACCCTCAACGTAAAGAAGTTTCTCCTCATGTTGAGCTGAAACCTTCTCTGTTCCAGTTTGTAGCCATTGCTCCTTGTCTTATTGCTGCTGACCACCAAAAAGAGCTTGACCCCATCCACTTGATACCCACCCCTCAGATGTTTGTACACATTGATCAGATCTCCTCTCAGTTTTCTCTTCTCCAAACTAAACAGCCCCAGGGCTCTCAGTCTCTCTCCATCGGGGAGATGCTCAAGTCCCCCACTCATCCTCATGGCTCTCTGCTGGATTCTTTCCAGCAGGTCCCTGTCTCTCTTGAACTGGAGAGCTCAAAACTGGACACAGTATTCCAGGTGTGGTTTCCCCAGGGTAGAGTAGAGGGGGACAAGAACCTTCCTAGCCCTACTGGCCACACTTCTGATGCACCCCAGGATGCCATTGGCTCTCTTGGCCACAAGAGCACATTGCTGGGACACCTCCCACTAGTACAGGTTACTCAAGGACTCATCCAACCTGGCCTTGAACACCTCTATGGAAAACGCAATTCTACCACCAGGGTAGCTATTAAAAAGAGAACTAATCCTGGGGAAAAAGGCACAAACCCTTAAAATTAGAAAAAAAGTAATCAATGATCTTTAATATTGAATTACTGCCAGTTTAATAAATAGACCATAGATAATGATAAAGCTCATAATTAAACTTACTCGCTGAAATGAAGGCATGTAAAATTTGGTTTAATATGTGCCAGTTTAAACCAATTGCTCCTCATCCTAACATTACTAGACCTTGTCAATAGTCCCTCCCCAGCCTTCCTGTAGGCTTCCTTCAGATACTGGAAGGCTACTGCAAGGTCTCCTTGAAGCCTTCTCTTCTTCAGGCTGCAGAGCCCCAACTCTCAGCCTGTCCTCATAGCAGAGCTGCTGCAGCCCTCTGAGCATCTTTGTGGCCCTCCTCTGGACTCACTCCAATAGTTTGATATCCTTCTAATGTTGGGGGTTCCAGAACTGCGCACAGTACTCCAAGTGGGCTCTCATGAGAGCAAATTCCCCTGCCTTGATCAAAAGGGTTTCTTATTACCTGTTTTATTAGAAAAACCCTGTTAGAACTATAGGTCACGTTTTGTGGTGAATATTTTCTAGTCATTAAGATTTCCTCTGGAAAAGTAGCAGAATTACCTCTGTGTGTCTAACATTATGGAACAAGAAGAGACACTGGATTAAACCCTTCTGCCTTCATCTAATAGCAGTGGTTTATTAAGGTTGTTTCAAAATCTTCTAAGGGAGAACTTTGCAGGAATTGTTGAGGTTTCAAACCCTCCGTTTTGACTCAGATGGAGAAGTTAAGAATTAGTCTTTCCCTTGCAAAAGAAAAATGACATAGGAATTCCAAGTTTCAGCTAATGTTAACACCTACTTCTAAAAGTTGGGTTCTGGCTCTCTTAGGCTGGGAAGGTGTCTGTTCCAGGTAATGCTTCCTGTGTGATCCAGAGTCCAAACTGCTGTGCAGGCAAGAGTGTTGCTGCTCTTTGTAGTGGCCTATTCCAGTGCTTTGACAATCCGGTGGTTGTTATTCTGTTTTGCTGAAATAATCAAATTGGCAGTTGCTTGATCACTGCATTGTTACAGTGAAGCAGATAACTTGGCCATGGTATTTTGATAAATACTACCTGGCTTGAAATTCACAGTTGTTTAAATGTTTTTGGCATCTGTTGTGGGTTTAAAGAGCTGACAGAGTGAAGCTCTCAAACGAGTTGGAGAAAAAAACCCAGAGCTATATTTGGAGAGAGAGTTACAGATAGAGATTACAAAGCAGATACAGAATGCATAAGGAAACCCCCAGAATTTTTTCCCGACCCTAAACTAAATCTATCATCCCTAGTGCTCCAATCCTCCCCTCCAATGCCTCTGCCATCCAGGAGGCCTAAGTGCAGCCTCTGGAGGCCCCCAACCAGGCCTGTCCTTACATGTTTGTCCTGATAACACANGCATAAGGAAACCCCCAGAATTTTTTCCCGACCCTAAACTAAATCTATCATCCCTAGTGCTCCAATCCTCCCCTCCAATGCCTCTGCCATCCAGGAGGCCTAAGTGCAGCCTCTGGAGGCCCCCAACCAGGCCTGTCCTTACATGTTTGTCCTGATAACACAGCTCCTGCCCGGCACAAGGCTGGAGGGGGAGGAAAGGAGCACAAACTGGGCTTGCTGTGAGCTTATGAAGAGATAGCAGAATGATGGGATTGAATAACAATCTTCCAGTCCTCAGATGACTCTTTTTAACCTTATAGTTCCCAACCTGGGACAGCATCAATAAATGGTAACACACAAGATAGAGATGTGTTAATCTGATTCATAGTTACTATGACTAGGTGTGTTAAGGGGAATTTATACTCTAGCTGAATCTGACTCTTCTGATTTACAGTCACTGACAACCTGATTATTTACAGCTTTGTGCTTGATTCACCTGTGTAATTAGTGTAACATGGATGTGTAATGATGGCTATTGTGCTTGCACTGGTGTAAGTAGCCACATTTGTTGTCAGCAGTGGACAATCACATTTGAGAATATCTGAGGTGATAAAGTCTTGTCAGCAAAGCCTCAGTGTCGTTGTTGTAGTTAGTTGGTATTGTTACATGGATTTTAAGAGTCTGACTTAACACTGCAAGAAGCTGGGGCTACACTTTTTGTACACAAGGGCATATACTGAAAAAAAGAATTTCAGAGTGAATACAGGAACACATTTGTTCACTCTCACAGCTGGAACAAGTTTCCCCAGAGAGGCTGTGTAGCTTCCATCCTTGGAGGTTTTGAAACCTAGATGAAACCCTGAGCATCCTCCTGCCCCGAACTTCTGCTCTGAATGGGAGGTTGGACTAAAGACCTCCTGAAGCCCTTTCAGACTTGAGTCATTATATGATATTTTATGGTTTCCATAAAATATCCTAGAACTCATAAAGGAAGGAAGTGAAGTGGGGGTCTGAACCTATAAAACAAACAGCATCATATTATGTAGTTAAACCTGTATACGTGAATGCAGGACTTAGTGCATATGTAGTGTCTTGTGTCCCTTCTCCATGGCCCTTCCACTATAGCATCAAATGGAAACATCAGTGGTAGTGAGACACTGGCACAGGTTGCCCAGGGAGGTTGTGGCTGCTCCCTCCCTGGAGGTGTTCAAGGCCAGGTTGGACGAGGCCTTGAGTGAGCTGTACTAGTGGGAAGTGTCCCTGCCTATGGCAGGGGGTTGGAACTAGATGATCCTTGAGGTCCCTTCCAACCTTACCATTCTATGATTCTATGACTGACTGTATGGGTACCCCTAGTCCTGCCTGTCTGTAGGACTGTTCCCCTGCATCCTCTGCAGCACACGAGCTGAGCTGCTCTTACTGATGCATCATTAGGTACTCCAGGGTTAGGCTCTCTGTAAATAACTCATGTGAAATACATTTGTGTTTCATTCTTGCATGCCGGCTTTTGGGTTAGGTTTTTCTCACGTATTCCCCAAAAGGCCTCCCAAATTTGAGATTTAAAAAGGAGAAATGTTAAGAATTCAGGAATGCAGACATTGAGCTGAAATTACAATTTCTGCTGGAATGCCAACAAAAACGCTGGGAAACGGATGAGATTCCCTGTCATATCAGTCTGTGAAAACCTGTCCGCTGTTTTCTTGTTTTCCTTGGAAAGGCTCAATATTTTAACTAATTAATTTTCTTAATTCCTCACATGCCATTCTTTAGGCATTGCAGGGCAGGTGTCCATTGATGCCAATGGAGACAGATATGGGGATTTCTCTGTGATTGGAATGACGGACCCAGAGGCAGGCACACAGGAGGTAAGCAAACACCATTGCAACAGGCCACTGATAAATTAGCCAGGGTAATGTAACATGACATCATCTGTTTACTTGGTTTGTTTAATATGCACGTTAGAATGGTTATTGCTTAATCTTATCATCCTGGAAAACAAATCCTTTCTGTAAAATAATTATCCTGAAGAAGTTCTCCTAGTAAGGTGTTTTTTTAAACTTTCTCCTTTCCTTTAACAGTACATTTTTCTGCACACAGTGTCTGGTTTTAGAGTTGAAAGGGTGAAAGCTCACAAACTATATATTGATATATTTTGAAGACAAGAAATTATTGTTCAAAATGAGCAAAACCTTTTAATCAGTTGTTAAAAAAAAACCCAGAAAACAATAAACCAAAACAATAAACCCAAACAGTATAATCTTACAGCAACATGAATGCAGAAGTTACCCTGTTGTAAATATACAATGAGTACATCTTACCCTGTACTTAACCACAGGCTGCAATGCAAACCTTGCCTCACCTTATATGTCAAGGAATATGACCTGAGTGTCTTATAGAATGATAGAATGGTCAGGTTGGAAGGGACCTCAAGGATCATCCAGTTCCAACCCCCTGCCATAGGCAGGGACACCTCCCACTAGTACAGCTCACTCAAGGCCTCATCCAACCTGGCCTTCAACAAACACCAGTAGACACAATGTCTCTGGGCAACCTGTTCCAGTGCCTCACCGCCCTCATTGCAAAGAACTTCCTCCTAACATCCAATCTACATCTCCCCTCTGCCAGTTTAAACCCACTGCCCCTTGTCCTGTCATAGCAAGAACTTGTCAATAGTCCCTCCCCAGCCTTCTTGTAGGCCCCCTTCAGATACTGAAAGGCTATTCTAAAGTCTCCTCGAAGCCTTCTCTTCTCCAGGCTGCAGAGCCCCAAGTCTCTCAGCCTGTCCTCATAGCAGAGCTGCTCCAGCCCTCTGAGCATCCTCGTGGCCCTCCTCTGGACCCACTCTCAACACTTCCATGTCCTTCCTGTGCTGAGGGCTCCAGAACTGCACACAGGACTGCAGGTAGGGTTTGAGGAGAGCAGAGTAAAGGGGCAGTCTTCAGTGTTATCTTCAGTGTTCAAGTGACATTTTAATCAAGTGGCTCCATGTACACTGTGTGGGTTATTCCACGGAATTGGAATCAGAATTAATTAGGTTGGTAAAAGACTTTGGAGATCATTGAGTCCACCATATCACCTTACACCTTCTAATTAACTACAGCATGGCACTAAGTGTCTCTTCCAGTCTCCTCTTAAACACCTCCAGGGACAGTGATACCACCACCTCCTCAGGCAGCTCATTCCAGTGCCAGTCATGCTTGCTGTGAAGAACTTCCTGGTGTCCATCCTAAACCTTCCCTGGTGCAGCTTGCGGCTGTGCCCTCTTGTTCTGTCACTGACTGCCTGGGAGAAGAGAGCAATCCCCACCTGGCTGCAACCTGCTTTCACATAGTTGTAGAGAGCAATGAAGTCTCCCCACTGGATGCAGCAGAAGTAGAAGCAACCAGACTGTGAAAACCAGTCTATGAGACATAGCACCAGCTGTATGTAGAGAGTGACTGTGTTGAGTTTAATACTTTATATTGCACTAACTCCAGCTGCAGTGTAAAGCTTCTGTTAATTACAAAGTCAGTGTCAGGCTAAGCTTTGCTGGCCTCTCCTGTTTCATTGAGCTCAAACATGAAGTGGCAGTAAATCTGAACTGGACATATCTGCAAGTGGATTTGAACCTGATGAAGTTAAATTGTTCTTGTCAGTGCTGTGGCAGAGACAAATTCAAGAATCCTTTTTAAAAACATGATAATGTCTAGTGTGTTTCATGTGTAAAAGTGACCAAGAAACTACAAAAGTAAACTGCAGGCACTGCCAGGGGTAGGAGTAATCATTAACTGAAACTACTTTGGTCTCAAAAAACTTCTGTCTCTTCTGTTTGTTCAATCCATTATCTTTTTTATCTCCTTTACCAATTTAATCTCACTCCCTTCCCTTTCTTCTGCTGGACTGGTCAGTGCTGGCACCAGTGCTGTTTAACATCTTTGTCAGTGCCATGGACAGAGGAATCAGTGCACCCTCAGCAAGTGTGCAGATGACACCAAGCTGTGTGGCACAGTCGACTTGCTAGAGGGCAGGGATCCATCCAGAGGGACCTGGACAGGCTGGAGAGGTGGGCCCAGGCCAATCTCATGAAATTCAACAAGGCCAAGTGTAAGGTCCTGCACCTGGGTAGGCACAATCCAAAGCACGGATACAGGCAGGGTGGGGAATGGCTGAGAGCAGCCCTGAGGAAAAGGACCTTGGAGTCTGGGTTGATGAAAAGCTCAACATGAGCCTGCAGTGTGCACATGCAGCCCAGACAGCAACTGAGTCCTGGATTGCATCAAGAGCAGCATGGCCAGCAGGGCAAGGGAGGGGATTCTGCCCCTTTACTCTGCTCTCGTCAGACCCCACCTGGAGTACTGTGTGCAGTTCTGGAACCCTCAGCACAGGAAGGACATGGAAGTGTTGGAGCGGGTCCAGAGGAGGGCCACAAAGATGATCAGAGGGCTGGAGCAGCTCTCCTATGAGGACAGGCTGAGAGAGTTGGGGCTCTTCAGCCTGGAGAAGAGAAGGCTTCGAGGGGACCTGATAGTAGCCTTCCAGTATCTGAAGGGGGCCTACAGGAAGGCTGGGGAAGGATTATTTACAAGGTCCTGCAATGACAGGACAAGGGGCAATGGGCTTAAACTGGCAGAGGGGAGATTTAGACTGGATGTTAGGAGGAAGTTCTTTACAGTGAGGGTGGTGAGGCACTGGAACAGGTTGCCCAGGGAGGTTGTGGATGCTCCCTCCCTGGATGTGTTCAAGGCCAGATTGGATGAGGCCTTGAGTGAGCTGTACTAGTGGGAGGTGTCCCTGCCTATGGCAGGGGGTTGGAACTAGATGATCCTTGAGGTCCCTTCCAACCTTACCATTCTATGATTCTATGGCTTTCACTTGCAATTTAAACATTTAATTTCTTTGTTATTATATTTCTCCTTTTAACATATTGCTCATTTTAAATTCCCTCTGCTTCGTTTATGAAGTATGTAAATACACATGCAGTTATTTTACCTATTATTGCATATTACTTGTGTCTGATACATTCATTTCTACCCTTATGCCTCACTCTACAAACAACATTTATTTGATGTCTTGTTTTATTAATTTTGCCAATTTTTTTTTCAATGTCCATATGAGAATATTTCTCAGCTGAACTGAGCCAAATGAATGGGTGGTTTTGCAGAGCTTTTTCCCAGGTCCATTCACAGTGTTTAAAGACAGAATAAAACACCAAATGGATCTCTGCTGTATTACAGGCATGCAGGTTTCTTACCCTTGTGTGGAGGCCTGGGTTTTACATATGACTAAAGCTCACAGTAACAGGCATTTGTTTTCATTTGAAGATACTGAAAAACAGACACTTTCTCACCTGCCCCCTCAATCTTTTTTTCACTGTTCAACAACTACTGCTCCTTAAAAATCTATACTTACTTCTGATCTGAATCTGAGACTGTTTAGTCTCTTCTTAAAGCTATCTGTTCTCCTTAAATCTTTCTTATGCTATGGCCTGCTGGTAGAGGACTCTCCTGCTTGATAAATTAAACAATAGCTCCATAACTAGTCTGCTCTCTCAGGTTTTTTGACTCTACTTTTTCCAGTTTACTGAACTTGCCTTTATTTCTGAATAAATGTGAAAAAAACTTCTAAGGTTTTCTCTCCCACTATCTCCTTTATTCAGTGTGGAATCTACCTTTGTGTGTCTCACCAGTTCAGATGTTGCCTTTTAACTCTTTCCCTTCAAAATGAGATTTAGGTGAGAGTTGAACAGGCTTGAATTCTAAACCCAATGTATTAATATGGGTTTGATGTTCTTCTGCTCTTTCTCCTGACTACTTCAGTGTAGTGATGTTTATTACTGTACATAGATGAGTGACCCACTACAGTTACCACAAATTAGTCCTGCAACTTATCTGTAGATCCAACATAGATTATCTTGAATAAAATTTGAGTTTGCTGTTGAGGACAGGACTGAAATTCTAAAGTATCTTGATAAATTGGTCTGAAATAGTAGTCCATGCTGCCAGAATCATAAGCATGAAAGGCCCTTTCTGGATAAATATCAGCAACTGCACAAATACAAGACTCTGTCATAGTTCTGCAGGATATTTGAGGATTTTAACTGAACATGAGCAAGTACTTCTGAATCCTAGCAAAGTGGAAAAATCCAACCTGGAGTGCATAGTTGGGATTACTCAAGATACTTGATATTCCTCTTAGCTGGGTGACAGTCCTGAGCATTGAATCTGCTATGAAACAATTGAAGAAAGCCTAGGTAGAGCAGGAGGAATATTCAGAGCATAAAAAACACTGATATAAACAGGATTTAGATAGAAGAGAAGCCTGAGGGCAGACCAGCTAAGGGCCTGTGAATGTGTAAAGTGGTGTTTCAGAAATAAAGAGCTTCTGTGTCCACTGGCAATTTTCAGTAAGTACTGATGGATAATGGAAACATAGGAGTTACTTGGTAGGGAAAACCACTGACTGTAAAGTATATCAACTTTCCAGAGTAATTGCCTACAGGATCTGTCTTTGGAGGCTTTAAAGAAGTTAGGTAAAAGTCTGCCAGGAATGCTTTTGTTCAGCTGGTCCTGCCATAGGGCAGGGCATGCTCTACATAACCTTCTTACAGACCCTTTCAGCCCTGTTCTCTGTGATTCGACATCCTGCCACAGGAGTTCAAGGGAGCAATGCCACTGCCCTGTTTTGTTTTATTTCCCTAAACTGATAGGGAAAATCTTTTCATTCCTTTCTTTTTCACACAGGTGATTGGGGACTACTATGGGAAGCAGGGGCGTTTTGAAATCCGGTCCAACGTGAAATATCCTTGGAATCATGGCAGGCTGCGACTGGATGAAAGCCGAGTCTCAGAGCACACAAACAGTACACCATGCAAATCATGTAAGTTGAGTGACTTAATGCTTCTGCCCAAGTTGTCACAGAGAGAAACCCACATGGGTGATGCAACGTAATGAGCCACGTTAAATTGCTTGGCACAGTTGTCCAGATGAGATACCATGGCTGTGTCTCTGCTGATTGTTTGGGAAGTTAGGAACTGGCGGCCATGGATACCATTTCCTAAATCACTTCCCTGTATTTAAGCACTCATGATGCACAGGCTAGGGCCCTGGAGGCTTTAAGGATTTTCAAGGGCTAAAAAGCAAAGTCTCTTTCAGCCAGAAAGATTTAATTGAGACCCAAAACCAGAGTAATCATATTGATAATTAGCAGCTGGGGAGGGCATTGCTGATGGGAGCGGTGCAGAATGGTTTTCAGTGCTGTGAGAAGGCACTGTAGGGGCCTCAGTAGGCTGAGAGGTGAAGTTGGTTGAATGTGGATCCAAAAGACTGGGAGTACCCTCCACAGAGAAGGTGTTTGTGTTTTCCAGCATACTGGCTTTGCAGACCATGTTGTAATGATCAGGACAGTGCATGGAGATAAGGACAGGGAGATACTGGTGTCTCAGTAGCAAAGGGTGGTTTTAACTTTTTCACAGTCCTGTGCTGGAAGGTATCTGCAACCTGTTAATTTGATCACTGAAAACCATGTGCTTGAAAGCCGTGCTGCAGAGACTGTTTGCAGGCCTTGCACACAACACACAGCATACTGTAGCTATGTACCTTCTTCTGTCCACACATCCTGATGTACAGACAAAATCCCCTTAAAAAAGGGTCAAGAATAGGTGAAGAGGAGGGACAGTTTAATTCAAAGAGGAGGGAGCACTTGGCAAAGTGACAATAACTACTTGGGCTTCACTTCTGTCACTATGCTCTGCCTCTGTTGACATTTGGAGCAAAATGATGCTCATAAGGCTTTAACTGGAAACAGCATACATTCAGAAAAAAAAAAAAGATTAAAAAAAGAAAGACTAAAAATTAGGAGTTGTTGGCTAACCATGTGATATTTTAATAAGCCTGGATGATAGAGGATTATGATGTTAAACCAAGTGAAATCAGTTTGATTCTGTTATATTCATTGTTAATTCCTGTTAGGTGTGTCACTGGAATTGCAATCTGTGTTTTGATTCAGACCAAAGTGTCCAGAACAGTTTCCTAAAAGCATTCTGGCATATGACATCTCTAGAATTTCATTCTTCATCTGATGCTGATCTTGAGGGTTTGTTTAATCCCAGGAAAAGCAAAGGCAAAAAATAAACTGGCACTAAGGAAGAGATTCCTGTAGAGTCCTGAGCTCTGAAAGGCTTTAGTTACTATCTGTTGTAGGTCACTCCTGTGCTGGTTGTGTGTTTTCTGATATGTGAATGCAAACAGTTCCTAATACAAACCTCCATGTTTGTTTTTCCCCTTTTCAAGCAGGTGGTCTAGGAGAATCAGCAGTGACAGGAATCGTTGTGGGTGCCTTGCTTGGAGCAGGATTACTAATGGCTTTTTACTTTTTCAGGTTAGTCCGATTCATTGAAATTTCTCTAAGCTCATTACCCAAACCTCTCAGCTCCCAGCAGCACATCCTTTGTGGGAAACAGAGAAACACTATAATAATCATCTGTCCTAACATTCCCACTAAACACAGCAAAGACACTTTGATAATCCTTATTGGACTTCCTTAGGAGGAAGTTCTTTACAGTGAGGGTGGTGAGGCACTGGAACAGGTTGCCCAGGGAGGTTGTGGCTGCTCCCTCCCTGGAGCAGGGGGTTGGAACTAGATGATCCTTGAGGTCCCTTCCAACCTTACCATTCTATGATCCTTTTGTGCATATCCAAATAATTTCATTGACTGTGGGACTCATACTGTAACCACTTGCATTCCTGAGTGACTTTACTCAGAAAGGCAATTCTAGTGAGTTCCAGTCATTCACACTTGCTTTGTAGTAAAGTGCCCCAGGCCTTGAAAGCTTTCTTTGTTTTGTACTCCTTGTCAGCAAAATTGTGCAGGTTGTGTTGTCATGCAAGAGATTTGTGTCATTTTTCATTTCTTGAGTATTGAGTGGAATTGTATTGGAAACTAGAAGGAGATTTCTGTTTTGATCTAAGAGACCATCTGGATTTCAGAGCTGTGCATTTAACTTAATAAGCTGATGTTGCTGCAGGGTGAACACTGTCTTATTCCTGTTGAAGTAAAATAATTCTTATACTGCTAATCATCAAATCTAAAGTTTGGAGAGCTGATCCTGCACTGTCAGAATAAATTTGTCCATGTTCAACGTCTTTCATACGCTATAATTTATCCTCTCATCCTGTGCAAGAGAAAAGACAGATAGGAGAACAGAATTAATCTCTGTGTATAAGAATGAAATAATTTTTTCCAATTAAAAATGCCTGTTTATTTAACAAAACAAGCAAAAACTGCTTCAGTTCACCAGCACACAGACTCCAGAACCAGAATTTTCATCAGGTGCTTACAATGGAAAGTCTGCATGGTGATTTTGTTCTGTTCTGTGCCTCCTGCTTATAGAATACATTGCTTCTGTTCAAGACAAAGTAAGTTAGCTGGAACAATCCCGAGCACACCTCCAGGCTGGGTGGTGAATGTCTGAGAGCAGCCCTGAGGAAAAGGACCTTGGAGTCTGGATTGAAGAAAAGCTCCACATGAGCCTGCAGTGTGCACATGCAGCCCAGACAGCCAACTGAGTCCTAGGCTGCATCCAGAAAAGTGTAGCCAGCAGGGCAAGGGAGGGGATTCTGCCCCTTTACTCTGCTCTTGTCAGACCCCACCTGGACTACTGTGTGCAGTTCTGGAGCCCTCAGCACAGGAAGGACATGGAAGTGTTGGAGCAGGTCCAGAGGAGGGCCACAAAGATGCTCAGAGGGCTGGAGCAGCTCTCCTATAAGGCCAGGCTGAGAGAGTTGGGGCTCTGCAGCCTGGAGAAGAGAAGGCTTCGAGGGGACCTGATAGTAGCCTTCCAGTATCTGAAAGGGGCCTGCA
>VWZE01018754.1:43761-59775 GCA_013396675.1 Eubucco bourcierii
AGGTTGCCCAGGGAGGTTGTGCCTGCTCCCTGCCTGCAGGTGTTGAAGGCCAGGTTGGAGGAGGCCTTGGGTGAGCTGTACTAGTGGGAGGTGTCCCTGCCTATGGCAGGGGGTTGGAACTAGATGATCCTTGAGGTCCCTTCCAACCGTACCATTCTATGATTCTATGAACCACCCAAAGACTGTCTCAAAAAGAAAATTCATATCTGTTCTTATATTGTATGTCATCAGAGGTTCTTATGTCTTTTATACATTGTCAGTCTGAGATGGTACTTTTGAGGTGTGCTTTCTAGTATTGCTGATACATTGTCAGTCTGAGATGGTGCTTTTGAGGTGTGCTTTCTAGTATTGCTGATACATTGCCAGTCTGAGATGGTACTTTTTGAGGTGTGCTTTCTAGTGTTGCTGATACTGGGAGAGAGTTGGTACGTCAGGAAAAGAAATGAGGCAAAAGCAGCATCCTTACAGTAGTGGGACTTAAACCCTTCTCCATCTGACACGAAGATTTGGATTGGAAATCTGCACGAGCGAAAATTAGTGTCTGTAAAAGTGTACCTACAAACCTGAGCACAACACTCTTCAGACTCTGATCAGAGAGGAGCAATGAACACTTTGGTCCAATGCATGTCATCCTGATGTAAAAGCTGATGAAGTGTGGCTCTTAGAAATGCCTCTCTGTCAAATAGATCTGCACGCTGAAGAGAGCTAAGGACACTGGGGTTAATTTTGCCCTGGAGATCTAATTGCACTCACTCAATGCATTAATAGAGACAACCCTCTAATTCAACTGTTAGAATGAACATATGAAACATAATGTACCAGGATGTATGGCTCAACTATTCAGAAAATGTAGATCCAGCAATTGTGTGCCAGGAAGTAATTTGCACATACAGCTTCTGTACCTTTCAACTGTAAGGCTGGGGAGGCTCTATTTACAAGATCTTGTAATGACAGGATAAGGGGCAGTGGGTTTAAACTGGCAGAGGAGAGATTTAGACTGGATGTTAGGAGGAAGTTCTTTACAGTGAGGGTGGTGAGGCACTGGAACAGGTTACCAAGGGGCGTTGTGGCTGCTCCCTCTCTGGAGGTGTTCAGGGCCCGGTTGGAGGAGGCCTTGAGTGAGCTGTACTAGTGGGAGGTGTCCCTGCCTATGGCAGGGTGTTGGAACTGGATGATCCTTGAGGTCCCTTCCAACCTTACTATTCTATGATTTTATGATTCTATATGTACTTCCTGATTAAATCTCATTTGGATCTGTAATTATCACAAACGAGCATGCAAACAAGAGTTTTGAGTGTGCGTGCAAAGCGTTAAAAGATCTAGATTGTAGTTCTCAGACGTAGCTTTGAAAAGATTTAAACTAAAGAAACTGCCTGTCTGAAATGTGGATCTGTCCTTGTGCATCAACTGCTACTGTGCATACTCTGGCCTGTGGACGGGTATGACTTGGAAATACATATATGAATTGTGAAACAGAGCTTATCTGGCTGTGACTTGGGCTACATGTGGGCGTGGAGCAGAGCGTTCATTGGCATGCAGGCTTTTTTGTCATGCACTACCACGCACAGTGATGCAGTACTGCACACACATGGGGCTACAGTAATGCCCTTGGGAAAAGCTGGTCCTGAAACTGAGTAGAATGCATAAATGCCTAAAATACAAATATGAGTCTTGTTGCAGTTTGGGAGGCAGATATGGGTAATAAAGGAGAATCTGAAAGGCAATCAAAGGGCTTGTTTGATATATAAAGTAATGTAACAGGATTCTTCAAAAGACTGCAGAGAGGAAGAGCCACAGGAAAAACTGTCTGATGCATGAGCAATTGTATTTATTCCTTATCTGTCCTCTACATCCCTCCTCATAATTCACCATACTACCTCCTCTGACGTAGATTTCGTGGAGGGGGATGGGAGGATCAGTTAATACATAGTTTCAGTGAGAAACACGACTGATTAATGAGTCAGCTCTGTTGTTTGAACTCTGCAGAAAGTGCCCGCCGCCCCAGTATACTGGGAAGAAATTGGGCTTTGATCAATATAAAGCAGTGGTGTGACACAGTTCACATGACACTTCACAAAAATTTCCTAATCACTTAGATCAGAAGTTTTCAAAGAAGCAAATGTCTGTGGTCTTGGTGCATTGAGACTGATGCGTAGAAATTAACAGCCATTTTGGAGCCAGGGGAAAGCGTTTTGAGGTGCACTGCTTTAATCTTTGACCAGGGTTTCACATTCTGCCACATTTCATTTTTCAGCTGGCACCCAGCTGTCCCCTACAGGCATTCTTTATAAGGGAAGTCCTGTTACCCTATAGCTGGAGAAGAATTTCTCACTCTGTTCCTCTCCTTTCATGCAGAAAGAAATACAGAATAACTATTGAGAGACGAACTCGACAGGAGGATTGTAACATGGGGAAACATCGGCAGTTACGTGAAGACTCCATTAGATCTCATTTTTCTGCTGCCTAAAGAAGAAGAAGAAAGAATCCCATTCTTCCTCGTGAGAAAAATAATTAAGGAAAAGGACACAACCAAAGACATCAGTATAAAAAGAACTAAGGCTCTTGAAGAACTCACTCTTTTAAGCAGTAAATTTGTCTTAATTTCTTTCAGAACCTCAGGAATGATTTACTAATCACATTATGCCGGATGGCCTTTCATCTCGTGAGAAAAGGAAAACGATGCAGTTTGATGTTATAGGATATACTTATTATGAAAAGACAGTATTTCTTAAGGCATATGTTAAGGGCACAGATCTGGGTTTAGTTGATGGGGAATGCTCATTCTGCTCCCTTTTGTTTTAACTCCTACCGCCTCTTTGCTTAATTGCGTCTTATCCGTGGGTATCGAATATGGTTTCGCAGGCACAGGTGCTGGTTGCTTGTCAGAAGGTAAAAAGGGACTCGTTTGGGGTATGATCCTGCATCACTGAGTCATTGACATTGATTACAGGGGATACAAGATGGGGGATATAGAATTTAGTTCTGGGAGGAAAGTGACCCTTGGGTGTAGTTAACTCCACTGGAGTGTAATGAATGCCGTTGAGAAAGTCAGGCAGGCAGAAACACACAAACCATTCTTTCCTTATTTGTGTAGTATCACTGATTCTCCCTCTTAGGTGCTGGGACTTAAGAGAAACTCCAGTGGAGGATGAGAAGTTTCACTGGTGTTGAAATAGTGAGAGAGAAAGACTATAAGGAGAGGGTTGCAGGTTCCTCAGTCATATGTGTTTTATTGTGCTTTTTCCTCTCGACTGCCGTGACTTTAGAGAGAGGCAAGTGGAGTCCATGTAGAGCCTGTTCCTGTTCCCAGTGAAGTCAATGGCAAAGTCCCATTAACTTCAGTGAGCACAGGACTGCATCCAAAATTGTAAATATGGAAGTGTTTGTATAGCTGAGGCAATTTGAAAGGGGATCTTTTTGTGTACGTGTAAAATTACATTCCATGCTACCATTTTATTTTTAGGGTATTTTTAATCTTGTATTTTTCTATTAAAGTATCTATTTTTGCTTCGGTAGGATTAAAAACTAAGGGCGAGGTTGTTTCGAAGATGTATTTTTTATGATAGGAGTAACATGCAGGGGAAGTCAAGAGCTGTAAATACATTTTAGAACCAGTGTTTAGGGGAGGAGAAAGGACATACAGATAGCAACAGACTTTTCACCCCATCTTCTCTAGGCATGGGCAACGTTAATGTAGTTACGTAAACAGTATAAAAGCAGTTACTAAATTGTCTGTGTGAGGATAGACCTGACCATGAAAATAATGAACTTCTTCACATGTTAAATAGTCTTACATTAGTCAGCAAGACTAACTATTCATGTATGTACAGATAACATAGAAGGAACTACCTTCAGGAACTGGGTTGGTAAAGCGCTATTCTAGAGCTGATTTTAATCCTGCTGTCATCAGTATATCTCTGGGACTTTTGGCATTGAGTTTACCAGGAGCAAAACTGAATCTGTGATGTGTTAGCTACTGACAAGGTATTTTGTGCTAGACAAATGAGAGTTCAGTGCTTTCTAGTCAACAAATGGAAATGAACAGTACATGTTATATCTGTGGTGAATAATACTCACAACAATACTCTCTGTGGGAAAACCTAGCTACAGCTGTGATTCTAGTGCATGAAAGATTTTGGCTTGTTCTATTCTGAGTTCATAAGCAGAATTTTCTGGTCTCAGCAGTCATAGTCAGACTTTAATCTCAAAACTAGGACTGAAGCCTCTGTTCTACAAAACTTCTAGGCCCCAGGAAACCAGCTTGCCAATTCAGAGAAACCCTTTTAGGGTAGCTGGCTCTGTCTTCTTTCTGCTGCCTTTTATTTACTGAGAAAGTAGTCCAGGAGTATTTTTCTTGAACATTTTTTCTTACATTGCACTTGTCTCTTGCCATGTGCTCTTGTGGGATATTGTCCAGGGTCCCAGGCATACAGAGGCAGGGCTTCGTGGCTGTCAAGGCAGCTCCAGTGTATGTGGTGGATGCATACCATGTAGATTTGGTGTCTTTGACATTCACTGTATCAGCTGTTGTTGACACAGTAGATTTCCATCATGCTGTTTTTCCAATGTGAGTCTGTATGACTTCTGCAAAGATGCCTTAATCAAAGTAACACTGTGGTCAAAGGACAGTTTTCTGAAGTAGCCTCATTATCTCAGGGGCTCCGCAGAAGAGCATAGGCTACAGCATCATTCATGCTGCTGTGAGGCTATGAAGAAAATGGGACTTGCTGATTAGTTTATTGAATTCTTTTAGAATCATAGAATGGTAAGGTTGGAAGGGACCTCAAGAATCATCTAGTTCCAAACCCCCTGCCATAGGCAGGGACACCTCCCACTAGTACAGGGCACTCAAGGCCTCATCCAATCTGGCCTTGAACACATCCAGAGAGGGAGCATCCACAACCTCCCTGGGCAACCTGTTCCAGTGCCTCACCACCTTCACTGTAAAGAACTTCCTCCCAACATCCAGTCTAAATCTCCCCTCTACCAGTTCAAACCCATTGCCCCTTGTCCTGTCATTGTAAGCCCTTGTCAATAGTCCCTCCCCAGCCTTCCTGTAGGCCCCCTTCAGATACTGGAAGGCTACTCTAAGGTCCCCTCGAAGCCTTCTCTTCTCCAGGCTGAAGAGCCCCAACTCCCTCAGCCTGTCCTCATAGGAGAGCTGCTCCAGCCCTCTGATCATCTTTGTGGCCCTCCTCTGGACCCGCTCCAACACTTCCATGTCCTTCCTGTGCTGAGGGTTCCAGAACTGCACACAGTACTCCAGGTGGGGTCTGACGAGAGCAGAGTAAAGGGGCAGAATCCCCTCCCTTGCCCTGCTGGCCACGCTGCTCTTGATGCAGCCTAGGACTCGGTTGCTGTCTGGGCTGCATGTGCACACTGCAGGCTCATGTTGAGCTTTTCATCAACCCAGACTCCAAGGTCCTTTTCCTCAGGGCTGCTCTCCAGCCATTCACCACCCAGCCTGTATTTGTGCTTGGGATTGTGCCTACCCAGGTGCAGGACCTTACACTTGGCCTTATTGAATTTCATGAGGTTGGCCTGGGCCCACCTCTCCAGCCTGTCCAGGTCCCTCTGGATGGCATCCCTGCCCTCTAGCAAGTCGACTGTGCCACACAGCTTGGTGTCATCTGCAAACTTGCTGAGGGTGCACTCCATTCCTCTGTCCATGTCACTGACAAAGATGTTAAACAGCACTGGTCCCAACACTGGCCCCTGAGGGACACCACTTGTCACTGGTCTCCAGGTGGACATTGTGCCCTTGATCACCATTCTCTGGGTGCCACCATCCAGCCAATTCCTTACCCAGCAGTGCTCCACCCATCCAGTCCATGTTTTTCCAGTTTGGTGCCCAGGATGTCATGTGGGACAGAGTCAAATGCCTTACTCAGGTCCAGGTAGATGCCATCAGCTGCCCTTCCCTTGTCCACTGTCGCTGTGACTTCATCATAGAAAGCCACTAAATTTGTCAGGCAAGATCTGCCCTTGGTGCAGCCATTGCTGGTTCCCACCAATCACCTCTGCTTTGTTTTCCATTTGCCTTAGCAGGACTTTCAGCAGGATCTGCTCCATGATCTTGCCAGGCAGTTGTGTTTGATTATCTCCTGGGCCTGCTTAAGGTTTAGGGTTTCTTTAATATTTTGAGACTTTTGATCATTTTCTTGGTTTTCAGACATACCTTTCAGTATTTTTACTTTTCTTTTTCCATTTGACTGCTCTACTGCAGAAAAGGAGAAAGGAAGATCTTAAAATAAGTAGAGAAAAGAGAGTATGATTTGAATACACTTTTTTCAGAATTATGTTTGTTATGACTGATTTTGCATTGCCAACTAGTATTCTAACAGTCACTACTCACTAGTTAGGGAGAAAGACAGTAGTGTAGATCTGCATTTTTCTTGTGCCATGTACAGTCAGGTCAGATCAGAAGGTCTGAGCCAGGAGATCTGAGCTGAACCCTGAATTGTTTAGATAACTTTTTTATTGCATCGTCTTACTATAACTAAACATACTCAAAACAAAAAAAATACAGGATGCTAATGGAGACCTGTCCTAGACTTTGCATCCCAGTGTTTCCCAAGAAAGTGAACTTTTCTTGCACATTAGAACATTTTGAGTCAGTGGGTTTTAATCTTGCTAAATGGGTGCACACCTACCTGTGCATTTTTCCTGTGGAAGTGTAAAGAGCGTTTAAGATATTTCACATAAGTAGATTCCTGTGTAAGGTCAATAAACTTCTTTGTCTTAGCTGCCTTTCACAGACTTCTTGCTAATGGTTCCCAAGTCTTCTGTGGCACATAGATCAAAAACTACCTTGGGCTTAGATCATTCAGCAGAGAGATTGTTTACCAGCTAATGGGCTTCTCCTTTCTGGTTCATCTGCATTAGCTCAATGCCACAATGTTCAGGGCTTCAAACTAACCAAAATAACAATTGATTCTCCAAAGGGTTTCCAACATCTACATTTTTGTCTTCAACAAATTACCTGTATTACAAATACATGTCTCTATTACAGAGCAGCACAAGGAAGACCTTGACTCAGCTCAGCACATCAGAACAGACTTAAAATATGCCCATCTTCAGCTTCTGAGTGCTTTGCTTACCTGAGAAACAAATAAGATGATCCTGGCCGTGACTAAAGCAAAGGGAATTGTGCCACGTGCTTGAATTGGAGAAAGGTTTGCCCCACAGGCTGTATGTTTATTGCTAAATCTTTCAGTTGTTCCTTTCAATTTGAAGTTTGTGCCATGCTTTTTGATTGTCCAAGTCTGTCAAATTCCACTTATTTAGCATTTTTGTGAAGTTACCAAATACGGATCAGCTTAGTAGCTGATTCACCTTAGAACCCTCTCCTATGAACCAGTTGCCTGACTTCCAAACATATCTTATCTACAACTCATACTTCCACTGAAGGTAGATTAGGGTGAAGCAAACTTTTCAGTAATACCTGTGATATAGCAAGGCCTAAATCCTTTATTTGGGGCCATTGGTAGTTCTGGAAATTGTATTCATGGACAATTTGCGCATGCTGAGTTGTCTGTGACCCCCACCATCATCAGTTTCCAGTTCTTTCTGTGATGGTGCTTCACTGAAGACCAAGCCTGACTAAGCTCTGAGGACATTCAGTTGTTGCTAAGATTTTAAATGAGAGTGCTGTGCACCTTGCAGGGTTGTGACCAGATTTCAGTTTATTGAAGAGTTCTATTCATTCACTTCTGAAAATAAATTTTATTGCTTTGCTTTCAGTTTGGTTTTAAGAAATGGTTTACTGCATTATTGAAAGTGTTTTGTTGTTTTGTAAAGGAGAACTGATAAAGTGTAGCTAATGATTTGAAAACCTCAGTGCTGGACAAAGCCAGAGTGTGCTTCCTGATGGTGTGTTTTATTAGGTGTTTGATCCCTGGTTAATTTTTTGGCTTGGAGAGGTGATCATACTCTTGAGGTCTGTGGTATTGGGTTGGACTTGATGATCTTTGAGGTCTCTTCCAACCTTGGTGATACTGTGATACTCTTGTTAAGCTGATGAAAGAAACCTCTCAGATTCAGAGGAAGTATACTCAGGCCCTCAGTGAAGTGTCTTCAAGCTTTAAACTCAACATCTTGGAGCAGTTCTGAGTGAATTTCTCAGCTTTGCAGTAGAAGAGGCTGCATCAGCCTTAGCTGACCTTGGCTTCAGCATGATTTTCACCTCATGAATGCCATAATGCTCCTGGAAAGCCAAGAATAGACATCAAAGACAGGAAGCTAATAGTCCTGGTCATAAATTTCTTTGGCAATTCAGTCCTCCTTTTCTGGAGCTCAAGACAGTTCCACATCCTTCACTACCCTCCCCTGTGCTTTAGAATAGCCATGCAACTGTTCCACCTTTTTTTTTTTAAATAAAGAAGTTGAGGTTCATTTTTCTTATTTTATGTCAGGGTAGAGTGAATAATTCCACACCACCACAACCACCCCTTTTTGGTTTTGTTTTTTGTTTGGGTTTTTGTTTGCTTGGTTTATGTTCTTTTTTTCTTGTCTCCAGACATACTTTGAAGAGAGACAGCCATTTCCCGTCATTTTAGTCAGAAAGCCACTGGGAAGTGGCTTTTGCATAATTTGGGCTGTAGTTCATTGCCACCTTGCTTCTCTGCTGCCAGCACAGCTCATGTTGGCTGGTGGCCACACCATTCATTGTCAGAGATCTCAGGACCCTCTGATGTTGCCTGTCTTTTAAACCAAAGACAAAGCTGAAACGTTGGATTGGCCAAAGCTTTCTGAAGTTTAATCTGAGTTTTGCAGCTGGCATAATTTCCTTTTGAAAACACCAAAGGCTGACACTCAGTTGTGGTTATAGGAGCAGTTTCATTAAAGCTGGAGTGATGAATGGGCACCACTGGACTCTGAAGATGCACTTGTCAAAGCATGAGGAGTTGATGTTGATACCAGGTGATGTTAACCTTTTTTTCTTTTTTTTAGCTAATTGTTGTTGCTATAAAATTACATCAGATCTAGTGACCACCCTCCTCAAGGCATGGCATGTGGGAAAGTGAATAAACATTTCTAAAGGTGCATTACCTTTTCTGGTGGTCAGCAACATCCTCTAAGAACTTCTCTGTCACAGAGTTCAGCAGAGTGCATGATTTGCAGGACTCGGCTTCAGTCATGGTTTTTAGAAACAATGAAATAAAAATGTTGCTTTTTTGAAACACATGTTCTGAGGGCAGGCTGGAAGAAGTTTCACCTTCAGGTGAATGTCTCCCACCTTTCATTTCTTACTGTTGAGAGCAGAAGGTTCATGTGTGTGAAACCTTCCAAGTTGAAGTGCTTGCAGTGTGTATCCCTGCTTAGAGGCAGAAATTAATTCAGGTGGCTTGAAGCCTGCATTTTTTTTCAGTCTTGGCTACCTTTTAACATCAGAGCTATGAGACTGATGGAGGACAGTAATTGAAATTATAACAAACAGCTGTTTGGAGACCACTGTCTGTGGGGTGTCAGGTGCTGGCAGAGTTCTGGCTGGCTGTGGGGTCAGCATGCAGTGAGGCAGACTTTGGTAATGACTTCTCTCTTCCAGAGAACGACATGAAGCCTGAGCACTGTAGTTTGCCTTGGTGAAGCCTTAAGGCTGGGTTCAATACAGCTCTCCCTTTGTATCACCCATAGAGGTTAATGTTGGTGACATTACTGCTGGTTTTGACCAAGAAGATAATGCTGCCATGGCTTTGAAGCTTCCTTGGGCTAGTGTTTAAATTATGACCAGTGTGTACATTGACTGTTTTACTATGCTGTTACTTCTTCCAGTACTTCCCTTTCATAATGAGTTCTGACAGACAACAAATGCACAGCATACAAAACTAACTTTTGAAAGGAGAGGCTTTGGGTTCTTCCAGCATCCCTCACTAACCTCTGAGTTAATATTCTGCAACAAAGACAACATATTCTAAATAATCCATCTGGGTGATGATCTGGACTTCTCTGTGAACTTCCTATGCAGTGTGACACAGGAGCAGGGCACCACTGAAAAGCCAGTTATCAGTAACCAATGGTCATTTATCTTGATGCCATGTGTGACAATAAGTATTTCCACCCATAATTAATATCTCCCCGGTGTAACTTTGTGGTAGAGGTGATGACTTCCACAATATAAATGCAAGGGATGAAAAGACCTATTGAGAATATAGAGAAAATACCTGTGCAGTTGAGCTAGGGAGAGGGAAAAGGGAAAATGCTCAGGGATTTATTATTCTCCTGTGATGGTACTATTGAATGTATGGAGAATGGGATCAGACTCCTTCTATACAGGACCATTGTCTTTATTGTTCAATATCTGGTTTCTTGAAGACTCAGCAGAAAGCTTAGTCACATTTTAAATCTCCTGTACTCTCCTCACCTAAAATTTAAACAGAATTTAAGTGGTGCATAGGACCTGCTCAGGGTGTACCATGCCCTTAGGTTGAGTATTCACCTAGTAAAAATGTCATCTTTTGAGTGCAGGTCTGAAACTGCTAAGAAGGCTTGGGTGGATTAAGGCAGTGGGCAAAAGGTGGCTTACAAGAAAGGTGGAGAGAGACTGTTTACAAAGGCCTGCAGTGACAGGATGAGGAGCAATGGCTTCAAACTAGAGAAGAGCAGATTGAGATGGATGTTAAGAACAGGTTTACTGTGCAGGCAGTGGAGTGCTGGAACAGATTGCCTGGAGAGATGGTTGGGGCCTCATCCCTGGAGACATTCAGAGTGAGGCTCAAAAGGGCTCTGGGCAACCTGATCTAGTTGAGGGTGCCCCTGCTGACTGCAGAGGGGGTTGGACTGGATGGCTTTTAAAGGTCCCTTCCAACCCAAACCATTCTATGACTCTATGAATTTTCTGTGTTTATTGAGCATAGGCTGCAGCTACCACAAAAGTAGGAGGACTCAGGATAGACACTGTGGGCGCTTTTGTTCATCCCCTTTTGTTGGTGACACTATTCATTATTAACCTAAAAATACTGGACAGCAGAGAAACCCAGTACCAGTCTGGTAGAAAACAAATTGGAAGCTGCACAGTATGTTGTACTGATGTAAGTAGAACTATCTGCATATAATGTGATTTTATTTATTGTTGTTTTGTGTAGAAGAGAGTGCCTGTGGATATAACCTTTGTCTATTTGTGTAATGTGTTTTAGGTCTTTTACAACCTGGTCATTTAGAATACCTACATACATTGCTGTCCTTTTAACTTTTTTAGTCTGTGCATTTTCTCTAGCACACTTTAAAGATACAAGCATATCACATAACCTCAATTGTAACAAAAAGTTTCCATTAAAGACATAGGAATATGTTACCACCTGTTTTTGTGATGTGTTTCGTCACCTGTTTGCTACATTCTAGGTCTGTTTCATACAAAGGGCACTGTCAGATAATGTGGAGTTCGTGATAGGGGAGTTCTTCTGGGTCTTGGACACCCTGTAAACCCCTGGTTTTAATGGTTATTAGGAATGTGTTGAATCAGGAATCAATCTAACCTTTCTTTGATGTTGTGATTTAGGCCAGCAAGTGAACACCAAGTGGCCACTCGCCTACTGCCCCCTAGCCAGTGGGAAGAGAATCAGAAGAAAAAAGCAAAAAACTCTTGAGGGTTGAGGTGAGGACAGTTTCATAGAGAAACACATGGAAGGAGAAAGTCATAGCAGTAATACTTCACCACCCAGAACCCAATGCCCAGACCATTTCTGAGCTGTGATCCCTCTTTGTCCTTGCCAACACCCACAGTTAATATACTGAGCATGATGTCATATATTCTAGAATATTTCTGTGGCTAGTTCAGGTCTATCCTTCACTGACTTGGGTGATTCTTGCTGTAATACATTGATATGATATAGAGCAACCACAGTTGTGATGACATACAGTATCAAGAGTTATACAGCAGTTAACTTCGTGCAGTTTAATTCACTTGCCTGTTCTCATCCAAGATCAAACCCCCTCGAGGTACACATCAAAATTATCTGTTCATGGGCTGCATCAAGAGCAGTGTGGGCAGCAGAGCAAGGGAGAGGATTCTGCCACTTTACTCTGCTCTCATCAGACCTCACCTGGAATCCTGTGTGCAGTTCCCCCAGCACAGGCAGGACATGGAAGTGTTGGAGTGGGTCCAGAGGAGGCCATGAAGATGCTGAGAGGGCTGGAGCAGCTCTGCTGTGAGGACAGGCTGAGAGAGTTGGGGCTGTGCAGCCTGGAGAAGAGAAGGCTTCCAGGAGACCTTAGAGTAGCCTTCCAGTATCTGAAGGGGGCCTACAGGAAGGCTGGGAAGGGACTATTGACAAGGTCTTGTAATGACAGGACAAGGGGCAATGGGTTTGAACTGGCAGAGGGCAGATTTAGACTGGATGTTAGGAGGAAGTTCTTTGCAGTGAGGGTGGTGAGACACTGGCACAGGTTGCC
The DNA here is from genome assembly GCA_013396675.1 of Eubucco bourcierii. Classification (NCBI taxonomy): domain Eukaryota; kingdom Metazoa; phylum Chordata; class Aves; order Piciformes; family Ramphastidae; genus Eubucco; species Eubucco bourcierii. Next base: position 56,152 of record VWZE01018754.1, read on the forward strand.
CAGGGAGGTTGTGGCTGCTCCCTGCCTGGAGGTGTTGAAGGCCAGGTTGGAGGAGGCCTTGAGTGAGCTGTGCTAGTGGGAGGTCTATGGCAGGCGGTTGGAACTAGATGATCCTTGAGGTCCCTTCCAACCTTGCTATTCTATGATTCTATGGTTCTTCTGCATTACCCACCAAGTACACTGAGGTCTTTGAGCAAAAGCAGTCTTAGAGATGGCTTTGCCTTTGTCTGAGACTGGACTAACCCAAGCCAACTTCCCTAATACATTCCTTGACCTGTGAGGGCTTACATCCTCTTCTAGAGCATGTGGAAGTTTTGATTAGGCAGGACCAGCTCGATGGCAGATCTGTTAGTGTTAACTAAGCTAGACCCTTTGCTAAGTGTGTATCCCAATTAAGGCCCTGCCCCTGCATTGCTCTCAGTGTTGTTTTTAGCAGTCTGTTGTAGTGTTTGATTAATCCAGGTGTGTGATACACCCACTCACTGCCGTGCTCTTTGGCCCAGGTGTCTATGAGGCTGTTTTGGAAATGAGTGCTGTGGTCTGAGTCAGTTCTTTCTGGGGTGCCTTGTTACCACAAGATTTGCTTTTCAAGGCCCAGGATAGTGTTCTGGGTGGTGGCATGGGGCATGGTATGTGATCTCTGCCATACAGTTGTTGCTTCCACCATGATAAGCATGTTTTGCATGCTTTGGTGGGTTTGTGGGGGGTGATGTAGTCAGTCTGCCGGGGCACTCCATATTTACTTCACAACCATTATCCCTTGTACCAGAGAGACTTTAACCACTTGACTTGGTTGAGTGCAGCACGTTAGTGGATAAACCTGTGCGATAGCATCCATAGTCAGGTCCACCCTTCAGTCACAAGCCTTTCTGTTTGTGGCATCTGTCTTCCATGGTGGCCTGAGGTGTCATGGGCCCATCAAGTTGTAAATAATTCCATCTTTACATTGCCAGTCTCGAGCCACTTCAATCTTAGCAGTCTGGTCCATCTGATAATTGCTTTGATGTTCTTTAGTGGCCGAACTATTAGCCGCGTGGGCATCCACATGGTGCAATCTACAGCCAGCAGCTCTAGCTGGTTAACAATAGCTTGCTCCAGAGGGGCAACCCAGATGAGTTTACCTCTGCACTCCCAGTTGCTCTGCTTGTATTGCAGTAACCACCCCCACAGGGCATTTGCTCACATCTGTGAGGCAATTTAGGGATAGAGCACTGACCCTTTTCCTCATTCTGCAATGTCAAGCAATGGCTTGCAGTTTCTGTGCAGCTGAGACACAGTACCTTACAGGGAAAGAGAGGAACAAGAGAGACTTCCTTCATATTGCCAGAGTTGGCCAGCCACTTCATCTGCTGTTTGCCCTCCACCTTCTTTCCATGACACTGCTACCAAGGAGTTGGTATCTGACAGTGGTGCACTCTGTAGAAACTGAAGCCACAGGTGTGGTGTGTGTTGGACTTCAGCTGCATCTGTGGGTAGCTGCTTATTGTTTGGGTGGTTATAAATCACTCCCAGCACAGAAAGTTCCCTCAGGTACTGGATATCTCTCTCTGTGGTGGCCAGCCCTCCTAGGTGACATGTAATATTTTCCTCACAGAGGTACCTTTCCTTTACATTTGAGAGATGTCACCTCCAGAGGCCGAGGGCTTGTACCTGTTTTCCAATCACCTTGTCAATGCTCTGTTCCTTAGACAAGGAACTCAGCTCCTTGGTCTCCCTACCCTCTAATTCACTACTGGCCCCAGCCCTGTTATCCCAGCAACAGAATGGCCAGGTAACAGTACTTTCATGGATACTAACTGAAATCCTTTCATATCTCACAGCTCATTTGGAGATAGGCCTTGGGTGATTATCTTTGGTTCTGCCTCTTCCTCCTGTTCTCATAATAACTCTTCACCACTTTCATCCCTCACTCAGTGAACTGAGTTTTTAATGTATTTTTTTTTTTTTTGTATAAGAGGAACTGGTACTGGCACCAGTTGGTGCCCTTTCAAATGTCTGTCATTTCCTCGGGGTCCTATAGTTTGGAATGAAGCTCCAAATCATTGGAGGTGAGAACCACAGAATCTCAGAACTTCAGAGATTGGAAGGGACCTCCAGAGATCATGGAGTCCAACCTCCCTGCCAAGGCAGGATCGCCTAGGGTAGTTCACACAGGAGTGCATCCAGGTGGGTTTGGAAAGTCTCCAGAGAAGGAGACTCCACAGCCTCTCTGGGCAGCCTGTCCCAGTGCTCCAACACCCTCACTGTATCACAGAATCACAGAATTAACAGACAGATCATCAAGTCCAAACTATCACCTAACACCTTCTAATTAACTAAACCATGTCACTGAGTGCCTCCTCCAGTCTCCTTTTAAACGCCTCTAGGGACGGTGACTCCACCACCTCCCCGCGCAGCCCATTCCAGTGCCAATCACTCTTGCTGTGAAGGGCCTGAACCACAGCCCCATGAGGAGAGGCTGAGGGAGCTGGCGTGGTTTAGCCTGCAGAAGAGGAGGCTCAGGGGTGGCCTTATTGCTGTCTACAACTACCTGAAAGGAGGTTATAGCCAGGTCAGATCAGTCTCTTTTCCCAGGCAGCCAGGAAGAGAACAAGGGGACACAGTCTCAAGTTGTACCAGGAGAGGTCTAGGCTGAATGCTAGGAGGANCTCTTCCAATCTGGTTGATTCTATGATTCTATAATTCTGTGATCCAGCCTAAACTTGCCCTGGTGCAGGTCAAGACTGGGTTCTCTTGTTCTGTCACTGGTTGCCTGGGAGGAAAGACCAAGCCCCACCAACCTTCCTATCTCCTTTCAGGTAGTTATAGAGAGCAGTAAAGTCTTCCTGAACCTCCTCTTCTGCAGGCTGTAAAGAAGTTTCTCCTCATGTCGAGCTGAAACCTTCCGTGTTCCAGTTTGTAGCTGTTACTCCTTGTCTTATTGCTGCTGACCAGTGAAAAGAGATTGGCCCCTGGCAGTTGACAGCTACCCATCAGATATTTGTACACATTGATCAGGTCTCCTCTCAGTCTTCTCTTCTCCAGAATAAACAGTCCCAGGGTTCTCAGTCACTGTTCGTAGGAGAAATGCTCAAGCACCCCAGTCAACCTTGTGGCTCTCTGCTGGACTCTCTCCAGCAGGTCTCTGTCTCTCTTGAGATGGGGAGCCCAAAATTTGACACAGTATTTCAGGTGTGGTCTCCCCAGGGTAGAGTAGGGGGTGAGAAGAACCTCCCAAGACCTGCTGAACCCAGTTTTCTGGATGCACCCTAGGTTGCCATTGTCTCTCTTGGCCAAGTTCTCTAGATACTGCTCTAGATACACATACTCCACAGTCTGTGCCACCCATGACTGATGGCAGTCCTCAAAAAACAAAAAAAGATTATAATGTTTAAAAAAACCTGAAATATATCCAGGAGACATATCAATAACAGCCTGGCTGGCTCAAACATATAAAAGATGTTTTAAAATTCTCAACACTTACACTACTGACATGCATGACAGCAGTGCCACACGCAAATGACCATGGTGACCAAATAAACTTCGTGACCAGTGCTGTAATCATGTCATAAGTTGAGGTTACTTAGTACAGCTAACTCACAGCCCTGAGCCCTCTCCCAAAGGTAATGAACATCACCTCAAGGC
>VWZE01018756.1:0-13726 GCA_013396675.1 Eubucco bourcierii
GGAAAGAAGGAAAGAAAGAAAGAAAGAAAGAAGGAAATAAAGAAAAAGAAAGAAAAGGAAGATGAAAGAATAGGAAGAAGATAAAGGAGGAGATGCTAGAGAAGAACAAAGAGGATGATGATGACAGTCTTGTGTGGCTGACAAGACAGTGAAAAAGTGATCATAGAAACCTCTGGTTTTTGGCTGCGCCTCTTGGAAGGCAGAGTCCTGCCAACCCACCATCTAACACAGACCCCTTGGATTCCACCCTGCAATTCTCCTTGGAATCCTCAACTCCCAAAGCTTGTCCAGATGACAGGGATGAGCCACAAGCAGGCCAGAGGAGGGTGGTGACCTTGGGACCACCTGCACAAGAGTGTGATCTGTGCAGACAGACCCAAGGCACAGAGCTCTGAAAAAGGAGAAGCTTGGGTGGAGCTGCTGGAATTGAGATGCAGAGGACTGTGAGAAGCTCTGAGGTTGCAGAGCCTGCAGGGACCCAAGGCAGCAGGGCCACACAATGGGGGCTGTGAGAGCTGTGCAGCCAGCAGGGACCTGCTGCTCCATCCATGGTAGGGCCAGCTGAGAAGCCAAGAAGCATGAACTCAGCCTGTGGGTTTGAAAGCCATGCCTCTGCTTCCCTTGACCCCTGCTGGGGGTCTGTGGGCAGTCAGGGCCTTGGGACACCAGAGGAGCTTGCAGCATGGCAGTAGAGGAAGGTGATAAAGCAGAGGACCTGCTGTGCTCACAGCAAGGTCTTGACTGGTTTGCTACACCAGCCCAGCTCCCAGCTACTACATTGTGCTGAGTTTCTTGCTCCTTCATCTTTCTCTTTTGCAAAGACACATGGATGTGCTGTGGTAAGAACCTTAGCTGGCATTCTGCAGAGCCACCAGGTGACCCAGCAACCCACTGTGAGTTCCTGCAGGCTGCAGGCTTTAGAACCTGCATTAACAAGTTGCTCTGACCACTCATTGCAAGGATGCTGGTGGCCAGGACAGCCCCCACCTCCTGCTGCTGGCTCCTTGGGAAGTCAGCTCTTGGCTGGCAACATCATCCCCAAAGCAGGAGGATAAAGGCACTCACTTGGTATGACAGTGGTGTCCCCTGGTGGGGCTGTGATAGTGACAGGGATGTTCACAGTGGTGGTTTTGTCCAGAGGTGGCTGAATCATCCGAGTCACATTCTTCTGGTTGTCAGCATCTTCTGGCTGCTCTGGCACCTTCTGCAGGTAGGTGGTGGGAAGGGTGTGCACAGGTACACTCACACTCCCACTCACCTCGATCTCACACTGGTTCTCCCTAAGGCAGAAAGGCAAATTGTGTTAATAATGCTGCTGAAGGGTCTGGAGGACAGGGCTGGGGAGGAGCAGCTGAGGGAACTGGGGGAGTTTAGTCTGGAAAAGAGAAGAAAAGTTCTCATTGTTCTCTGCAACTCCCTGAAAGGAGGTTGGAGGCAGCTGGGCCTTGGTCTTTTCTCCCAGGAAATAAGTGATAGAACAAGAGGAAATGGCCTCAAGTTGCACCAGGGGAGGTTGAGGTGGGAGATTAGGAAAATTTCTTTGCTGCAAGAGTGGTCAGGGATTGGAACAGGTTGCCCAGGGAGGTGGTGGAGTCCTCATCCCTGGAGGTGTTCAAGAAAGCTGTGGAGATGGCACTTCAGCACTTGGTTTGGTGGGTGTGATGGTGTTGGGTTGATGTTTGGACTCCATGATCTTAGAGGTCTTTTCCAACCTTAATAACCTTTTCTCACCACCATCAGGGGTGCTGAGACACTGGCACAGGTTGCCCAGAGAGGTGGTGGAAGCCTCAGATAATCATAGAATGGAAAGGTTGGAAGGGACCTCAAGGATCAGCCAGTTCCACCCCCCTGCCACAGGCAGGGACACCTCCCACTAGCACAGGGCACTCAAGGCCTTGTCCAACCTGGCCTTGAACACCTCCAGGGAGGTTGTGGAGCACAGAAGACCTGCAGGGAGGTTGTGGAGCACAGAAGACCTGCAGGGAGGTTGTGGAGCACAGAATCACCCAACGTGATCAAAGNCAGCCTGTCCTCACAGCAGAGCTGCTGCAGCCCTCTGAGCATCTTGGTGGCCTCCTCTGGACCTGCTCAAACAGTTCCATGTCTTTCCTGTGCTGGGGGCTCCAGAACTCCACATCCCTGGAAGATTTATGGCCAGGCTGGATGTGGCTCTGAGCAACCTGATCTAGTGTGAGGTGTCCCTGCCCATGGCAGGGGGGTTGGAGCTGGATGACCCTTGGGGACCCCTCCAGCCCTGACAACTCTATGATTCTGTGATTCATAGGTTGGTTTGGGTTGGAAGGGACCTTGAAGATGATCCAGTTCCACCCTCCCTGGCATTGGCAGGGACACCTTCCACTAGACCTCATCTAACCTGTCCCTGATGCTGCACCCCTTGCTAGGTCTCACAGTCTGTTTTCTTTATGGAAGTCCTTAGCAGAAGAGTCACAGACTGCAGGACAGCTTACTGACAGCACAGTGTGTGACCTTGCCTCTGAGACCTTCTGAATCACCATCCAAGCAGAAGATTCAGAGGAGCTGTGCCACTAAATGTCACTTCATCCAGCTTACAGAGACTTGGATCTGAGGACCATAAGCAAGGGCCGTGTGGTGCTTGTGTGGCAGGGTGACATTAGCTTTCCAGCATCAGCTGGCTCCTGAATGGAGTCTGACATTCTGCCTCTGAATCTTCTCCTGAGGCCTTATTTAAATGAGGTGATTCTCTTTTCCAGTCCTAAACCACCCTGCAAGGCTGCTGGAAGCAGCTCAACAGCTTCTGTATCCTTCAGCTGTAGCTGAGAGAGGAGGGAAGTGAACTTGTGCCCGTGATATGACTAAAGAGCATGCAAAGTGGTTGGGGTTCCATCAGAAGGGAAGAACACAGTCAGGAAAATTATAATCTCAGTGCCACTCACAGCTCTCCAAGGTGACATGAACTCTCTTCTAAAGCATCCCAGGGAAATTTCTCTTCCACTGGGCTAATAAAACTGAAAAAAAAAAAAAGCAATCTGTCCTTTATTAACTGCTCTACCTGCTGCACCACAACTGGTGTTCCTCAGAATTAAACCAAATGGGGGACATCAGTGCCCTTAATGGGAGAAGCCACAGGAGGTATCAAGTGGGGGTGCAGCTGATGGGTTCACTATAACACAGAAAGCAAACCAAAGCAAGGCTGGATGCCATTGGGAAACGTGGCCCTCAGAAACTTCCTTCAGAGGCTGGGAAACTCTCTGCTCCACCTTGTGTCCCAGAGGGGCTGTTGGTGTTTGCATTAAGGGTGCAGGTGGCTCAGAGAAGTCTCATGGATTCCTACAACGGTTTGGGTTGGAAGAGACCTTAAAGATCATCCAGTTCTAACCCCTCTGCCATGGGCAGGGACACCTTCAGACCTTAAAAGATTATCTAGTCCCTCCTACTGGTCCAGGCTGCTTAGGGCCTCATCCAGCCTGGCCTTTAACATCCACAGGAGAGGGAACATCCACAGCCTCCCTGGGCAAGTTGTGCAGGTTGCCCAGAGACGTTGTGGAGGCTCCAAGCCTGGAAGCATTCAAAGCCAGGCTGGGTGGGGCCTTAAGCAACCTGGCCTAGTAGGAGAAATCTTTAAGATCCCTTTCAACCCAAACCATTCTGTAGTTCTATGATGATATTTCTTCCCTCAAATCTGTGCTTTTCTACAGGCCATCACGCAGCAGAATCATTCTGGGGAGCCTTTGTCATCACTGGTTTAAGCAAAACCAAGCTGCAGGTCGTGGTGGCAGTTGGTGTGAGAGCAAGGAACAGACTGGGCAGGAGAATCAGTAATTTCCTGAATTGTGCCTGGGGTCCTGTGCCCCCTGAGCTGCCCCCGGGACAGGAGCCCCCGGGACAGGAGCAGCCACGCAGCGCTCACTCACTTGGGCTGATGGTTGCGGTGCTCCTTCTCCCCAGCCTCCCCTTCCTTCTCCCCGTTCTCCTTCTCCACCGAGTCGTAGGTGGACAGCGCTCGGTTCCTCAGCCTGTGCCGTCTGTGAGGCTCTTCCCCGTTCTCGCCCTTGGAGCTGGGTTCTCCTTCCCGGTTCCCGGACCTCGACCCTCCCCGGTGCCGGGAGCGCCGCTCGCTCCTGGCTCCGTTGACGGCGCCGTTGCCTTCCTTGCCTTGCCGCTCGGCCCCGTGCCGGTGGGTCCGGTGCCTGCGGTGCTCCTTCTCGCCTCCTTCTTCCACCGCCCCCCGCCGATGGTGCCTCTTGCCCCCTTCCTGCCCCCTGCTGCGCTCGCTTTTCCCTTCCTTGCTCCCCCCTTCCACCTCCTTGCTGCGGCTCCTGTGCTGCCTGTGCCTCTCCTCCTTGCTGTTGGTGCCAGGCTCCCCATTCTCATCCTTGGTCCCATCACCCTTCTCCTGCTCGGCCGCTTTGTCCTTCTCCCGGTGCCGGTGGTGCTTCCGCGGAGCTTCTGCCCCATCAGCAGAGCTGACTTTGGGCTGCTCCACCTCCTGCACGTCCACGGGGCTCAGCTTGCTGATGTTGTTCCTGCCTTCGCTCCTTGGCTCTACCACCAGAGGCCGATCCAGATGAGTCTTCATGTCGGGCCTGATGTGCAGGGTGGTGGCGTACCTCACCCGCTCCTCCGGGTCCAGCTCGTTGTACAGAGCCTCGCAGCTGGCTCGGAAGTTGTGCATCCGGATCTGGCTGGTCCTCTGCTCCCAGACAGACTTGGATTTGGAGGAGTTCTGCTGCTTGCTAAGGAGAGGAGGAAGGGAACAAGTTAGCATCCAACTTCGCACCAATTCCCTAAAAAAACAACCAAGATTAAAAAAAAAAAAACCCAAACCAAACCACAACAAAACAACAAATAAATAGAAGAATTTTTCAGCTGAGAAGAGGGGGTTAGAGGGGTGAGCTGAAGAAATTACAGGGATGGAGAGAGGATGGCTGGCAGAGAAGGTGAGCAGGGAAAGGAAGCAGGAGCATCAGGGTTAGTTTGCCCCCACACGGTGGAACAGGCCCTCTGGAAAGCAGTTATCAGGATCTCTACAGGCAACCAGCCCCCTTGGAAGGCTCAGGTGAAGACTGAAGGGTTAAAGTCTCTGCACACACACACACACACAAAAAATCACAGGGCACAGCCAGAGCTTTCAAACAGCCTACAAACATCACCACCTTCCTCCCCACCTGGAAACAGCTGGATAAGCAAGTTAGTGCTGAGCAAGAGAAGTTAGATGGGCAGGAGCGAGGGGAAATGAAATCAGCTCCCATAGATGCCAGTGTGAGCACTCTGCCACCAGCCCTTCCCCCTTCCAGCCAACCAGAGGGAGGTGTCCAGGCTGCATGATAATGAGAGCCAAAAGGCACAGGTGATGGTGCTCTAAACTCACAGCATCCTTCTGAGGTGAGGATGGACCATCCAGGCCAAGCATCCCTGGGGTCTGAAAAAGGGTAAGGGAGAAAGGAAAAGTCTTCTGTGCGGTCTGAAAGACCCCAGGGACTGGCAGAGTCACACGGAGGTGCAGGTGTGAAGGGAGAAACTTTGTGCCCTGCAGAGACCTCATCTCTCCTGTCTCTGGCATCTCTACCCCTGTACTGGGCACTGGGGAGGCCACACCTCACCTGGCTTCAGTTTTGAGCCCCTCACCCCAAGACAGACATTGAGATGTTGGAGCAGATCTAGAAAAGGGCACCAAAGCTGGTTAAGGGTCTAGAGAGCAGGGCTGGTGAGGAGCAGCTGAGGGAAGTGGGGTTGTCCAGCCTGGACAAAAGGAGGCTGAGGGGAGACCTCATTGCTCTCTATAAATCCCAGAAAGGAGGTTGGAGCCAGGTGGGGCTTGGTCTCTTCTCCCAAGGAACAAGTGATAGAATAAGAGGAAATGGCCTCAGGTTGCAGCAGCAGAGGCTTAGGTTGGACATTAGGGAAAAAAACGTTGACCAAAAGGGCTGCCAAGCCCTAGAACAGGCTGCTCAGGGCAGTGGTGGAGTCACCATCCCTGGAGACATTTAAAAGCTGTGGTGCTGAGGGACACAGTCTAATGCTGAGCTGACAGTGCTGGGCTAATGGTTTGGCTTCATGGTCTTAAAGGTCTCCTCCAACCCAAATGATGAGGACATCTCCATTGGCACTGCTTTGATTTTTCCACACAGCACTTGGTTTCTGACCAGGACATTCCAATGGGTCACTTACCCAGCTGGTGAAGGAAGGGAAGGCTTTTTTTTAATTCCCTCTGAAAGACCCCAAGTCAAATTCTGCTTTTGCATAAAATAATGCCCCTGGAGTGGGAGCAGAGTGGCTTCGGTCTGGGGAGGGAGGACCAGCACCAGTTTTATAGAATCAGACAATTGGGTTGGAGAGGACCTCTAGTTCAAACCCCCTGCAGCCAGCAGGGACATCCCCAACTGGATTAGTCTGCTCAGAGCCCCATTAGGATTGATCTTCAATGTCTCCAGTACCTTCTTGGGCAACCTGTTCCAACATTCCACTGTGCTGATAGTAAAGATAGTAAAGAACTTCTTCCTAATGTCCAAAAAAGCCTCTGCTTAATGTACAAATGTCCAGGAGCTTCTTCCTTAACAAAACCTCTAACAAGGAGAGGAAAATAATTTATCTCCCACCTCCAATCTCTCTGTTTCCACACAGCAGCCTGACCCCAGCAGTTCCAGCACTCAGCACAGAGCCCACCAGGGCTTCCTGATGCACTTTCTGGCCTCCCTTGATGAAGGAAGGAAGCAGCTCCTGGTGTGTGTAGCTGCTGCTGGGGACTGTCGGGTTCTGTGACCATGTACAGCCCCCAGGGCAGGCAGTGCCCAGGTGGCACAGTGGGAGCTGCCAGCTCAGAGCTCTGTGGGGGATCAGCTCCTTACAGAGGGGGTTGCTGCCTGTGTCTCCTGAGAGGCCAAACCTGACCTAAATGCTCGCTGGGGAGGGGATGAGGACAGCCAGAAAGATGCAAAGGAATCTTCCAGAGCCACAGAATCATTTAGGTTGGAAGAGACCTTTAAAATCCTCAGCACCCAGCACTGCCAGGCTGCCACTAAGCCACATCCCTCAGCACCACAGCTGCACAGCTTGCTGGTTTCATCCAGAGCTAATCCCCAGCCCTACAAATCAATGTCTCCCATTCCCAAGAGTGATCTTGCAGCCACTCAGTGCCACATGTCCACCACAGCAGAGGAATGGGTAGGAAAAATCACAGTTCTAAACATAGATGACACCAGGAGGTACTGGGGGACAAACTTAGAGCCCCACTCAACCAAAATGCCCCATCCAAGAGCAGGCTCCTCCTTAAGAGACATTCCCTAGCCCAAGCTGTCCTGGTGACCCCAGCACATGGCTGAACACCCTCATGGGGGCAGGCACCAACTTGTTGGTTCAGCTTTACTGAAGACTGAAACACCACCACTCAGCAGCAGATCCACTTGGGGTTAGATGGAATTAGTGAACAACATGCAAAGCCTGTGCCTGCCCAGACCTGCCATCCCATCCCAGGCTTTGGGAATCATAGAATAGGAAGGTTGGAAGGGACCTCAAGGATCAGCCAGTTCCAACCCCCTGCCATAAGCAGGGACACCTCCCACTAGCACAGGTTGCTCAAGGTCTCATCCAACCTGGCCTTGAACACCTGCAGGGAGGTTGTGGAGCTCAGAAGACCTGCAGGGAGGTTGTGGAGCACAGAATCACCCAACGTGATCAAAGATCACGTTGGGTGATTCTGTGCTCCACAACCTCCCTGGGCAACCTGTGCCAGTGTCTCCCCACCCTCAACCTGTGCCAGTGTCTCACCACCCTCACTGCAAACACCTTCCTCCTAACATCCACTTTCAATCTCCCTTCTGCCACTTCAAACCCATTCCCCTTGTCCTATCATTCCAAGCCCTTGTCAATAGTCCCTCTTCTGCCTTCCTGTAGGCCCCCTTCAGATTCTGGAAGGCTACTCTAAGGTCTCCTCATGCTCTCCATGGTCAGCAGAGATGGGCACACAGATGTGGAGTTACCAAGCTGGTCCTGTGTGCCCTCCAGGGTGGCAGGGATGCTTTGGTGCTCCACACCTAGCTCTGCTAAAGCTACAAAAATGAAGCTCCTCTTGTGATGGTTCTTTTCTCAGCCTAGAATGTAATTTTTTTTTTCTTTCATTAAAATATTGCAATTAGCCTCAAAGCAGCACACCTCTTTAGCACAAGGGCTGGGGAGGAAAAAGGAGGCAGCTCAGGGCTGTGCATGTGCATGTCTGAGCTCCCTGGCTGCAGGCCACCGAGTTCCTTTGTTCTTTGGGGACACTTCTCACTTCATAATGAAAGTCCTCAGGGTGGGAAGAAGATTCCTTTGTGCCTGGAATGGCGATAGGGAGCTGTCAACACTGGAGTGATAAGCAGCACTAAGCAGTTAGAGCTGGGCAGCTACCCTCACACGGATTGAAAGCTTCCATTTATCTCCCAACCCAGAGCACAGAGAGGAGTCCAAATGCCTGCTCCCTATGCACCATCCTGTGCTCCATTTCTAGGGCACAGGCACCACACAAGGGTGGGACTCAAAGCCCTGCAGAGACTCTGCAAAGGGAAGCCCACAACAAACCATCAGACAACTCTGATGGACACAGCTTCTTCATCAGTGCCTGCACTGAGCCCATCAAAGGCAGAACAGAAAGAACATCTCCCAAAGCAGAGTGGATGTGGTGAGGATGAAGGCTGAGGATGCAGGGCTGAGTGCAGAGACAGAACCTGCTGTCACTCCAGGAGGGCTTTTTCAGTCGTCTTTCAAGAACACAAAACAGTCTTTAAATGATCTCTGAGGTGCTAAAGCTTCCACTGTACTCCACTCATCGCAGGATCCCAGGGTGTCAGAGGTTGGAAGGGACCCAAAGAGATCACCCAGTCCAACCCCCCTGCCACAGCAGGACCAGACAGTCCAGTTCAGGGCACACAGAACACATCCAGACAGGTCTGGAAAGGCTCCACAGAAGGAGACTCCACAACCTCTCTGGGCAGCCTGTGCCAGGGCTCTGGGACCCTTCCAGGCAAGAAGTTGCCCCTTGTGTTGAGCTGGAACCTCCTGTGCTGCAGCTTCCATCCATTGCTGCTTGTCCTATCCCAGGGAGCAGTGAGCAGAGCCTCTCCCCCACCTCCTGACCCCCAGCCCTCAGATAGTTCTAAACATTGATTCAATCCCCTCTCAGTCTTCTCTTCTCCAGACTAAACAGCCCCATGGCTAGCTCAAGGTGCTGGTAGGTACATACAGCACTGAGAAGGTGGAGAAACCAAGACATGCAGACAGCAACTCAGCCTATTTTGCTAAAATCCCTCCTGTCTGAAGCAGTCTGACACTACAGGCTGGACTTTCTCCACATCTCCAAGCAAGATGCATCCTTAACACTGACACAGGCAGCAGAAGTGATTGCCAGAAGCCTACACCACACAGCCACCCATTGGCTTTGGTTACTAACAAGCCAAGGAGCAGGAGGTTCTGAAGTGATGCCTCCATCCTTTTTTCCTGCTATAGCAAAAGGCACAGCAGTAAGATAAAACTCAGAAAATACATGATGCACCATTAAAAAAAAACCCCAAACCCAAGAACTGGGAAATGTGGAGCTGGCTTGGAAGCTCATTTCCATAGCCAAACCAGCTGAGAACATCAGGAGCAAGTGACAGCCTGCACAAAGCCTGCTGGAGGAAAGGGAACTAAAGCAGCTGAGCAGGTTGCTCCCTCTGGGGACAGCGTTGAGGGCTTTCAGAGCCGAAGTGGCAGCGACTGGAGGGAATCTGTCATCTGCTTGTCCCATCCCATTTATCTGCCAGTTCCTGCAGCAACTGAGCACAGGCATATGTGACAGCTTCTCCTCTCCTGCTGCTCTGCTGCACCTCCTTGCTTCTGAGAGAGAGCTTCTGAACTTGTTTATGGCACAACAGGAATGTCACCTCACAACCAAACCCTTACCACTGCCTGCCTGGGGTGGGGGATGTGTTGGCGCCCATGCACACAGCACAGAGAGCTGAGGAGGAGGTGGAAAAACAATCAGGGCAAAACCATTCCCTCTGCTTTCTCCAGTGTTGGGTCCAGTCCATTATCTGAGCTGGGACAAGGCACAACTCATCTACAGCAGATGACAGAATTAATCAGGTTGGAAATGACCTTCGAGGTCATTGAGTCCAACCTATCCTCTAACACCTCCTAATGAACTAACCCCTGGCACTCAGTGCCTCATGCAGTTTCCTTTTAAACACCCCCAGGGATGGGCACTCCACCACCTCCCCAGGCAGCCCATCCCAATGCCAATCTCTCTCTCTGCCAAGAACTTCTGCCTAACATCCAGCCTGAACCTGCCCTGGCACAGCTTGAGGCTGTGTCCTCTTCTTCTGTCCCTGGCTGCCTGGCAGCAGAGCCCAACCCCAGCAGGCCACAACCTCCCTTCAGGTAGCTGCAGAGAGCAATGAGCTCTGCCCTGAGCCTCCTCTTCTCCAGGCTGCACACCCCCAGCTCCCTCAGCCTCTCCTCACAGGGCTGTGCTCCAGGCCCCTCCCCAGCCTTGGAGCCCTTCTCTGGACACCTTCCAGCACCTCAACATCTCTCTTGAATTGAGGGGACCAGAACTGGGCACAGCACTCAAGGTGTGGCCTGAGCAGTGCTGAGCACAGGAGCAGAAGGACTTCCCTGCTCCTGCTGACCACACTGTTCCTGTTCCAGGCCAGGATGCCATTGGCCTTCTTGGCCACCTGAGCACACTGCTGGCCCATGTTTGGTCTCCTGCCAACCAGCACCCCCAAGTCCCTCTGTACCTGGTTGCTCTCCAGCCACTCTGTCCCCAGTCTGTAGCACTGCTTGAGGTTGTTGTGGCCAAAGTGCAGAACCCTGCACTTGGACTTGTTAACACTCCTGGCACTCTAGCATCTGGAGTGATGCAGAACAGCATCACTTGTCCAGACAAAAAAAAAGAAAGACATTGAGCCCACAGAATTGTCTTGGTTGGAAAAACCCTTTAAGAACATCCAATTCAATCACTGACCCAACACCACCATGGTCATCAAACCATGTCCCCAAGTGCCATGGCCACAGGTTTCTTGAACACCTCCAGGGATGAGGACTCCACCACCTCCCTGAGCAGTCTGTGCCAATCCCTGACCACCCTTGCAGCAAAGAAATTTTTCCTAATCTCCAACCTAAACCTCCCCTGATGCAATTTCAGAGGCCATTCCCTCTTGTCATTTTCCACAAGAGAAACCTATCTTGGTTGGAAAAGATCTTTGAGATCATCAAGTCCAACTGTAAGCTCAAGACAAGCCATTGGACTTCATGATCTCAAAGGTCAGACTCAACAGCTCCATGACACAATTTATGAAGTCTTCTCTTAATCCCTGCTCACTGTTTGCTTCTGAAGATCTTTCTGAACCAATCAAGAACACGCTTCTGATTTCCAAACAGTACAAAGAGTAATGTCCACCTCCTTTCTTGACAACTCTTTCCTGCCCCTATTCTCTACTTACAGAACATCATCACACAGTCAGAGAGTAGTTTCAGCTGGAAGAGACCTTTCAGATCAGTCTAGAAGAGCAGCAAAGATGTGGAAGAGTTGTTTCAGCTAGAAGAGACCTTTCAGATCAGTCTAGAAGAGCAGCAAAGCTGTGGAAGAGTTGTTTCAGCTAGAAGAGACCTTTCAGATCAGTCTAGAAGAGCAGTAAAGCTGTGGAACAGTTGTTTCAGCTAGAAGAGACCTTTCAGATCAGTCTAGAAGAGCAGCAAAACTGTGGAAGAGTTGTTTCAGCTAGAAGAGACCTTTCAGATCAGTCTAGAAGAGCAGCAAAGCCGTGGAAGAGTTGTTTCAGCTAGAAGAGACCTTTCAGATCAGTCTAGAAGAGCAGCAAAGCTGTGGAAGAGTTGTTTCAGCTAGAAGAGACCTTTCAGATCAGTCTAGAAGAGCAGCAAAGCTGTGGAAGAGTTGTTTCAGCTAGAAGAGACCTTTCAGATCAGTCTAGAAGAGCAGCAAAGCTGTGGAAGAGTTGTTTCAGCTAGAAGAGACCTTTCAGATCAGTCTAGAAGAGCAGCAAAGCTGTGGAAGAGTTGTTTCAGCTAGAAGAGACCTTTCAGATCAGTCTAGAAGAGCAGCAAAGCTGTGGAAGAGTTGTTTCAGCTAGAAGAGACCTTTCAGATCAGTCTAGAAGAGCAGCAAAGCTGTGGAAGAGTTGTTTCAGCTAGAAGAGACCTTTCAGATCAGTCTAGAAGAGCAGCAAAGCTGTGGAAGAGTTGTTTCAGCTAGAAGAGACCTTTCAGATCAGTCTAGAAGAGCAGCAAAGCCGTGGAAGAGTTGTTTCAGCTAGAAGAGACCTTTCAGATCAGTCTAGAAGAGCAGCAAAGCTGTGGAAGAGTTGTTTCAGCTAGAAGAGACCTTTCAGATCAGTCTAGAAGAGCAGCAAAGCTGTGGAAGAGTTGTTTTAGCTGGAAGAGACCTTTCAGATCAGTCTAGAAGAGCAGCAAAGCTGTGGAAGAGTTGTTTCAGCTGGAAGAGACCTTTCAGATCAGTCTAGAAGAGCAGTAAAGCTGGTGAAGGACCTTATGAGGAACAGCTGTGTGAACTGAGGTTGATTAGTCTCTAGAAGAAATAGCTGAGGGGAGACCTCATTTCCCTCTACAACCACCTCAGCAGAGGCTGAAACATGCAGCAAGCAACAGGACAAGAGGGAATAGCCTCAAGTGGTTGCAGAGGAGGTTCAGGTTGGATATTAGGGAAAATTTCTTCCCAGAAAGGGTTGTCAGGCACTGGTACAGGCTGCCCAGAGAAGTGGTGGAGTCACCATCTCTGGAGGGATTTAAAAGCTCCATGGATGTGGTGCTGGGGGATGTGGTTCAGTGGTAGTAGGTTAGCAGTAGTAGTGGGATTGCGAGGTCTGGGCAAGCAGTTGGGCTTGATGAGCTCAAAGATCTCTTCCCACCTCAGCAGTTCTATGAATCTGTGATTCTTTTAAAGAAGAGGCTCAGGGGAGACCTCATTGCTGTCTGGAGCTACCTGAAAGGAGGTTGTGGAGAGGCTGCTGCTGGTCTCTTCTCAGAGGTAATTAGCGATAGAACAAGAGGGAATGGCCTCAAGCTGCCACTGGGTAGGTTTAGAATGGATGTTAGGAAAACTTTTTTTCCCAGCAAGAGAGGTCAGGCACTGGAATGAACTGCCCAGGGAGGTGCTGGATTCACCAACCCTGAATGTGTTTAAAAGTCATTTGGATGTAGTGCTTGGGGCTGTGGTTTAGGGTGACCCTTGTAGAGTAGGGATATAGGTTGGGCTCAGTGACCCTGAGGGGCTTTGCCAACCTGAAGGTTCCTGTGATTCTATGGCCACTAGGTCCAACCTAGGACCTCCACTAAGACCAATTCTAGGATCAGTATCCAGTATCTGAAGGGGGCTACAGGAAGGCTGGGGAGGGACTATTGCCAAGGGCTTGCAATGCCAGGACAAAGGGAATGGGTTTGAAGTGGCAGAGGGGAGATTGAAAGTGGATGTTAGGAGGAAGTTGTTTGCAGGGAGGGTGGTGAGAGACTGGCACAGGTTGAGGGTGGTGAGACACTGGCACAGGTTGAGGGTGGTGAGACACTGGCACAGGTTGCCCAGGGAGGTTGTGGAGCACAGAATCACCCAACGTGATCTTTGATCACGTTGGGTGATTCTGTGCTCCACAACCTCCCTGGAGGTGTTCAAGGTCAGGTTGGAGGAGGCCTTGAGTGCCCTGTGCTAGTGGGAGGTGTCCCTGCCTATAGCAGGGGGTTGGAACTGAATGATCCTTGA
>VWZE01018757.1:13314-40728 GCA_013396675.1 Eubucco bourcierii
GGCAGAATCCCCTCCCTTGCCCTGCTGGCCACGTTTCTCTTGATGCAGCCCAGGACTTGGTTGCTGTCTGAGCTGCATGCACACACTGCAGGCTCATGTTGAACTTTTCATCACCCCAGACCCCCAGGTCCTTTTCCTCAGGACTCCTCTCCAGCCATTCACCACCCAGCCTGGATTTGTGCTTGGGATTGTGCCTACCCAGGTGCAGGACCTTACACTTGGATATATGACTCCAAAAGTTAGGCAATGGAGGACAAGTCACAGAACACATATTGGATATATACTTTCAAAGATTTTTGTTTTAAAGTAGCATAAACATGTTTTTATGTTTATAAATACATAAATATGTATTTATAATTTCAGGTTATTCTAGTTCTCTTATTTCAGAGTGTTTGTTTTTTATGCCCTCTTCTCTCTTTTTTTTTTTTTTTTAAGTAGTAAAGGTGGTGAACAAACATTTTGGATATTGTAAGTTACATGTAGCAAGGTGACATGCTGCCCAGCTTCCTAAAAATGTATTTCTCGTCAGAGTTTTTCAGGGGTTACCACAACAAACATCTGGTAATTGTATGGGACAGGAAACATCAAAGTATTCCCTACATTCTCCAGTGTACCACTCTTAGCCTATATTCCAAAATCTGTGTCTTTTTTGTTGCAATAACTTGCAGAATATTAAGGAAAAAAAAGTACTCAGCATCCAAAAAAACAAGATATCAGCAATGTGTATATCTTTATAAACCAGGAAATACTCTCACAAATAAGTGTATTTAATTCTATTTGCTGCATCTAAAAAGAAAGAAAAAAAGAAGTCACCTTGACCACCAAACAATTTCTCTTTTTAACCTTTTTTTCTGGCATTCTATCACCTTGTTCCAGTGCTCTGGTGTTTGCTCATACAATGTTTAATACCATATGATGGGTTTGAAATCACCCCAAAATTAAAGTCACCAGACTAGCTCAAAAGGTTTGGAAGCAAAATGAAGCTATATTTATAGCAAGCTAAAATCTAGAAGCATAAAATACAAGGAATATGGACAAAATATATTAGCACATACCTACAATTATTTACAATTCAGAAGTAACACAAAAAGCCCTCAAATTGTTCCCCTCCCCTCTGGACAAGGGGAGTAGCTCTCTCCCAAAGAGAAATCAGAAGAGCCCTGCTGCTCTTTGTCTCCTTTCCCACAGTTGGATTCTCCCCATAGCAAAAGGAAGGAGAGCAGAAAAGCACGCCTAGGCAAGCCAGGACACGTATAAGCTTATTTTGGCCTGTTTGGCCTATTCAGGTTTATCACGACAGCAACCGTGGGAAGGAGGACAAAGAACCTGGAGCCACTGAGTCTAAGGACCCTGGCTTGTCCAGACTTGCTTTGTTCCTGTTTATACCTGTGGTAAACAAGGTACATACACTTGGCATGTGCCTGCCTTGTGCAAGGCCTATGTTTTCCCAAAATTGAGTAAAGCAAGCCTATGGCTTCACCTAATATGGTCAAGCTTGGCTAAATGCCATTCTGATTGGCTATTCTGTGTCCAAAGGCCCATTAGTTGCAGGTTGTATCGATAAAAACAAATGAGCAGGTAACACAATGTGCTCTGACGTTGCATTCATGCTGACTTGCTGCTATTGTTCCTGCCTTACTGTGCTCTCTCTAATTCTGCCAGTAATTCTGCCGTTGCCTTCTGCAGCATCATGCTATGCTAAGCTGTAAGTTAGCCTGGCTGCATAAGAAGCCGCCCTGATGCTTTGGGCCTGAACAGTCTGGAAACTGACTGATTCAAGTTTACTAGGAATAGGCATAAATGCCTTCACATGATAGGCCTGCATAGCCAGCATGACATCCATGCTAAAACTGCACATCGCAAGACATCCTGCCTACACCTGTCAAGATCCCAGAAAGATCCCAGGAAGGGACACACATATCATCCAAAGGAGCCAGGATAAGGGTGGAGATTGTCTGCCTCTTTTCTGCAGCAGCCTGTAAAGCCTGGGAAGAATCAGAAGCCTCAGCAGCTGACAAGACAGTAACAGAATTCCCTGAAAGCATTTGGGTACTGTCTGAAGCTGTAGCTAACCCTGCGATTCTGGAGCTCCTTTCTGTTTATGGCAGAAGGCAAAGGTGAATTACAAAAGGCTTTAAAGTATTTACTCACAAAATAGTATCAGACATTACCAAAGCACATGGAGGGGTTGCTGTCAGTGGTCTCAAAGCCATTAGAAGCTTTGGAGTTTTCCCAGGCTCTTTTCTCAGGATCCTGGGGAAAGGATATCTGGTCCTGATATCTCTGGATGGTCTGTGTACTTCCAGGACTTCTCACCTTGGCAGAAGACTTTCAGGTCTAGGCAGTCTTCGATATGCAGTTGACACAATGTCACACTGGCTATGCAGGCTGATCGGGTGGAGGCGTTTAGAGGCTGTTCGTGGTAAACTCGAGGCAGTAGAGTTTCCAGGCAGTTCAGGGTGCACTAAAGCAATGAGCAATGGCAGCAGGAGGCATGAATACAAAGGCAGAGCACACTGTGTTACCTGCTCACCCCTTTTTATCCATACAGCCCGAAACTAATGAGCCTTTGGACATAGATTAGCCAATCTACCATGAAGTTAGCCAAATTTTACTGATGAGCAAGGAAGGTCCACAGTAGTGCTTAAAAATTTTACAGAATATCTGAAAACCACCTTGGGAAAGAAATGTTTTCACTACATATTCTAGAACCTTTCTTAGGAAAGTGCCTCTTTGGAATTAATCATGCATGGGAAAGCAAACTGCTGAGGAAATCTGGACAAATTATTTTTCTCGGCATCAGCCAGTAATGAGTGCATTCCTTTAACTTTGCCAGTGAATGTGAGCTAGTGCTGCAACTGGTTTGTCAATATTCTAAGTTCATTTAACAAAGTGAAAAGAGTAAAACTTTGAATTGATAGTTTCCTCCTAACATAACAAATGACTTCCTTTCTTCTGGATGTTTCAATCCACAGAAGTGTCTAATCAAAAACTGGGAGAAAACAAGGAAGCAAAAGGATACAGAGAGGCAAGAAAGAATTAAAAACTGTCATGTGTTCACTGCTTCAACCTGGGACCCAAGGGAAAATTTTTACTGATTCTCCAAATATCCACTCTTTTAGAAAAGACAGACTTAAATTATTCTTCACAATGTTTTGGAAGCTGGTCAAAAAGTCATTATCTTACCATAATGCATCTATTTATAAAGCCTCATAGTTCATTAACCTAACCTGGAAGAGAAGCCAGAATTGATTCTTCTTCAAAAAATAAGATCTATTCTCCTTGGTTCTTTATTCATAAGCCTGCTTTGTAGAGTGTCTGGAGTCTGTCTTAGCTACAGTTATAAACGATGAGAATGCAGCAGAAGCATAAAAAATCTTTCAAAATCTTCAGATGAAGCTTTAAAATTCTATATATTTCAAAGTAAATGAAGCAGGAGTCTGAGTAAATCCAAAAGCCACTAGTGATGTCCAAGATTCCCTCATTTATTGGCAAGATGACCTGGCTGTGTGAGGTTGGCTCACTACATCAGAAAGTTTAAATATCTTTTCTTGTAACACCTTCAGAGAAACTCATAATACTTTCTGGCACTCTGAAACAATCTTGGAATGGCTACAGATCATCAATAGTGAAAGAGACAGACAGATCTACAGCTTTATCCAGAGTTAGGATGATGAAAATGGAAGTCACAGAATGCTCTCACCAACTTCAAGAAAAAAAGAAACTATAAGTTCAGTGAATTTTCACTGGGAAGAAAAAAAATGTTGTTTGATAACACAGACTGAATGGAAAACGTCTTGTGAAATTTAGAGGAAAAAAAACAACAAAAAACCCTGATATTAGTAAAAATCTCTAAGTCTGCAGGCAAGGGTAGCATATCTGAAAAGTTAGCATGAGCAAAGCTCAAAAAATAATCTGATCACGTTACTAAGACTCCTCAGTCAGAAGAATGAAAAAAAGGAACCACCAAAGAAACTGAATACAAAAATCAACAAGAGTCCTGAGGAAAGTGTGTGCAGGTACTGAACATTATTTCCTATGCATTCAACTGGAGCTTTCAGGAGCATCATGCTCTCCTCTTTTTTTCCTTATTTAATCAGAATTTCATACTTTACAGCATTATTGAAGTAACTAGGAATAGAATTTATTGAGGGCAAACAGTAGATTAAACCAAAGCAACCCAGTTTTCACTATGGATGTCTAGGGCAAATATTTAGAACAAAATCAATAAACAATGAAATTGAAATCTTGCAGTTAGTGTTACTATGCACAAAACTGCCAACAGTATGAATGAGAAGATGGACTTACCTTTTATATATTTCAAGGACACTGGACAAAGATTTCACTAAGTAAACCCTATTCTGGCAAACCCAAAACAGCAACAATGAGAGGTCACTCCAGAGGGACCGTTCAAAATACTGTAATGGTTGATGCACTAGTTTTATGAATCAACAACCTTAAGAGATTAAAATGTACTGGCCCATCATAACATTCCTTAGGAGCTAATCTCTCTTGTAAGCACCCAAAAGTGCAAGTGATGGACTGGATTTGACTGGACAAGACCTATGAACAAAAAAATAATTTTTCAGTCTGTAACTGTATATTAGACCTAACACTTCAGTGGAAACATGTTCCAAGTTCAGATAGAGCTTTCCAAACTCAGTCATTTCAAATTTATGTGAAAAACACCTGGTGAACACATTAGGAAAAAGTGAACAATTTTATTCCTTATGAGAACTCAAGAATAGATTTTAAAATACAGAAGAATCAATCTCTAGTCTGAACGATGAGAGAAAATTTTATTTTTAAAAACTGGAAGGGTGGGGTTTTTTCCCCCTGAAAAGTCACTAACAAGTGAAAAACAATGATCTATTTTATGTTACTACCGCTGATGACTCCGTAATGCATAACAAACACATACAGACATAGTCCTTAATATAAACACTCTTAAAATGTATTTTAATTTCTTAATGACATATTTTTTTTTAAGTTTGGCTAATAGAACTCAGCAGACGCTAGCATACATCAGCTTTGCCAAATTAAATACAAAGTAAGAACATACATTAATTATTTCCCTCTTCCCAGGACATATCCATTTACCTCACTGCCCAGATTTTACAATTTAACTATTTTACCATTCACCTGCTCTACTTATATTTGTATTTAGAAACAAAGAGAGAGATAAGTGATCTGTGAAAAGCTTTCTACTTTTTCATTACTTGTCAGCAACACAGTTTGTGCACCTTATTAGAAAAATATAAGAAGGTAAAAGATTCCAACCCCAGCAGCCTCTAGTTTCACTACTTTCTGACATCTGGTTCAGGAAATACAGCTATGACTTTGGCAGGAACATGTATGCCCCCTGTAGTTTTAATGTATTCTTACCACAAAAATGTGAACATAAATGAAAGGGTCATTATAAGCATATCCTAAATAGAAAATTCAGTACAAGAAAACTTATATGACATCTTTCAACAAATGTATGTTTACATATATACAAAGCAAATATGAATATATTCTTCAAAAACTTAAACATCCTTCTGTTCAAACATCTTTTAAACATAATTATTTTACCCCACAACAGAGATTGCTCCAAGTATTTATTTTCCCAAGCAATGTTCCCTCTCTACCACTCTCTCCCTTTTCCCACAGTTTTCCCCAAGTACAACACAAAGGTTTTAGAGCAAGTGGAGGATTTTATCCTGAGTTTATAACTTATCACGCGGATTTATAGCACTACATACATGAGTTCTAACAATGTTGTTACAGTCACATTTGTATTTTAAAGGATAGATCATAAATTTTACCTCCTTTAACAGTAATGACATACTAATTTCAAAATACCATTAACACTGAGTTCAATACATTAATTTATATATACAATTAGAACTACAAAGGTAGATAAACAAGAAGGAGGATAAATTATGACCATTTAACGATTTCCACATAGCTAACTATAATTGAGAAATCAGTATGTTGTTTGGTCTCTCAAAATTAGTAAATTCCAATTAACTTTTAATTTTCTGTTTCAATGGCATGCCTGTAGATCTTATTCCATGCCCAGATTTCTACTGGTCTATCATACCAATTGTGGCAACAATTCTGAATAAAGATAAAACATAGCTTCTTATTCTAAAATACCTAATCCAGCCTTACCTCAGTGTTCTTAAATCCCACAGTTTGATGCCATCACCTGAGGCTGTGGTCATGAAAAGATTGTAAGCTTCAGGTTGCTGAGTGCTGAAGGATGACCCCTGTAAAACACAAAATCAGTTTCAGATAACTATTCTTGTGGTATTGAGCATTTACAGAATCACAGAATATTTCCATTTGAAATGAACCCACAGGGATCCTTGAGTCAAACTCAAGCCCCTTATAGAGCTACCTAAAATTAAACTATACAATCAAGTGTCCAGACACTATTTGAACTCTAACAGGCTCAGTGCCACATCACTTCAATGTAAAGTCTGTTCCAGTGTCTGAACATCCTTTCAGTTAAGTCCACTTAAAAAAAGCAAACAAGAAGTACTTACTAGGTTACATGATAAAAAGCTTGTCTGCACACACACAATGGAACACAGAGGAAAGTTGCCATGTGGAGGGATCCCCATAACCAATCACAGAAACAGAACACTGCCTTGACTCCTCTGTTGTTTCAGGATAGTCACGAACTCTTCAGTCCAGGAGTGACACCCACCATCAAAATCAACAGAAAATGCTGTCTGGTCACATCACAGACTCAGGGTATGAGATCCATTATGGGTGTTAGGAGAAGATAACTTCATGATTATACAAAACAGAGAGGGGAAATAGACGTGGGGAAAAGGAGGGATCAAAAATTACCCCAACATTTAATTAAAAGTTATGTTTAGCCCTGGCATAAATGGGTACACTTTCCCTTGACTTCAGTAGCAATTGCAATCGTTCATAACAAGACTGACTTTTTGTCTCTGTACACTTAAATAATTAAATCCAGGGTGGGGGGAGGTTGTTTTTTTTTTGCCCCCCCCCCTTTTTTTTTTTTTAAGTAACATTGGCAAATCCTGACCTTCCTGCTGGCTAAAAACTTCTTTATCCAGGGAACTAAATACAAACAGTTAAAGCTCCTCCTTTCCTTTCCCCATCATTCACATTCTTGATTTGACTGAATGGTTCCGAAACCTCAAGACCATTTCCTGCAATCAGTGCTTAACTGCGAGGAACCTTCTATTCATTATGAAAACTTGTGTATAACTGGAAAATGCCCTAGTATTTTGTCAAAAGAGTTCCCAAAATGGCACAACAAAGTGGGGAACAGAGCATTAAAGAGACTGTAGGAGTTTTCACTTACTCTAGATTACCACAGTTTGCTCTAACACAGATGAACTAAAATGCACTGTGTCACAGATATTCCAAAGTCTACACATTCTCACATTAGCTGTGTATAACTATAAAAACAGAGGAGTTGTAAAAGACAAAGACAGTTGTTCTCCAAAGGATAGTATTCACTGAAACTTAGAACATGCCTTTTTTGGTTTGGGAATTTTTACTCACTATCCCTTTCTTCAGTCAATGATTAGAGTCTAATACAGAAAGTTTTACAGTAACATACAGGCGTACTTTCATACACTATTTCTTTACTTTAGAATACAACAGTAACACAACTAAGGAGCACATCCATTTCTTACTTCCCTGCTCTGTCAATTCAACCAGTAATATACTATGTTTTGTATCTTCAAATTACATTTCACACTAAATATTTCTGTAGAAGAAAATAAATACTATTTGGGATAATATCCAAACTGAATTTTAATTATCCTTTTGTATTTCTTGATTCATCTTAATCTATAATTTCTGAGAATCTAATGCAAAAAGTTGCATATTCCAACACACTCTTCAAACTCTATTCCTTCGTTCACACAAACAAATCACATCCCTATGCCACAGCATTTTCCTCATTCACCACCACAATCCCTTCTCAATTTCTGTCTAAACTGCATTGCAGTTTCCACATAAAATCAGGTCCATGAAGGACATGGTTCAAGAGAATCCCTATCTCATTTACTAATTCCATATGAACACTATTGATATAATCCAACAGTGCAGCTGGTTCGTGCTAAAGGCAACAGTATTGCCATCAGTTTCCTAGTCCTGCTGGCTGCATGGTTTCTGATGCAAGCCAGGATGCCACTGGCCTTGTTGGCTATTTGGGCACACTGCCAGTTCATATTCAGCTGACTCCCAACCAACATTCCCAGGTCCTTTTCCACCAGGCAGCTTTCCAGCCACTAATGTCCCACTGAGGATCTTATGTATCAAAGCAAAATCATCAAGCTGTAAATCATTGGTTAAGTAAAACAACTCAGAGCAGCGCAAATCCATTATTATCAGCTCAGGATATGTGTCTTAGCAGGTTTGGTGTAAAATGGCTAAGGACTACTTACCAGAGTGAATTCTTACCTTCCTCTCTGCTCTCAATGGCATTATTTCCCCAGCCTCTATGAAATTATTATCATTTTTTTCTTCTGTACTACACTACTATACTTTTCATTTCTGAAGTAATCCTTTGAATTATGAGTTTAAAAGCTGATGACTTTCTAAATTGTGCTACCACATTTAATTTAAAGATGTTTGTAATGGCTGGATTGCCATTCTTGAAATGTCACAATCAGTGGCTCAATGTCCAACCTGTGATGAGTGGAGTCTCTCAAGGACTACTACAGAGACTGGTGCTGTTTAACATCTTCATTGGCCAGCAGGGCAAGGCAGGTGATTCTGCCCCTTCTGGTCTTGTCGGACCTTTCTGGAGTACTGTGTGCAGTTCTGGAACCCTCAGCACAGGAAGGACATGGAAGTGTTGGAGCGGATCCAGAGGAGGGCCACAAAGATGATCAGAGGGCTGGAGCAGCTCTCCTATGAGGACAGGCTGAGAGAGTTGGGGTTCTTCAGTCTGGAGAAGAGAAGGCTTCGAGGGGACCTGATAGTAGCCTTCCAGTATCTGAAAGGGGCCTACAGGATGGCTGGGGAGGGACTATTTACAAGGTCTTGCAATGACAGGACAAGGGGCAATGGGTTTAAACTGGCAGAGGGGAGATTTAGACTGCATGTTAGGAGGAAGTTCTTTACAGTAAGGGTGGTGAGGCACTGGAACAGGTTGCCCAGGGAGGTCGTGGATGCTCCCTCCCTGGAGGTGTTCAAGGCCAGACTGGATGAGGCCTTGAGTAACCTGTACTAGTGGGAGGTGTCCCTGGTAGGGGGTTGGAACTAGATGATCCCTGAGGTCCCTTCCAACCTTACCATACTATGATTCTATGATTTTTTACATTAAAATATTCCAATTAGCCTCAAACCAGCACAGCACTAATTTTTTAAGCTGAAGAAATACTTTGATCCATACATTTTAAAAAAATTCTTAATTTTCTTTGCTATACCACATACCTGCTACACCACATTTTCCCCCTTAAGCAAATACTTGCCCACAGTTGTGAAAGTTTTTTTATTAAATAGCCTGAACCCACTAAGCTGACCAAGCAAAAAGCCAGAACTTTAAGCCTGTATTTGTTACAAACAGTACTGAAATAGCACAGTTTTTAAGTGTTTTACCAGACCATATCTCTCAGAAAAAGCCACTAAGATGTCTACAAAAGTTGTAATAAGGAACTGTCTTAAACCCACAGAAGCCAGGACTTTCCAGTTGGGAATAAAGAATCATACTCAATCAAACCTAACACAGTAGACATTCTATTGTATGTGCTACCATAAGACTTTCAAAAAAATCAAATCCATCTTCATATGGGGGGGGGGAAAAAAAAAAAACAAAACGATGAGAGGTTTTAAGTCATCTATTCTGTTCCAGTACTGAGCAATTACTTTATTTTATTGCTGTTTCTGAAGTTTCATAAGTTAGACTACAGATTCAACTTTAGAGGAGAAAAGTTACATAAGGGAAGGTTCCTGCTGAATTGCAATATTAGTCTGGCACAAGTAGGCAAAGGGTAACACATACTTCCCTAATAGAGACCTTGTCTGGTCATTCTTGTTGCTCCCTGCTTTCCACTAGAGAAAAAAAAAAAGATATTTGGATGCCTTTATCATGCAGACTTATATCCTTGTCCAACTACTTCAACATATTAAAAAAACCCTATTGATTACTGTCATATTTTTAGCTTGCAAATTCTTTGTTGATGGAGTTGTAGCTGTACTACAAATAAAATTCAGCAAAGCACATACCTTATTTTGGCAGATCTGATGGACTGATCTAGTATGAACTTCTGGTATGACTGCTGTGCTGCAGCCTGCATTGAGGTCAAAAACTTCCAATGCTCGGTTGCTTCCAGCTGTAAGCACAATATCTGCACAGTTCTCTGTGTTAAAGTTAAACTAAACTAAAATATAAGAAAAAAATATAAAGACTTTCGTATTTAGTGCTCTATAAGCAACATTTTTAAAAAACTTAGTCCTAAAAAAAAATTTTTTAAGTGTGTCCAAAGCTGAAGTTCATAATCACAAGAAAAACAGCACTTTTATTTACATACATATATACACACACATATATACATATATAGAATCATAGAATGGTGAGGTTGGAAGGGACCTCAAGGATCATCTAGTTCCAACCCCCTGCCATAGGCAGGGACACCTCCCACTAGTACAGCTCACTCAAGGCCTCATCCAACCTGGCCTTAAACTCCTCCAAGGAGGGAGCAACCACAACATCCCTGGGCAACCTCTTCCAGTGCCTCATCACCCTCACTGTAAAGAACTTCCTCCTAACATCCAGTCTAAATCTTCCCTCTGCCAGTTTAAAACCACTGCTCCTTGTCCTGTCATTACAAGACCTTGTAAATAGTCCCTCCCCAGCCTTCCTGTAGACCCCCTTCAGATACTGGAAGGCTATTCTAAGGTCTCCTCGAAGCCTTCTTTTCTCCAGGCTGAAGAGCCCCAACTCTGTCTGTCCTCACAGGAGAGCTGCTCCAGCCCTCTGATCATCCTCATGGCCCTCCTCTGGACCCGCTCCAATATTTCGATGTCCTTCCTGTGCTGAGGGCTCCAGAACTGCACACAGGGCAGTATATATATATATATATATATCACAATAATAGTAGTAAAGAATAAAACAAGAATTACTTTAACTGAAGTTATTATCACATCATTATGTTCAAAGACTATATGAAATACAAAGGATACAAGAGTAGAAATCATTTACTGTTGAAAGGCTGGTAATCTCCATTGCTGAAGACATAGGAAATTTCTGAATCAGTTTGCAAACACTTCTCTGTTTGTACCTGAAAAAAATATCAAATTAATGTTACTGTTAATGAAGTTATTTGTGGCTACCAGTAAACTACTGGAATCAAAGTCAATCAAAATACCTTCTTCCATCACTAAAACTTAAAGCCACAGACCTTTTGCTGAACTCTATTAAAAAACTTGGTAACAAAATTAATTTTGGATAAAAAGAAACATATTTGTATAGATAAAATAGATCTTCCATCAACATAAAACACTAAAAAATCCTGTCTGTACATTGAAAATGTTGAAGAATAAAAATACAAAAAAACAAAAGAACAAAAAACTCCCACCAAAAAAAACATTACACCATCCTGTCAAGTAGCTATGATTAAAAAGTAGAAATACCAGAATTTAATGTGCTGATCATAGAAGCAATAAGACAATGCAGAGAAAACAGTGAGGAAAGAATAATTTCCATTTAGACATGAACAGAACAAAAAGGTGACAACTCTATCACTGAAATACTGGACTCTTCAAAGTCCTTTGAGTCATCTGCTAACTCCATGCAGATGTGGCAGATATGCCAAATTCTCTTAAATGGCTTCACACTTACTACATTACACAGCACAGAACTGGATTGTCATCCAGTCTATTTGAATCTTTCTGTTTACTTAAATGTATCAGCATTGACAATTGATTGAAAGGTTGCATACACAGAGTAGTGGTCAACAGCTTAATGTCCAGATGGAGATTGCTGACAAGTGGTGTCCCTCAGGGCTGCTGTTTATTATCCTCAATGATAAATACTGGGATCAAGTACACCTTTGGCAAGTTTGGAGATGACATCAAGCTAAGCAGTATGTTTGACACCTGAGGGATAAGAAGCCATCCAGGGAGACCTGGACAAAGTTGAGAAGTGGACCCATGTGAACCTCAGGAGGTTTAACAACCCTAAACTCAGGGTCCTGCACCTAAATTAGGGTAATCCCTGGTGTCAATACAGGTTGAGGGATGAAAGAATTGAGAGCAGACCTGGAGAAGAGGACTTGGAGTACTGGTGGATGAAAAGATGGATACGAGTCAGCAATACGTCCTTAAAACCCAGAAGCATGTCTGTCAAATGACAACACAGAAGTCCATGCCTGACACTTGTAGAAATAACTACTGTTTCTTCACAACAATGCTAAACGTTTGCAAAACTGAAATAATTTGACAAAAGTAATGCATTTATCAGTTGGTTATCAGGTTGGTTTTGCCTTTTTTGTTGTTCTCAAACAATGACCTGCTGAGCTTTTCTAGGTAGACATTGGAGCTACTTCAGCAGTGATGGTAAAGCAGAAGGTAAAATACAGTGTTGCAATTTAATTCAAGAACATTTTGTGGTTTTCAGAAGTATTTTATTCAAGTAAACAACAAAAATAAACTCTTCATTTGTAGCTAAAGATACCCAGACTATGCAAACTGTCTGAGACACTAAGAACAGTCTAATGAAAACAGCATGAAGATTCTATTCCTAATGGAATAATTTTGGGGGAATCCATTTACAGTATATAGTAATTTTCAGGAGACTTACATTTCACTTCTGAAGACAGATCAAACCAAATTCTAAGATACAAGCACTTCCTGCAATGATTGCAGAGACTGATGTGTCTATTTTCCAGGAGATTTAAGTTCTTTAATGAAAGCATTTTTCCGGAGACCCAGATAAAGTAGAAACATTTTGATGACAGAAAAAAAACCTTTCAAGTTATGGAAGTATGTTAATATGCCAAAATCCAAAGGTAAACAGGTGCCTCAAGATCCCTCTATGCCCCACCAAAACAGAAAAGAACACAACCCAAAAAATAGTTTCATGCAAATATGACATTTAAAATTTTAACAAGTATCTGGATGTGATAAAACATAAACTAAGTGGCAGGCCACAAGTATCACTATAATAGATCACAGGGTTTCAGGCCAAAAAACTAATCTTTAAACAGCAGTCCCATTATAAGTTTCCAGACACAGCCTTGACTTCAGTACAGTAAGATCAGTTACACAAATAAGAATCGATTCATCTTCTGGAACAACTAGAATTTATTCTAACTGAAAAATATTCCCTTCTACGCTACAGAAGAAGGTGAAAGTCATTCAGTGACCCTACATAACGAATTTTAAACAAAAGTATGGTAAAATTTAAAACTTTTAGAAATGGTTGCTGTTAAATGTTACTAGAATTTATCTCATGACTTACATACTTCTAGTCTAGTTTCTATTGTTTCCAATTAAGAAGAGAATACTAAAAAAAAGTTCCTTGATCTAATAACTAAAGCTTAAAAGGAGCCAAGTTTAGAATATTCTTACCACACAGCTGAATCAGGTCTATGTAGCCCATTTACTTAAGAAGTTTAAACTGGCTTAAAACTATTTATGCGAATGTATCATCCTGTAAAACATAACTTTCCAGAAGTGCACAAATACAGGTTGTGTGGTGAATGGATGGGAAGGAGCCCTGAGGAAAAGGACCTGGGGGTCTGGGTTGATGAAAAGCTAAACATGAGCCTGTTATGTGAGTGCAGCCCAGACAGCAACCAAGTCCTGGGCTCCATGAAGAGCAGAGTGGCCAGCAGGGCAAGGGAGTTGATTCTATCCCTTTATTCTGCTCTTGTCAGACCCCGCCTGGAGTACTGTGTGCAGCTCTGGAGCCATCAGCACAGGAAGGACATGGAAGTGTTGGAGCAGGTCCAGAGGAGGCCCACGAAGATGATCAGAAGGCTGGAGCAGCACTCCTATGAGGACAGACTACAAGAGTTGGGGCTCTTCAGCCTGGAGAAGAGAAGGTTTCAAGGAGACCTTAGAGTAGCCTTCCAATATCTGAAGGGGGCCTACAGGAAGGCTGGGGAGGGACTATTTACAAGGTCCTGCAATGACAGGACAAGGGGCAATGGGTTTAAACTGGCAGAGGGGAGGTTTAGACTGGATGTTAGGAGGAAGTTCTTTACAGTACAGGTGGTGAGGCACTGGCACAGGTTGCCCAGGGATGTTGTGGTTGCTCCCTCCCTGAAGGTGTTCAAGGTCAGATTGGATGAGGCCTTGAGTAACCTGTACTAGTGGGAGGTGTCCCTGCCTATGGCAGGGGGTTGGAACTAGATGATCTTTGAGGTCCCTTCCAACCTTACCATTCTATGATTCTATGATTATTTGTGTTAATGGAACAGGCAATAATTTTGAGATTAATCATAGAAGCAAACGTCAGGATATCATAGAATAGTTAATACTTATGAGGAACTATTTGAAAGCTCTGCAAAGAGAAACAGCTGTATGATTTGTCATTGTACTGTCTTCACCGCTGAAATACAGTAGCAATCTATTTGCCAGACTGTATTGCCATATTATGAGCATAAAGCATGCTTTGGGGTGAAATCTAGCACCTTCCTGATTCAGTTTCAGTCAAGCAGTCTTTCAAACTTGATTGAGAAGGCAGAATGGAAGACCTGTGACAAACAAAAAGAATGATGCAACGTTCCATAAAAGAAAGAAATGCTGGGAAATAAACTGGAGGGAAACAAGGAAAATGTCAAAGCAAATTAATCTTTAATACCTTTTATAGATATGTATAACCAGGCCTCAGATTGGCTTGTGGATTTGTTGTTAATGTCCACAACTCTGTTTAGCATTTTGGCGTTACACTATGTCTACACTTAGGTCACAGTCAGGCCTAAATTACAACAGCAGCACTACCACCTAATGACCTCTCCTTAGCCCAAGGAGGAGGATCAGGAAAATGAGAGGAAACCCATAGATTGAAATGCAAACCGGATTTAAAACAGCCAGACTGACAGCCAAGCAAACATACAGCAGTCCTCAAGAGCAGAATGGTAAACAAGCTCTTCCAAAGACAGGGAACAAGGAGGAAAGGGAGAAGCAGCAGGATCAGGAGGCTCCCCTCTCCTCCTCTTATATACTAAGCACAATATTTATCATATTGGATACACCTGTAAGTTAATTCAGGTCAGCTGCTCATGGCTGGCCTGTGATTCTGTCCCAGCAAAACCAGGACACTAATACCACAGAAGAGACTAATTGTACATTTTTGAGTTAGTGTTAATGAATCAACAAATACTGACAGCATTTCAATAACAAAATTCTGCTATAAGCACAACCCTATGTACATAAACAGATTTAAATCAAGGTATGTTTCTAACAAAGCAATCGGAACAGCACAGTTAGAAGTTAACCACCTATGTCCTTGCAACACTGCTAGCACAGGTTATACAACTACACCAAGTTTCATTCCACCTTTAGTCTCTGAACTACCTAGCTTAAAGGCAGTTCTGACAAGTCTTCCACAATAGAAACTTCATTATGGATTTTAATCAGGTTACTGGACACTGTCTTCTGGGAGATATAAGCAATTGTTAAGATAAAAAAAACAAGATATCTAGAGACAGCACATTATATACTATAACAGAAGTTCCTTATTAAAGCCTAAGTCTCATGAATAGAAATAAACCAAAATTACTAAATCTTAAAACTCAAAAATATGAACAGGTGACAGAAAGCCACAATTAACTCCTCTAAACATAATCCATTAACTACTCTTCAAATAAAACATTTCTGTTCTCAAAAAAAGGTGCATTTTAGAAGAGTAGTAATTGAGCATTTTTTGTTTTGTGTATAATCATTCAAAGCTTTAGTGAAGTTCCACCTACCAGGTTCATGCTGCATTCCTATTTAAGATTATGAACAGAACAGCATTCACTGTATCAACTAAGACTTCAGTGTTGTAACCTTAATTCTGTTTGTCTGCTGAAAACCTGAAGTCATAATAAAATCCTAACAGTACTTTGCCCAGCTTGTTAAGAAATTGTTCATACCGTTTGAGGTCATCCTTGGTGGTATCTAGATGGACACTTAACAGATGTAATTCAGCTCCAGAACATACCAATAAAAATGAATCTATAAAATAAAACTGTGCAAAACGTACAGTCTTGTGGAACTTTTCTTTCCCCTGAAATGCAAAGAAAATTGTTAAGAAAGGATTCTAAGAAAAAGTATTTTTTTTATCTGAGATTCCTGGTGCTAAGATTTCACTTCTCTGTTACGTTGATCATTCATACAGCAGTAGGCTAACCTACTCTGTAATGGCCCTTCCTATTTGTGACATCTACCAATCTCAGAGTTCTCATTCTACTTGAACTGGCACTGAAGTTAATAGTATCTGTAGTCAATTGAATCTAATACAACCTAGCTTCATATTCCAAAAATCCATCTGAATGGAGAACAGACTATGAACTTAAGCAGACCTGAGCCAAGGAAAACAGAATTTACCAAGGAAACAGTAAAAGTAAAACTTCCCAGCATGCCCATTAATTCTATCTACCAGTGTTGGTTTTGATTCTCAAATTATCATGATAAAAGCCTAATTTGAAGTCATTAAACAACTCCTAGATCACAGTACCGTTGTCAGATGGAATCACCATTCAGTAGGTTTGAAAAATCAGGCTGCATGTTCCCTCTACAGAGCTGTTAAAACACAATTAGCTAAAGAGCAAAATAGCACCACAGCTGTGAACCAAACTAACAGAAGTTCCTAATTACCAGAATTAGGGCAGGTTCATTACTGTAGACTGACCACACCCTTAGAGTTCTGTCTTCCGATGCAGAAACTAACCACTTCTTGTCATAACTCCAACCAACACAGTTAACTGCACCATTGTGACCTATTAATAATGGAAATACAATAAAGTTAATTTCTTTCATTTATGCATTTCTCCAGAATTAACTGTATTGTTTTAATACAATTATATACCTGTTATTAAAATATCTTTTAAGTATAGGCTTCAAATATTTGGATTAAAACTGTTAAAGAGTTATTGATTTTCTTCTTCCACCAAAAAACACGGAAAAACTCTCAATACAAATGATAATTCTGATTTTAATTTTTCAAATTTATTGTAAGAGCATTTTAAAGAAACAATCTTGAAATTCAATATAACACTCAAATTGTCTTTGCAATATTGTATTATAATAAAGTTATATTAAACATTATCTGGAAGCTTCTTAATACCTTGCAAACAGTTGCTACTTTTCATTTTATCACTTTTATTAGTGAGCTAGCTGGTTTTGAAAAAACAACGAACATGCCACAACAGTAACTTCTGTAAAACTACCTTATTAGGCAGATTAAAAATCGTTGTTCAAAGTATTATGATCTCTAGTTAACAACACAAAGCTCCTACCTTTTCCAGGTTGTGTCACATGGTTTAAAACAAGATTAGAAACTTACAAAGAACTTCAAAACCCAGAAACATTATTCAGAAGCTAAAATTATTAACCTGATCTAAAATGACATTGATGCTGATCCAAAAGCATAAAAAAGTATTTCAAACAAATTTAATAACTTTGGACATATTATTTTAATTTGTCTACACAAAGTGATGATTTTCATCTAGGCTTAAAACATTCAAAATTCTTATGCTGCCCTCTTGTGCACATTTCGTCTTCAGTCAGATGAAGTTTTATACAACAAAAGAGAGTTGCATTAAATTGCTAAGAGTTTCTGTAATTTACCAGCAATTAAGATCTGCTATAACATCTTATAAATATTTTAATTCACTGTTGCCAAAGACCTGTAGAATTTTCACCAAAATGTTGCACATGTAATTGCTAAGTACATATGTATGCAACACAGGATTTGTAAAATCATTTGGAAGCCTCAAATTATCTTCATTAAAGAAAACAAACAAAAAAAGTAAACAAATTACCAGGATATACGAAACACTTTCTAAAGTGGCAAGAAACATGAGAAACTTTAGGAAATTTTGAGAATTGGAAAATTGGAAGAGCCATGCAAAGCACTTAAGAGTCTCTGCACTCCAGGTCCCCCAATCCCAAAGCAGATTGAAAGAGATGCCAGCTGGCTTTCAAGAGGCCAGTAGTCAGGGTTGCCCAGCCCCGAAGCACATTGAGAAGGACAGCTGCTGGTTTTGTAAAAAGACTCCTTTAAAAAAGTCATGCTGGCTGTAATTCTTTTGAAGTTGGACAACATTAACTGAGCTTCAGTATAGGATACAGACACCTGAAGAGCTGACACTGAAGAGGAATGTAGAAATATTTCAAATTGTAACTGAGCACTTCAGGAAACAAACCCAGCCTAACTTACTAGTTAGGCTTATAGCAAAACTGCTGTGTCTACACCACTTCTTTCTGGTGGTGTACTATAAAAACTACAATTCAGCCATATTCTTGAAATAGATTTTAACAAAATAGGTGTCATGGTATCATTGCCATTTCTTGAAAATGTTTTACGTTACCATTGATTTTGGGTCTGAATAAGAGTAAAGCATCGTGGTTTTAAATTAAAAGAAAATACACTTATTATGACACTTCAAAAACCACAAGCATCTAAGTAGAAAATTAACAATTTCATCGATCAAATAACCAGGTAACTTGGAGCCTGCAGTTTCCATTCCTCTGCAGCACAACATATGACAGCTTCATATTTACATTTCTTTTGAAAAGAGCTACATGCACAGGTTGCATTCTTATGTTACCTAAAGAGCCTGGATTAGAATATGGCTTACATTTCAGATTGTACATAAAAAAAAAAAAAAAAAAAAAGACAATGAATGAAAGGTATGCTTTTTTTAAAAGCAAGACAAGAACTAGTACTTGACACCCTAAATAATGGCACCAGAAACAGCTTCTCTGTAGCACCACAAAAAATTTGTTGCAGGTAATTTTACTCGTCATAATAATTACCTCAACATTTGCAGAGTACTGTAACATTTTACAGAGCTCTGAATGTGGAATCATCTTGTAAAATCATAATACTTGATCTCACTTCTTAAAAGGCCAAAGCCTCCAAATACCATTTCCCTCATAATTTACAGAGTAAATTCTTTTTATTTAGCTCTGCTTTCAAATACATATAATTGAATAAATAGCTTTTCTTATTTCTGCCCGTACCTAGTCCCTCCTTGCTTATTTAGCATGTAACAAGTATGTGGAGGTATAGATACAACAAAGTCAGTGAAAATAGTATCTTCCTTCTGAGAGAAACAAAGTTAAATCCCAGCTATTACCAGTCCAAATGAATGAAAGCCTCATAAAAACATAACTCCAGTGGAAAAAAAAAAAAAATCTCAGAATTGAAATATCACTTTCTGAAGCATGTATGGAGATTCAAGTAAAATCAGCTTAACTTCTTGATAGTGGCTCACAGAAAAGAAATTGGATCTGCAATGCGAAAGACAAATTGCAAAGAGAAGCTACTGGACATATGCTGTATAATAATAATTATTAGCCTCATGGAATAATTCCACATTTATGTTTGCTTAATAATTTACACTTCAGCTTCTCCAGATTTTTGAAGAAAAGTGTTAATAATCAGGAGAAACATTGACTTCCTTTGGCACAATTTTGTGAAGATGCTGTGTACCAAACACTGTAGTAACACTGTGCCATTTTTTTATAGATGCTTGTAACATGAAAGAGCTTGAGCTCTTTCCTAAAAATGCATGTACATACATACGTATATAAAATAAACAACCAAATCTATAAAATAAGCAACCAAATCTGATCTTCTAAACCAATGTTAAATATACTTCAGATACATGGTATCCCTTTGGACAAAATTACTGCTCCTGTTCCATAAATACCGAGATAACAAAATTACATCAATAAAACCTCAAGACACTATTAATGGCTGCCATTTATACTATTT
Organism: Eubucco bourcierii; assembly: GCA_013396675.1. Classification (NCBI taxonomy): domain Eukaryota; kingdom Metazoa; phylum Chordata; class Aves; order Piciformes; family Ramphastidae; genus Eubucco; species Eubucco bourcierii. The sequence goes on from VWZE01018757.1 coordinate 33,233, forward strand.
GCAATATGAATTTGCTCAACTACTGCAATATATACAGGCATTATCATTACATATATTGTCTTCATCATTTTTACTTATTTAATATACATGAACAATGTAGATTGTAATATAAATTGCATTACGTTACTATTTACCTAAAAAAAAAAAAAAAGAGAGAAATGGGAATATTTGGTAGGAATTTTAATGCTAGAACAAAATTAATCAGAGAAATAACTTCTAAATCTTTAAACCAGCAGTATTCCTCTCCCTCACCATTCAAGGTGACGTAAGTGGAATCTTTTCATTCCTAAGCCATCTTAAATTAAGCTCAATCATATATTTTTTTTATTGAAGTAACTCATACATTTACCTGAAAAAACATTACATGTATCGGTGAGATCGGAATCAAATATCAGTACAGTTTGGTCAGCCAGGCCGCAAGCCAGCTTCTCTCCATCCCCTATAAAGAAAAACGTCCACTGACATATTTGAAAGCAAAAAGGATCTAATACACAGTATTCACAGTACCACCAAGGTTGGAAGAGACCTCAAAGATCATCAAGTCCAATCCGCTACCACAGACCTCAAGACTAGACCATGGTACCAAGCGCCACGTCCAAACGCACCTTGAACACCTCCAGGGAAGGTGACTCCACCACCTTCCTGGGCAGCCCATTCCAGTAGCCAATGACTCTCGCAGTCAAGAACTTTCTCCTCATCTCGAGCCTAAACTTACCCTCGCATAGCTTGAGACTGTGTCCTCTTGTTCTGTCACTGGTTGCCTGAGAGAAGAAGGTAACCTCCTCCTGGCTACAACCACCCTTCAGGTAGTTGTAGACAGCAAGAAGGTCTCCCCTGAGCCTCCTCTTCTCCAGGCTAAACAATCCCAGCTCCCTCAACCTCTCTTCATAGGGCTTGTGCTCAAGGCCTCTCACCAGCCTTGTTGCCCTTCTCTGGACACGTTCAAGTACCTCAACGTCCTTCTTAAATTGAGGGGCCCAGAACTGGACACAGTACTCAAAGTGAGGCCTAACCTGTGCAGAGTACAGGGGGAGAATGACCTCTCTGCTCCTGCTGGCCACACTATTCCTGATGCCAGGATGCCACTGGCACTGGGCACACTGCTGGCTCATGTTTACAATGCTTCTTTTAACTATAAAAATTAAATGTCACTTCAACAAAGCACAATCCAGATGTTAAATTTATATTTTCAAACAAATTTTGTACGAACATCAAACTCACATTGCAGAATTTGGTAGGAATTAATTTCTTGTGCTGGCACTCAATGAAAGAGTTATGCATCACAAAGCGGAAATTCTCTTTTTACCAAAAAAAGTACTACAAAAATTTGATGTGCAGAAATTTCTGGCAGTCATTTAAACCTGCTTTGTTACACTCTTTTTTATGTCTTATATAAGAAAAGATTATATAGCTTTATTATTATTAGAAGAAGCACATATAAGTCATTCTAGATTGCTTCTTAAAAATAAATGTCCTCCATAACATAATCCTAAAAACTATCCAAATGCAGTCAAGTTGTTCATTTAGACTAATAACCAGCAGGGGCACACAATGCATGGGGTAGATTTCCTTAACATCTACATAACGGCAGTGACTTGTGATATTTGTTCAGTAAAAAAAAAATATTCCTGAAAAAATTAAAAAGCATATAAATGAATCAGTGTGAAAAATAAGCGAGAGCAGAGCAAGAGAAAACAGCAATGAAAGAAACATCTTGTCAGTGACATGGACAGAGGAATGGAGTGCACCCTCAGCAAGTTTGCAGATGACACCAAGCTGTGTGGCACAGTCGACTTGCTAGAGGGCAGGGATGCCATCCAGAGGGACCTGGACAGGCTGGAGAGGTGGGCCCAGGCCAGCCTCATGAAATTCAATAAGGCCAAGTGTTAGGTCCTGCACCTGGGTAGGCACAATCCCAAGCACAAATACAGGCTGGGTGGTGAATGGCTGGAGAGTAGCCCTGAGGAAAGGGACCTTGGAGTCTGGGTTGATGAAAAGCTCAACATGAGTCTGCAGTGTGCACATGCAGCCCAGACAGCCAACCGAGTCCTAGGCTGCATCAAGAGCAGCGTGGCCAGCAGGGCAAGGGAGGTGATTCTGCCCCTTTACTCTGCTCTCGTCAGACCCCACCTGGAGTACTGTGTGCAGTTCTGGAACCCTCAGCACAGGAAGGACATGGAAGTGTTGGAGCGGGTCCAGAGGAGGGCCACAAAGATGATCAGAGGGCTGGAGCAGCTCTCCTATGAGGACAGGCTGAGGGAGTTGGGGCTCTTCAGCCTGGAGAAGAGAAGGCTTCGAGGGGACCTGATAGTAGCCTTCCAGTATCTGAAGGGGGCCTACAGGAAGGCTGGGGAAGGATTATTTACAAGGTCCTGCAATGACAGGACAAGGGGCAATGGGCTTAAACTGGCAGAGGGGAGATTTAGACTGCATGTTAGGAGGAAGTTCTTTACAGTAAGGGTGGTGAGGCACTGGAACAGGTTGCCCAGGGAGGTTGTGGATGCTCCCTCCCTGGATGTGTTCAAGGCCAGATTGGATGAGGCCTTGAGTGAGCTGTACTAGTGGGGGGTGTCCCTGCCTATGGCAGGGGGTTGGAACTAGATGATCCTTGAGGTCCCTTCCAACCTTACCATTCTATGATTCTATGATTCTATGAAAGAGCAGAATTCAAATAAATGCTACGATTTTCAGTGTGATTTTTTTTTTTAAAGAGATACCGCTGGTACAACACCTGTATAAATCTCAGAATCACAGAATTACCCAGATTTGAAAAGCCCTCTGAGATCATCGAGTCCAACTTATCACCTAACTCTTCTAATTAACTAACCCATGGCACTAGGTGCCTCATCCAGACTCCTCTTAAACACCTCCAGGTATTGTGACGCCACCACCTCCCAGGCAGCCCATTCCAATGCCAATCACTTTTTCTGTGAAGAACTTCTTCCTAACGTTCAGCCCAAACCTGCCCTGGCACGGCTTGAGGTTGTGTCCTCTTGTTAAGTTACACACACAGAATTAATTACATATAAACATTCTTGTGCATACAGAATAACAGAAAACAATTTTCCATAGAATTTTAGAGGCTTTTTTAATGGAACACAATGTCCATTCTTGAGTAAAACTGTTTCTAAGAGAGCAACAAGAGAACTAACACCTCCAATACTACAAAATGATGTTTAATAAAATCTAAGGAAGCATGTCTGTGCTGTAATGGGGGACTGTGATCCATAGATGTAAGCGATGGATAGAAGCTCTATTGTATGTAACTTCATTTTATCTGTGAATTTGACTGCTAGACAATGCTTTACTCTTGTGATTATATGCAGTGCAATAACTGAAGGTTAAAGGGGAGAGATCAAAGGAAGCAAGGCAGATTTCCACCCAGGTCGTGAAACTGAGCTTTGTGCCACTGGACCTTGGAAGGTGGGGGAAATGTTGTTGTGTAAGTGAAGAAGAGGAGAATACAAGATAACCATCTTTCTGTCATAGCACAGGCAGAATGGTGCTTTTACCTTACATAATCAAGGGGTGTACTTTGCCCACCTCCTGGTCCTCGGTGGCAGGATGCATATCAGTATATAACAGATCCAGAGCTGCAATACAGTGCAGCACAATTCAACCACTGTTGTTGTGGGGGTGCAACCCACTAAGAGTTAGTGCCTTGCTGTCTCGGAGCCTGGGTTATGGTCTGCTGGGTTATGCTCTGCTCTATCTACTGAGGTTGATGGCTGTGTGTAAGTATTATGCTTTTGCTGTGCTAAAAAATTGCTTTTGATATTTTAGTATAGTCAATAAATCATTTTAAAAATACAGTGTACATATGTATATTTTCCATTGCACTTCATCCTTTACGAACCTTTAACAGTAACAATGCATCAACTCATTATTGCAACTTTAAAACCTCTTTTTAAATTTAATTTTTTCTACTATATTTAAAGACGTACATAGATGTTAATTATTTAATTTTCTACTTTACAAAGACCACTTGAAAGATTATACCTAGTTGCAATTCCAAGCTGCCAATTTGCAACAGAAAATATATCACAGATCAACACAGATTACAACAGTAACAGGACACCTCTTACAACAGGTGTATTTTGATTCTTTTGAAACAGAACTTCAGCTTTAATACACCCAAATGACAATATGTAAACATCTCAGAAAATTTATTAGTGAAAGAAAGTTAAACTACTAAGCTGAAGTTGTGGAATAAGTCCAAAAAGAAACGAGAATTCTTTTGCACATGCGTTAGCAGCTTGCACAGTTTTGCAAGTTCAAAAAAATTACGATCAAACAGTACATGGTATTGCCAGAAAGTTTACTGGGAATTTACCTAGTAAATCCATAGTCTTAATAAATGATGTCACACAAATTTTGTGTCGGTATGCAAAAAGAAAAACAACTGCATCTTTTATAAAACCTGTACATACCAGAATGCTGAATGCAAAAAACTGGAGTCGGTTTACAAGCAACAGATATCTTCTTCTTGTATTTGATTGGAGGGTAACTTTCTATTGGATATTCTCTATTTTTACTTCAAAGAAAGAAAGGATAAATATTAAGCTATCTAAACACAACATATTTTCATTTCAACTATGAAATCAATGTGCTTTAAAAGCTATTCTAAGCATCTTTATATAAATATTTCCTGGAAAACATATATTAAATCCAAGCTAAGAGGTAGAACGAATATTAAATTGTCATACTCAAATTAATCCTACCACTAGCTGTTAGGAATTTATATGGACTTGTAATATAAAAGAAAACAAAACAGTCTCGAACATCTTAAGCTGCACACCTATCTAAATAAAGCATTTAAGAAATGCGAAGTCCACCTGGTTGTGACAATGAGCAATACAAAAACTATCTCCATACAAAAATCTGAGTTACATTGGTGATCTATTTAATAAGATACTAAAAAATTCCCCACAAAACTTGAAGTGCTTGTCTAAAATCCTGCCTGTGCCTGCCAAGATCACAAAAAAATCATCTTGAGCTATTAAGTGTTTAGGCTACTTTTCTTTTAAGCTAAAAATTATGGCATTAATCATTATTCATTTGTTTGATGGTACTAAAGAAAAAAAAAAAAAGAAAAAAAGTTCTGTAATCTCCCCATTTAACATGCCACAGCAGTTAACACAAAAGTGAAAGATCAAAAAAAAAAGCAAAATAAGATTTTTTTCTGTGTCCACAGTGATGATGACTCTACTGGTCAAACAGTACCATTACAGACATTCATTAAACACACTACAGTAAGCTTGAAGTATCTTACAATAACATGATTTTAGGGGTGAATGAGGAACACGATGGTATTACCAAGTCTCACTGTGCCACATGCAGTTATTTTTCTACCATTGCATTTCAAGAACATGTTTGGACTATAGTTCCAGATATATTCAGCACCTGTTGCTCTTTCTAGCAATAAAAAAAAAAAAAAAAACAAAAAAAACCCAAAAAAAGGGTTTCTTATTTCTTTTATACGGAAAACTTATTCAAATATAATTGATAGACCAATATTCTGAATATCACTTTAAAGTAAATTCACAAAGCCTTTTAGTTCCAGTGGTACCCCTAACTTAAGAATTCCAATGACAGTAGCAGCTACAAACCACATTTCCAATAGAACTCTATTTATCCTCATTTTAATTTGTTCCTTCTCCAATGGAGTTGTTAGATCACTTACCATCTACAATTGGTCTTCCATTTTGATACCTCATTTTTCTTCAAGTTTGGAGAAAACATGGTCATTCTACAAGAAAGAACACAGACTCTCCTATCTGAAATATTAAATGCTACACAAGAGAAATAGTCTATTCAAAATAAAACAATTCCATTCCTTCTAACTATTTATGTGTAATGAGTAAAGTCAGTAAATAAGACAATACACACACTGATGGCATAACTTTCTAATGGTCTAATGCTCTATTTTGCACTTAAGTTCTGCTCTATGAGATTTCCTTGTTGGATAATGCCTTCTGACAGTCAAAATCCAGTCATGTAAGGTTCTAAAACATTCTTTCCAACCTGAAGAATGCAATCATATGTAAGAGAAAGAATGTCCAATATAGATTCTTAAAGGAAGCTGAACTACATATTTTGCTGTTCTAGAACCTTTTAAAAATTGTTTAGCTGAATAACATCTAGTTTTCACACAGGACTAATTTCACAGACAGGAGATTCTGTGGCTCTATTACATGACAATGTATCACACACCAGTAAAACAGACAAAACAGCTACTCACCGTGGTGCTGCTCTGTAACCTGATGATTTAATTTTATTATGGAAAACCAATGGCTGATCTTTCACTGTGCTTTTCACTCCTACAGTAAAGTAATTTAATTTTCATTAATTTTTTTCAACATCATATTTTTATAGTCAAGATAGATACTTAGTTAAGCTAGTACAGCAGAAGATATTTGAGGTTTCCTTACATCACCAAACACATTTATAGCCATTCCCTCTAATACATAATTACCGAATAAAGAAATATGAATTGTTACATTGTGCAACATTTCTTCTCCAATAATGTCAATGAGTATGAACTTCTTTAAATTTTGAATTAATAAGAACATTGTTCTGAGGAACTTTTTTCACCATTCATTCAGAAATGTGACTTACAGTTGCCTATTTTATGCTTAGGCTTTATATTCACACCCTATACTTGGAATACAGAATACATCTAAAGATCACTAATGAACTGGCTGGCAAGTACAAATAAATGTTTGTGGTTTCACATGGCAGAAGTAATTAATAATGTCTCCATCCACACTGCTCTACTAAGAAGCCTGTAAGAGAGGCTCCAGTCAAAAAACTAGAATATGAGCATTTCGCATCAGTAGAAATAATTGAACTTTTTAAAGTGAGAAACCTTGTTGATACTCCAGGGAAACAAATTCAGGTGCATTAAGATGATCTCATGGACACATTTAGCTGAGCTGAGGACAGAAGCTACTTCAGCTTCCACCAACTATCCTATTTCTTTTTCTAGCAATGAGACAAAAAGTCTTTCCTGGGAAGCTCCCAGTACCATTTGCCATAAAAGAACATAGGATTTCCTTACAACATCTAATCTGAGCACACGGCGTCAACAAGAGTAGTAGAGATTTCAGCACTAGGTTTCTAAAGAAGCATGCAATACTATCTAAAACACTACAGGTGCCTTCTTGCAATACCATTAAATCTTTGGCACTCAAAGAGATCCAAAATGTACAATCAATACGCCAAAAAAAAAAAAAAAAAAAAAAAAAAAAAAAAGACATTATTTCTACATGTTACAGCTATCAGTATATTTACATCTTTCCTAAAGAAAAAGTGATTGCCTACATTTAGCATGTATCTAGGGCTAAACTCTAGCAATTGATCTGTCACCTGATGACTTCTGCCCAGAAGAGAAAGGGAATTGGAAAAGGAGATTCACAGGTTGAAACAAAACCAGATTTAATTAAATAGTAAAACTGGTACTAAAATAGAATCATAGAATCATAGAATGGTAAGGT
>VWZE01018758.1:4706-15405 GCA_013396675.1 Eubucco bourcierii
TTTACTTGTAATAAATTATAAAAAAAAAAAAAAAAAAAAAAAAAAAAAAAAAGTAACCCAGTTTTAAAGATCTAAGTACTGTGTTTTTAGATTGAAACAAGTAACTTTTCTTATTTTGTGGTTAGATCTGCAGGGAAATGAAAAAGAACTCAGTTTTTATTTGGAGATATTTGCGAAGATATGACATTCTGTCATGTTTGGAGTTTTATTTTGTTTTTTTCCAAAACAACTTGCTATGACTTATTTTAAGAAGTGTTCTTTGTGTGGAAAAATGCATGGTCTTAGGAATATGCTAACTATAGTTAACTAACTAGACACTTCAGACCATGAGAAAAGTCAGGATTTGACATCACACAGGTGGAATTTATTTCAAATTCCTTATTAAAACTTCATTACTTGAAAGTTCACTCTTGCAGTTTTCACAAGGCAAGCACGACCAGTGAGCTATTCCTCTGCCTTCACAAATCACACACACACACACACACAAATAGATAAATTTTTATTTTACTTGCATTTAAATGCATTATTTGTACAACTGTAGCTCTACTAAAACCAGAGAAGACAGTCCAATCTAATAAATGTTCCTATAATTTTGTTTCACATGCTGTCACAAACAGAAGAAATCAGAAAATAAATTGAGGCTAATATTGTCAAAACTTCTCATGCACTTTGTGTTTCAGATCTTCTTAAATTCCTTCCATCTAGAAACTGCTGTCTCTGGTTAAAGATTCTTAATGGTAATTCATGAACTGAAAATGCAATTCTCCAAATACTGAACATTCCTGAACTGTGAGTACAAAATCCATTGATAAATTTACATTACGGGCTCCATGACATTTCAGTGTTCCCCCTTGGCTTTAATGTGAACTTGTATGACTTTTCTCCATAGATGAAGCTGTTCTCATCTTAAATTGTTCTTCCTTCTCTCTGCAAATTACAGCACTTGAATCTCAAGTGATTTCTCCTCAGAGAACAGATATTCTGCAGTTTTTCTGAGAACTATCGTAAATAAAAATAGGTTTTTCTCTGCTTTCTGAAGAAATATAACAGTACTGTCTTCCACTATTAATTACATATCCTTGGAAATGAAGGATATTTTACATAAATGAACAGACAGGTTTCTATTTCTAAGAATTCACCATACTGGAAAGATATTAGACAGGCATAGCACAGGCATTACACAATTATTAAAGGTATACTTTTTATTATTAGTCACTTGATTTCTGACAAAAAAAAAATAGCTATGATTTTGCTGTTAAATTAGAAGTCCTGGAAGAACTAATATTAATGAAAAATTGAAAAAGTGGAGTCTTGCGGAACAAAACAAAACAAAACAAAACAAAACAAAACAAAACAAAACAAAATCACCCCACCAAAAAAAACAAAACCCAAACAAAAACAAGTTCATAAGGTATAAGGATTCACATATGGTAGACTGTATCCTGATACTGCAGTTGCATCAATGCACAGAGTTACTTTGTAGAGAAGAACAAAATGGAGCATTTTCTAGTGTATGTCATGTTCTCACTGCCAATTTACCACTTACCCTCTTAGTGTAGTAGAGGCACAGACAGAGGAAAAGTAGATTTATGAAGGGGCCATGACAAAGAAAGTGAGAAGTTTCAGATAGAAGATCAAAGCTCCTGTACGGCTCCAGTCAGGTGATTAGAGTAAAATGGAAGAGAACTGGTTTAAAACATTTGCTGCAATTTAAGCACCAGCTGCCAGCACCAGGCAAATTTTGTGGTAGCTTTAGGAATATTTATCTTGACAAGGCAGAACTTGGATTTGTGGACACTTGTACACTGACAGAGAATGTGAATTGTCTGCTTACATTCTCATTAAAGTGGTAAAAGGATTTTACATCATTAACCTGTAAAGGGAAAATACTCAGAGGGCAAAATAAAGAAAAAAAAATTCCCACACGGGTATTTTCTAACATTTTTTCTTACATTTTCTCTGCTTGTTTAAACTGTGTAATATACACAGTTCTGTCTAATGGATATCTCAGCCTGCAGTAACTAAGTCTTCATCTCATCAAACCACTCTCTATGTTTACTAAGGTTCTAAATTTTAGCTTGTATGTAGATGGATAATCTCTCCTTGCTCTGCTGCTTCTCCTTTCAATCTATTTCTTTCCTTACCTTCTGGTTTGCTAGGTTTTTCTTTTTGGTTATGATGAACTAATGCAAAATTCAAGAAGAAAATTTAAGATAACATAAAATTTCTGATTAGTTTTAACCTGAAATTTTAACTCTTTCTTGGTAATGATAGGAAAGGAGTACTTGCATGCAAACCTTACACTAAGCAAAACAACAGCAAATTTATGTTGATTGGGAAAGATTAAACACTGTCTCCTACAGCCTGAAAAACTTCTGTGTCAGTGGAGTTTGGAAAGCTAACTAGATAAGAAAGTTTGGCAGCATGTTAATTTTTCAAGTCAAATTTATGACATTAACTACATACAACTTGTTTTTCAGGGGAAAATTGTGAGAAATAAATAGTAGTTCTACCTTCAACACCTATTACCTGTCTTTAACTCATCTTTGCCACTCTGCTTTCTCCAGAATCAGCTGATCGTTGAGGTAATTTCAGTTTATTACTACCGTTATCAACACAACAGAATACAAGGTTGTGTTATTATGTGAGTAATGTAGAGGTTTGGGTTTGCTTGTTTGTTTGTTTGGGGTTTTTTTAAACAATATAAGCAAAACTTTTGTGCATAAAGGTTAACGTTCTCTAAAGGAGTATGTCAGATTATATGCTTCTGGAGGATGATTTTTAAAATATGTTCAAGTTTTTTCTTGAGAGTAAGAAACCTTGATGTCCTCAACTCTCATATTCTTCCTTACACAAAATGACAGAACCAAGGGTCTTTTTTTTTTTCGCATTACTCTACTATGTAGTAAATGGAGCAGTCAAACAAAATAGACCTCATTTTATTTTAAAATATATTACCCTGCCCAGGGATTTGCTTTGAAGGTCAGAATTTGATTCATTCTTGGGACACTTTGGCAGCAACAGCCAAATAATGTTACAGACAGTGATATTAAAAAATGGATTTGTTTACATTCTTAGTTATATACATTACAAGGGGCCTTGATCCACTGACAATCAGAGCAATCTTTGGAATGTTAGTCTAAAGTTATATGAAACTGAACAACATAAAATGCAGTGTGATAATGAAAGGTATTTTTTCACCATTTTGTGTGATTATTGAAAAGCAGAAAACAATCACATCCCACATTCCTCTGGAAAAAAGAAAACACAATCAAAAATTTAGAGATAAATGCTTTTGTCACACTTGTTTTCTTAGAAATTTTGCAATAATCTGAGATTATTCGCAACCTCTATTTTTTTTTCCCTCAGAATTGCCATGCATTAATAAATTACTAGTACATTTTATCGGACTACACTCTTCTTATGTCCAACTTTCTTGCTCCTTAGAGAAAGGATATTTTTTTTCTTTTAATAATTTTCTTCTAAGAAAGCTCATGAAACATACTTACTGAATCAAACAAAAAAAGTGAGTCTAGTTTTGTCATTGTCTGAGGTACTTGTGCATGTATGCAAATGAACACACACGTAACACATATGTAAAACATACTTCTAGATGAAACCTGGATAATACTACACACCACATGCAGGGATATGGATTTACTTTTGTTGAGTTTACATTTGTAATTCTGGTGGATAACACATTTTTCTACAGGAAATCAATTCCCAGAGTGTATGTTATTTATCTGATTTCTGATACCAGTTTTTTATAATTGTTTTTCAATCCTAAGTTCAAGGGATATTACAGAAATTACTAATATACTTCTACTTTAAAACAAATTATTTAACTAAATGGTACAAAGAGCTTAAAATTCCTCCTTTGCAAGACAATAAGAGAACTCTTGACAGCCTTCAGTGGATTCTAGATTGATCATAGCATCTTTTTAAAAATCATAGTCAAGTGTATTACTGTTAGTTCTCACAAATGATAAAAATGAGTAGCATATGTACACTAGCAGCATATGTATTATGTGGTATATGTACTTCTATCCACAAATACATGAACACTGGATTATAACCACAACAGAGAGAAAAATGGGAATTACAAGTGATTTGTAATCACTTACAATTGTAATTGCTAGTGTGGTCAACATCTAAAACCAAAATTAAGATATAAGCTACAGGACAGAGGATAATGGCAGTCTTAGAAATTACCTTGAAAGGAGAGTAGACTCGAGCAACAGGAAAACAGAAACTCTTCATAATATGTTGCAAAAAATTTATTCTATATTGGGATTTTGTTTCTGAGTTCTAATTCCAAAAAGTGCGTGTCTGCACAGGTCTAGAGTCCACTTTTACTCATTAGAAACACTAGCCTCTGGCAGCATCCACAGAAACCTCTCTGAAATTTGCAAAGAGAGGTCTCTCTTTGTGCTAGTTGTTTGTTTGTTTAACTTAAACTAAAGAGCTGGAAAACAGTGGAGTTGGAAATTCATCAAAATCCTTCAATGGTGTTAGAACACAAGAAAAATATTTGAGTGTCACATTTAATTTGGAAATGCTATATGATGGATCACGCTGCCAACTTGTTTATTTCGAGTAACTCGTATTCCTACTACAAATGTTGTTCATTCCTATAATTTCTCATTCCACTTAATATGTTATAAAGTTGAATTTTGACCCCTAGATTGCTTGCCTGTATGATACGGGTGGTTTCTAGCCAACTCTGTAGAAACTGTGTGAGAATAATCACAGCAAAAGCAAGTTCAAGCATGGAGACAGTGAGATGACAAAAATGAAATATTATTAATTTCATATTAATTTTACATACATTTAATTGTAACCTCGGCAAATATCCTTTGATCTACTTTGGTCTACTAACAGCAAGTTTCAAATAATCTCCTAACATTTTGCTACCTTAATGTACAGAAAAGACACAATGGCTATTTAAGAAGTTTTTTTTGTGTTTTCACTGCAGGTGTTTCAGGGAACAATGCATCTTATACTAAAAGACAGAAAAACCTGTAGCTATTACAGTGCTGATTTATAATATTAGGAACAATAAAAAGGCTATAGGAATTAGAAAATACATTTAGAAAACTATTTTGAATTAAGAAGAAAAAAGTGAAATGCAACTGACTTTTTTTTTTCTTCTTTGTAGTAGTACAGTGACAGATTCTCTTTAACAATTTAAAAGTAAAAAGCAGGTTGTTTTCACATGAGACTTGCATAACTGGAGAGTACAATTATTACACACAACCCTATAAAGCACACATAGCAATTATGTAAAATCAGTTGAGGCTGGCTAATTCTTGGCTGTGAAACAAAGATTCATGGAGGAAATGCTGACAATTTCTTGGCAGTAATTGTTGCTAACAGTGCAGGTTAATAACTTGTGTTGGGTCTGATTCTAATCTAACTCTGACTAGTTTTGCACTTGCATGAACTCTATTGATTCATGAAGTTTGCTGATAAGGGCTTCTGCCTTTGACCTATGGTATAAAATCTACCTCCTTTTTCATAATCAATTATTTGATGAAAGTTCAAACTATTTCTTTACTTATTACTTGTTCTCATTTGGTCATTATATTGAAAACAAGTTTTCAATAAGTTTAATTTTTAAGAGGGACAAATTCAGTGTTTTGCCTGATGCAGAACAGAGTTATTTTAATATCATACATTTTAAACACAGAATTAGGATAAAAATAAGTACCACAAAGAGATGTTTTAAACATGTAATTCTATTCTTCCAAGACTGTCATAACGAAAACTATAGTCAATACAATATAACAAATAACAATATAAACATATAACAACATCAACATATATAAACATATAACAGCAATATAACAAAAAATATAAAAATACAACAACAATACAAAAAATGCAATAACTAGGAAGTTTTTGCTATGATAAAATTACTTTTAAAGTTGTCTTTTTTTACAGATCAGATGTTCTTCCAGTTTTCACAGAGAAATACTGGGAAAGAGCTACTAATGTCCAATAACTAGTTTAAAAAGCAACAGACCATTAATAATGTTTTAATTAAATAATATCCTGTTGACATAAAAACTAGTTTAGCCTGAGTGAAAAAGGCATATTCTTGTCAGTTGATAAGTTATGAATGGACTCTTTCTAATACCCTACTTTCGCAAATGTTTGATTTCATGATTGTGTAATAAGAAGGAATTAGTAGAGTAAGAAAAATTCTGTTAATATAAGTGGAATTGATTATGTTTTATATTTTAGGACAAACTTTTATGAGTCAAGGGTACATTTTTAATTTTTTTTTTTTTTTGTGAATATTTACTTCTTCAGGAATCAACCTATAACAAATTCATTTTATTTTGTTTGCCTTCATAGAAAATATCCAATTTGTGACTTCTGTCTGATTTTTTATAATTATATATTAGACAAGACAAACAGGCAATCACAAACCATTTTAATTTTAGGATATAGAATATATCACATGAGAAAATATTCTTGCAATTTTTAGGAAATGCTGTACTGCTTAAAAAAGTAGGACTTAGCCTTCTAATTTAGATTACAAAGGAAATTGCTTCCTATAGCTCACACAGGTTCTGTCACTAAACATTTTTGAAAGTGGTCTTGTAGTTCCTGAGACACCACTCTTTCTTGTCCCACAATGTATACAGTTTCTTTAACATTTCCTTTTATTTTTAATTCAATGTTGTTTGAGTGATTGTATTTTAATAGTTATTTTATGCACAAATTGCCCCATGTACAAAAGTAGATGACACAGTACTAAACATGCTATCAAAAATATCAATCACAAAGAGTAGATATCCAGGCAGCAGACAGAAGGATGAGTCCTTCAAAAGTAGACTGACGTACATGCTTATAATAAAGCATTTTGCTTTTGATAAATTGAGCTAGAGTTCAAACAAATATTCTCAGATTCCCATTCAATCTTTCAAAGAGCCAAGTCTCTTTGGCAGAAAAGATGTGTTTACCTTCTCCTGAAGACCTGCTATCTACAGCGGGATATTGTCAAGCTTTATTTACACTCCAGAAACTTTATTATAACTCATAAATAATATTTAGGCAGCCATCTCCCTGTGGTAGGGGAAAAAAAAATCAAAGTGAAAGCCATCTCACCTGGCAGTACATATCTCCAGTAAGGTACCTGAATCAGAAACAGATGAGTAGATCTCCTTTATAGCAAACAACAATAATCATTCATCTATGGGATACTATTCAGTTTACTTGGATACTGAGCTACTTAGAATTCCTTCTTTGGAGTGAGAGAATGTGTGCTTTGGAATATTCTGTTTCTCACTGGTTATGGAGAGTTGCTATACATTTAACTCAGACACAGAAACTGTATGGACATGACATAAATTTGTTGAGGTGTGCCCAGTTCATTGGGCCAATCATGACATAAGTTGTCTCACTCAATCTAAATCAGAGGGTGAAAGTATGGCAGGTTTTCAAAAGGTGTTTTTTGACTGTTTGGGTTTTTTTCTGCAAACTTGGTTTGCAAAGTTACATCTCCACAGGTTGACCTTGGTAGCCCTATGCTTGGGGATTATGAGTTACAGTAGCAGGGAGTAGGGTTTGTGGATTTCTGCCTCTGGGCCCCGGGCTTCCTTTCTATGTGCCCTGTTCATTTTTGTTCTATTGACATACTGCATTGTCTGTTGTGTAATGATTTATGGTGAAAACTTGAAATTATCCTGAAATGTGTGGTGAAGATCTGTGTTCAGAATGCAGTCAAGCAGAGAGTGTCTGACATATGAAATGAGAATAAATTATCTGGCTTCACCAGATAAGGCGAGGCTCTATGTGAATAAAAAAACCAAAACAACAAACATTCAACTGTTACAGCACAGCTTCTGCGTAGAAGGAAAGGAAATGCTCATTTGTCCTTCCTTGACAAAAGACTGAGCAGGCCTCATGACAGCACCCAGTGTCAACCAGCCCACAGATGATATGGTTATTCAACACCTTTTGATAACGTGATTATGAAATCAGCAGTACTAGGTTTTCCACCTTTTGCTCTACCTCCACCCTTATTATAGTGCAAGTTGTTATAGAGCAAGTTGTATTTGTCTATTACTGGAGCAAAGGTCTTTGCATGAATCAGCTGAAACATAGTTAGTATTGTGGTTTGTATTGACCATGTAGCAAAAGGAAATTTTTTTTTTCACCAAACCAGTTTGAATTTTAGGCTCAAATGAATAGTTATCCATCCATAAGTTGCCTAACTCAGCAAGTTTATGCTTCCAAAGCTTTATAATGACTGAAGGACTGATAGTTGTGCAGAGAGATGTATGTATTTTTTTAAAAGGAATGCTTGGATTTTCAGAAATGCAGGATATTCAATGAGCTAGTAAAGCCAAAGGAACTTGCTCAGTAGCACTGAAAATCTTGCATCTCAACTTCAATGCTTCACAATTAGCTATCAGAGCTTGTACATCCCACATGCCTTTGCACTCTTAATTTAGATGGACAAAAATTACATGGATTTCACACAAGTTTTACTTAGTTTCTTTGTCTACCTTTCCACATCATGATAAATAGTGACCACAATTTCTGTTCTATTGCCATTAATAGGATGTCAAAAATGTAAAAAGTGTATAAAGGATTTCATAGCAAAGTTCCAGTGATTTCACAAATCTGATTATTTTCCACTTTTTAAACATCTTTCTTGCCTTTGACACTTCCTAACTTAATATCGGTGTCTGTGATACCAGTAAGGGATCTGTATAAATCATTGTATAATTTATTTTTTTCAGTTCTGTGTGTAATTTGAGTTTGGAAGAAGTAATTCAACTAATCAATTTCTTTCAGAAATGGTGAAGTTACTCCAGTAGACTTTTTTTATTACAGTGTTTTATAAAATGTAAACATATAATTAAGCATTAAAGATTCTGTCTAAATTGAGCACAAATGATAAAATACAGCTACTAAAATCCAAAGCACAGCAGTCTATTCTGTTCACCTCCTGTTCCTGGGAACTTTTGACAACAGTGTCAGTAGAAGATTATTAAACTTAACAATTTTAAACTACAGCAATTTTGACTTTTTGGAGTTTGCTTATTTCACTTTGCAGAAGCCATAATTGTTATGTAGCTTAAAATATAACTTTGATAGATATTCAAATGCCAAAAATAAGTAATTTAGAACATTCACAGAGTTGTAAATGACAAAACATGATACTAGGGAACATCTACTCTCTGTTTATTTCAATAAAATTCTTGCAGTGTCCTATATTACAGATGATCCGAGGCAGGTGCATGCAGACTTATCTGATCTGCTTAGCTTTAAGCATTTCTAGTACAAGATAATAGATTCTTTAATGATCAAATATATGTATTCTGAAGGACAAATTCTACTTTCTGTAAAAAACTTTGGACCAGAATTTCATACTGCTGTGATTACAATCTCAGCAGTTTACAAACAGTAAGTCACCTGTCTCCTATTGTTGAAGAATGAAAATACTGAGACTGTGGGAACTGGGAAAACAGTTTGGCAGTCATTAAAAAAAAAAAACAAAACCAAAAAGACCCCCAAAACCAAACCAACTGAACAAACAAACAAAACACCAAAACCCCCCTGCATTCTTAAAAGACAAAGCTGTGTCTTCTTCTGGGGGAAAATACATATTGTCTGGCCTTTGGAAAAGTCAAAGTAATTTCTGGATAAAAGATAGAAATAGTTTCCTATCGAATGCTGGAATTAAAAAAACGTATAACAAATGTATGGCTTTCAGATTGTATTAGCCCAGCATACAGTCAGCATTAGAATATTACATAGAATCATAAACCTTTTGATCAAGCAATTTCCTTTGCCTCAAGTGCCATTTCAGCTGATTAAGGGTGACCCCAATATGACTTTAGCAAGGTTACATAAGATCTACAGGACTCTCCTAGACTGATGACTGATGACAGCTAGACAAGGCCAGGACGTTTCAGATACCCATCGTGTTGTGTCTAGGGAAAAGAATCCTATGACAGACTGCCTCTGACTGATATTTGTTACTCACTGATGTTACAAGTTGGAGTGCCAACTAACCCATTTGAAAACTGCTTTTATCGGTGTGTTGCTGCGTATAAATTGTATCTCATATAATGAATTCATGGCTAGAGTGAATTTCAAGTATACAGGCCAAATAATTTGCCCACATAGACAATAATGAACTCAATGAAAAAGTAACTTCTAACAGCACTTGGTGGATATCCCATTGTATGATCATGTCTTAGGAGAAAATTTACTTTTACTTTGAAATGCTCTGTTTATTAGACAGTAAATTCTCTATTATCTTTGTGAAGAAACACATAGACAAATTATTTACAGGTTATTCCAGTGTAAAACTTGCATTTAAATTACTAACAGAGAATGATGAAAGTCACACCTAGAGTTCATGAAGCCCCTGGTTATAATACCACCAATGTCATACAGCAAGGCATCTCATGGCTTAATTACAACTTGCATGGTAAACCACTACCTTTTGTTTGCTCCTTGTAATTGTGTGTAGGAGTTTAAACTAGGAGAAAAGTTATGCATTTGTAGTGGAAGGGGTATTAATTACTGTGAGATGATATTTTAAAAATATTAATAGAATTTATTAATATTAAATATTCAGAACTCGTGGCACCCCGATCACCAAAATAATAATAGTAACAAGTTCTTGCATCATTATGAAACTATATACAGGTTATAATAAGATCTAAAAATA
>VWZE01018759.1:5069-16044 GCA_013396675.1 Eubucco bourcierii
GTCTCACCACCCTCACTCCAAACAACATCCTCCTAACATCCACTTTCAATCTCCCCTCTGACACTTCAAACCCATTGCCCCTTGTCCTGGCATTGCAAGGCCTTGTCAATAGTTCCTCCACAGCCTTTCTGGAGCCCCCTTCAGATCCTGGAAGGCTACTCTAAGGTCTCCTGGAAGCCTTCTCTTCTCCAGGCTGCAGATCCCCAACTCTCTCAGCCTGTCCTCACAACAGAGTTGCTGCAGCCCTCTCAGCATCTTGGTGGCCACCTCTGGACTGGCTCCAACACTTCCATGTCCTTCCTGTGCTGGGGGCTCCAGAACTGCACACAGGACTGCAGGTGGGGTCTGAGGAGAGCAGAGTAAAGGGGCAGAATCCCCTCCCTTGCCCTGCTGACACGAAATTAAATTTGGAATCAACTTGCATCAGAGAAAAGCTTCAGCCCTCCTGGCACTTCCTCAACAAAGGAAATGTTTGTCCTATTGATTGTACTGCTGAAAATAATTTTGCTGTGTCGACAGGCATCACTCAGCACAGCTCATGATGAAAAGCTGAAAATGAGAAAGTTAAATGAACACCTGCAACAATTTTCCTGCCAGTTTGACAGCAAAATAAACATTGAATTATTCTGATAAGTGGGTCAAATTCATCCCTGGTGTCAAAGCCCTTTGAGGTTAACAGCACTATGACAGGAATGAATTTGGCTCCTGTGTCTCCTACACAGAGTAAATGCTTTGTTGAACTTTTAAAATCCCCTATGCCAACACTTATCTTCATTTAGAACTCACCTTCCCCTCTCTGCTGAGCAAAGTCATCATTTTCCTATCAGCTGGCAGCCAATTTCACTGGCAGTCTGACATGCATACTGTACCTACACAACAAGGACTTGCAAAAGCCATTGTTCTGTAGGTACAGTATGCATGTCAGTCCTCTTATGGCTGGAGAGCAGCCCTGAGGAACAGACCCTGGGGGTCTGGGGTGATGAAAAGCTAAAGATGAGGTTGCAGTGTGAGTGCAGCCCAGACAGCAACTGTGTGCTGGGCTGCAGCAAGAGCAGTGTGGGCAGCAGGGCAAGGGAGGGGATTGTGCCCCTTTGCTCTGCTCTCCTCAGACCCCACCTGCAGTCCTGTGTGCAGTTCTGGAGACCCCAGCACAGGAAGGACATGGAAGTGTTGGAGTGGGTCCAGAGGAGGCCACCAAGATGCTGAGAGGGCTGCAGCAGCTCTGCTGTGAGGACAGGCTGAGGGAGTTTGGGTTCTGCAGCCTGCAGAAGAGAAGGCTTCCAGGATCTGAAGGGGGCTCCAGGAAGGCCGGGGAGGGACTATTGACAAGATCTTGAAATACCAGGACAAGGGGGAATGGGTTTGAAGTGTCAAAGGGGAGATTTAGACTGGATGTCAGGAGGAAGTTGTTTGGAGTGAGGGTGGTGAGACACTGGCACAGGTTGCCCAGGGAGGTTGTGGCTGCACAACCTCCATGGAGGTGTTCAAGACCAGGTTGGAGGAGGTCTTGAGTAACCTGTACTAGTGGGAGGTGTCCCTGCCTATGGCAGGGGGTTGGAACTGGATGAGCTTTGAGGTCCCTTCCAACCTTCACATGCTATGATTCTATGAAAACAGCTTTTTCAATCATAACAGCCATTCCCATCACACATAATCTGCTTTGACACACAGAATTCCACAAGCAATCCTTCTGGGAAGAACATGCACCCCTCTGTATCATCACTGCTCTAATAGCACTTTGCATGCCTATGGTGCTGCAGAGATTTTATGAAAAAGGTAGTACTGTGCAACTTAATTTCCATCTTTTTTTTTTAGTCTATGTGTAGCAGAAGCTGAGGGACAACTTCCATCCTATTTTTTTTTTTTCAATCTATTGCTAGCAGAAGCTGAGGGACAATTTCCATCCTTTCTTTTTCAATCTATTGCTAGCAGAAGCTGAGGGACACATTTTATCACTCATAAAGCAAGCAAAATAATTATTCTTCCAATCTACAGCTGCCTACACTGCAAGAAATTCCCCTAAGTCCCAAGAATTTCACAGGGATAAGGCATTTGGTTAGCTTTCCCCCCCAACTGATATTTGGTCCAGTTCTGAAACTCATCAGCAAAGAAGTGTGTGGATGTGGTAAAAGGCATTTTCTACACATCTGCTATGGAGAGCAATTGGATTTCCTTATCCCCACTACAGCCTGCTCACACCTATGCATGTCCAGCTGTGGCATTTAGAGTAAAAGTCTTCCAGGAAGCAAAAAAGCAGACAACAGATTATCATATGCATGATTTCAATGGTCCCTGAGCCTCTTTTTCTGCACATTTGCTCTTTCAAACTTCAAAATAAAGACAAAACTTCAGATTTTAAGTTTCAAGAAAGACCTCCTTACCAGCTTTGGGCATCCAGGTTGTGTTCTGTAGGTACTCTCCACTCTTATACAGATTCAAAACTCTCTCTAGCTGAGTAGCTGTCTCATCTATTCCCCAGTGAAGTTCTCCTTTAAAAGCACAGCAAAAGAAGGAGGTTAGATGAGGAGCAATCTGCACAGGACAAAATGAGGCTAAGCCCTAAGCATCAGAGCCTGGTGGTGCTGTAATCAGGGACAAGAAACCCACAAGCTACCATGAACTCAGTTTCATATCCACCAAGAGCCATGCATGTCAAAGTCTGCCTCATCTACCTGGCAACCCCAGAAAACATCTTGGTGAGCTCTCCACAAGGAACTAACTTTAGCCAATGTAAGGAACTCCAAAGGCTTTGCTTGTGATTTGGCATCATTAAGTTTCGCTGCAGATACACACAGTACAAGGTACAAACCCCTAGGATAATGCACCAAGACCCCTCAAATCACATTTACAGGCATATACCTGTCCCAAAGGCATTACTTTGGTAATTAATAAAGAACAATGGTAATGTCACCAGCCTCTGGCTTCTTGTGTATAAAGGCGCCACTGCTACCACTGGCACTGCAAAGTATCTTGGTTTGATCATTAAAATTCCCCTTGCCAGAGACAGGATTTCATAGATTCATAGAATGGTAAGGTTGGAAGGGACCTCAAGGATCATCTAGTTCCAACCCTCTGCCATAGGCAGGGACACCTCCAGATCCCACAAGGAATTGCAATCTGATGTAGTTCACTCCAGTGCTGAGGTGTCAGAAGGAAAGTCAGGAAGTCTTTTTTCAATGGTGTCCTATGATAGGACAAGGGGCAATGGAAACAAAGTGGAACACAGGAAGTTCCATCTCAACATGAGGAAAAGTTCTTTACCTCTAATATTGACAGAGCACTGGAACAGACTGCCCTGAGAGGTTATGGAGTCTCTTCTCCAGAGATTTTCCAGGCCCACCTGGATGTCTTCCTGTGTGACCTGCCCTAGGTGATCCTGCTCTGGCAAGGGCATTAGATTCTATCTTCAGAGGTCCATTCTAACCATTCAGTAATTCTATGAAATACCTCTGTGAAGCTTAGATAAAATCTCAAAGTGGGATTTCTCTAGTATATGCTGTCTTTCTTCTCTTCTCTGTATTGGGGAAATACTACCTTGGATAGAATCACAGAATGGGAAGGTTGGAAGGGACCTCAAAGATCAGCCAGTTCCAACCTCCTGCCATAGGCAGGGACACCTCCCACTAGCACAGGTCACTCAAGGCCTCCTCCAACCTGGCCTTGAACACCTCCAGGGAGGGAGCAGCCACAACCTCCCTGGGCAACCTGTGCCAGTGTCTCACCACCCTCACTGCAAACAACTTCCTCCTAACATCCACTTTCAATCTCCCCTCTGACACTTCAAACCCATTGCCCCTTGTCCTGGCATTCCCAGACCTTGTCAATAGTCCCTCCACAGCCTTCCTGCAGCCCCCTTCAGATCCTGGAAGGCTACTCTAAGGTCTCCTGGAAGCCTTCTCTTCTCCAGGCTGCAGAGCCCCAACTCTCTCAGCCTGTCCTCATAGCAGAGCTGCTGCAGCCCTCTCAGCATCTTGGTGGCCACCTCTGGACTGGCTCCAACACTTCCATGTCCTTCCTGTGCTGGGGGCTCCAGAACTGCACACAGGACTGCAGGTGGGGTCTGAGGAGAGCAGAGCCAAGGGGCACAATCCCCTCCCTTGCCCTGCTGCCCACACTGCTCTTGCTGCAGCCCAGCACACAGTTGCTGTCTGGGCTGCACTCACACTGCAGCCTCATCTTTAGCTTTTCATCACCCCACACCCCCAGGGTCTGTCCCTCAGGGCTGCTCTCAGCCATTCCCCACCCAGCCAACAGAAAAACAATCTGTTCATATTGCAGTGAACATAAAGAGCAGCATCCCCCCTCTCCTGAGCATGACAGTTATACTGAAGAAGGAAATTCCTTAGCATGATGATGTCTGTTGTGATTACCTGTGGCATTGACTATCTTATCCAGTAACGGTCTCAGTGAGGATGGAGCACTGTGTGGAAGAAGATACGTAAAAAAAAACCTGCAATGGAAAAGTAACCCATATTGAAAACCTTTAAAAATAATTTACAGATGTCTGGTAACTATTGAACAACACAAGGAATAAAATTCCTATTGCTTATAAGCCACTGACCTCGTCAGGAAATATAATCGTATTCTACAGTCAAATAAATACATAGCTGAGACTATTCACACAGCTGCCTGGCATACCTAGGCCACACTGTTACACACAAGGCTGCCTTGTAACTACATGTAAGTGTTCCATTAATACAGAAATTTGCTGTTAAGCTCCATGGATTGTGACTATTTGCAAAGCTGTCTACACTTAAAAAAAAACCTAAAAGGATGCCATCAATTCCTCGAGGTTTTTTGGGACCTTGAAACTGCACAAACCCAGTATCTACTCACTCCAAGTAACTGTCACTGTCTTTGCTGTGGTTTTCTTAGGCGTTCAAATTAAATGCCAACAGAAAGCTGCCTTCTGTTTTAATGACACTGCCATTCAGAATCCCTTCTCTTTTCTTACAATTTATCTGAATTCATAGAATCATAGAATCATAGAATGGTAAGGTTGGAAGGGACCTCAAGGATCATCCAGTCCCAACCTCCTGCCACAGGCAGGGACACCTCCCACTAGCACAGGTCACTCAAGGCCTCCTACAACCTGGTCTTGAACCCCTCCAGGAAGGGAGCAGCCACAACCTCCCTGGGCAACCTGTGCCAGTGTCTCACCACCCTCACTGCAAACAACTTCCTCCTAACATCCAGTTTCAGTCTCCCCTCTGACACTTCAAACCCATTGCCCCTTGTCCTGGCATTACAAGAACTTGTCAATAGTCCCTCCACAGCCTTCCTGGAGCCTCTGGAAGGCTACTCTAAGGTCTCCTGGGAGCCTTCTCTTCTCCAGGCTGCAGAGCCCCAACTCTCCCAGCCTGTCCTCACAGCAGAGCTGCTGCAGCCCTCTCAGCATCTTGGTGGCCTCCTCTGGACCCACTCCAACACTTCCATGCCCTTCCTGTGCTGGGGGTTCCAGAACTGCACACAGGACTGCAGGTGGGCTCTGAGGAGAGCAGAGCAAAAGGGCACAATCCCCTCCCTTGCCCTGCTGCCCACACTGCTCTTGCTGCAGCCCAGCACACAGTTGCTGTCTGGGCATTCAGGTAGATACTCGCTGATGGATGCACGTTCTCCATTTTAACATTTTTAATCACAAAAATAAAATCCATATGCCTTTACCATCACCTGAAATATACTTAATTTTCACCTTGTTACTTTAAATTTCTATTACTCTGCCAATATTACCAATTGCAAACTCAGTGACATAGCAACCTAAGATGAAAATGGACAGCTCAAGATCTGACAATCTGAGAGGGTCCAGAGGAGGCCACGAGGACGCTGAGAGGGCTGCAGCAGCTCTGCTATGAGGACAGGCTGAGAGAGTTGGGGCTCTACAGCCTGAAGAAGGCTTCGAGAAGACCTTAGAGTAGCCTTCCAGGATCTGAAGGGGACCTACAGGAAGGCTGGGGAGGGACTATTGACAAGGTCTTGTAATGACAGGGCAAGGGGAATGGGTTTGAAGTGTCAGAGGGGAGATTGAAACTGGAAGTTAGGAGGAAGTTGTTTACAGTGAGGGTGGTGAGACACTGGCACAGGTTGCCCAGGGAGGTTGTGGAGCACAGAATCACCCAAAGCAATCTTTGATTATGTTGGGTGCTTCTGTGCTCCACAACTTCTCTGGAGGTGTTCAAGGCTGGGTTGGAGGAGGCCTTGAGCAACCTGTACCAGTGGGAGGTGTCCCTGCCTATGGCAGGGGGTTGGAACTGGATGAGCTTTGAGGTCCCTTCCAACCTTACCATTCTATGATTCTGTGATTCTATGAATACACTCTGCCAATATCACCTATTGCAAACTCAGTGATGTAGCAGCCTAAGATGGAAATGGACAGGATCTGAAAATGTAAACAGAGCTATCAGAAATAAGTATTACATATGGAGTAGAACACAATTAGGAAATTTCCCTGCATTACATATAACCCACAGAGCAAAATCAATGTGTTTTTTTCATACACAGGGACCACACTGTCAAACAGAAACCTTCAAGAAATCATCTCAGAAGGTTTAGACAACATAGCAGATCTCCTGTATAAGTATCAATTGAAAAATAGGTTTACTGACAGGAAAAATACACCACACACACAGGTATTACTGAGCAGAGAGATTCTATTTACACAATAAACACTTCCATGAGATTGCAGTTCACTTTTTCATCCCTTTCAATAAATAATACTTATGATTTTCCCAACTGGAATAATTTCCAGGTAGGTTTTCTCTAGTGGTAAGTATGAAACACCCATGTAGGTACATACAGAAATCTAGAGAGCAGCAGAACATTTGTAATGAATAATTTGTCTGCTAAATTTTACCTCACTTGTTTTTCTTTAGAGATTATCCCTAAAGCAAAGTTCAACTGATGTGGAATAGCTCTTTACCAAACTTCAGAAGATGTCATTTAATTTGTGCTGGATGGATGCAAGCTGTGGAGGTTGTTGTTTTTCTGTGGCTATAAAAATATATCACAGAATCATAGAATGGTAAGGTTGGAAAGGACCTGAAAGATCATCTAGTTCCAACCCCCTGCCATAGGCAGGGACACCTCCCACTAGTACAGGTCACTCAAGGTCTCCTCCAACCTGGCCTTGAACACCTCCAGGGAGGTTGGGGAGCACAGAATCACCCAACGTGATCTATGATCTATGATCATGTTGGGTGATTTTGCGCTCCACAACCTCCCTGGGAAACCTGTGCCAGTGTCTCACCACCCTCAACCTGTGCCAGTGTCTCACCACCCTCAACCTGTGCCAGTGTCTCATCACCCTCACTGCAAACAACTTCCTCCTAACATCCACTTTCAATCTCCCCTCTGACACTTCAAACCCATTGCCCCTTGTCCTGGCATTACAAGACCTTGTCAATAGTCCCTCCCCAGCCTTCCTGGAGCCCCCTTCAGATCCTGGAAGGCTACTCTAAGGTCTCCTGGAAGCCTTCTCTTCTGCAGGCTGCAGAGTCCCAACTCTCTCAACCTGTCCTCACAGCAGAGCTGCTGCAGCCCTCTCAGCATCTTGGTGGCCTCCTCTGGACTTGCTCCAACAGTTCCATGTCCTTCCTGTGCTGGAGGCTCCCCAGCACAGGAACATACGACCTGCTCTAATGCAAACACCCACATGAGAAATTCTGACATGCAGAGGCCTTGGCACCTACACAACTGAACTGCAGGAACGTTCGTCATTCACCGATCCAGAGTCAGTGCAATCACTCCTTTGGGATCCGAGCAACGCAAATGCTCTGACTCTCTTACATTTGATTCCTTCAGCCTTTTTTTTTCCCTTTCCTTTTACTTTTTGAGAACTGATCTTAACTTAAAAATTGTCAGCAGTGGAGAATTCACCTCTGGCACTGGTTAGTAGATCAAAATCCTAATTATCTTTACTTTTAAAGCTGTCCCGTGCTTTGAAAATTCTTTCTTCGGACATTTGGAGGAAAACTCATAAAGACACATTTGTGAGAGGAGGTAACCTACCCATGTGAGAGTCAAATGGACCAGCCCTTGCATAGTAGAGTTTTTCTAAAAAGTGTTTTCTCTCCTTTAATTATTTACCTCATAAAGAAACCAGCTAGATAGGCTAATTATGCTTTCAAGGCTAGGGTGTGCTACGCTTTACAATCACAAGGGGTTTATTCATTGTTTGACATAGTCGCCTTTGACTTCAATCCTATGGCACCAGCAGCAACCTTCACTGAGGGCAATCTCTAATCCTACAGCAACGACTGCATTCATAAAAATCTGAAATTCAGAGGCCTACCCCTAATGAAGTGAGGATTTAAGCCTTCAAGACAAGTGCACGGTTTGTTGATAGCACCCTAGAATGGGTGGTAGCAGCCTACTATAGCACGAATCCGTCGCTGAACAACACCCCTCTGTCTCTATCAAATGGAGCAAAAGCAGGGGCTGCAAACACTGGGGCACTATGTGAGCATTATACATTGGTACGTGGCTCACAGGCAACACTAAGGACTGCAACAGAAAGAGACTGCTGCCTTCAGCCAGACCCACGACCTGCCGCTTTCTCCAGCCAGACCCACGACCTGCCGCTGTCTCCAGCCAGACCCATGACCTGCCACAAGCCCACCGCAC
Source organism: Eubucco bourcierii (assembly GCA_013396675.1). Taxonomy (NCBI): domain Eukaryota; kingdom Metazoa; phylum Chordata; class Aves; order Piciformes; family Ramphastidae; genus Eubucco; species Eubucco bourcierii. The sequence goes on from VWZE01018759.1 coordinate 13,689, forward strand.
CGCACGCATAGCCCTGCACGCGGGCAAGGCCCATGGGTGTCTGTTTGAGGTTTCTTAGCCAGCTCAGTGAAGCAATCTCAGCCACAAGCCAGCAAGCTAAGCAAGACTTCGAAGTCAAGCAAACCAAAGTGGAAACTTTAGCAGGATGCACTAAAAGCTGCACTGCACAACTGCAGATGGCTGTCATGTGGCGCAGCCCATTTCAGTGTGGTCAGCTAATGCAACACACATGCTTCAGAGTGTCCTGGGACCAAAGAGGACACTCTCTTTGGAGAAGCCTCCCCTCACTGTGGTCTGGCAGGCAGTGAATGGCACAATACTTGAAAGGGAAGTCTAAGAAATGAACACACTATATGGCATTGTTTTGAGATCCTCTGTCCCCCTGTCTGGATCAGACAAGGCAGCTGCCTGTCCCAATAATGCCTGTCAGCTGAAGAGATGGCAACAGAAGCATGGCACTGAACTACCAGTTTCCTGAAGGGCAGCAACACAGCTCCTCCAGTATCTTGCATAGCTCCAAGGGGAGCGAAGGCTGACAGAGGAGAGCCCAGACTACAAACACAAAGCCATCACCCAGAAGGACTCTGCTGTGAGTCCAGAGAAATCTTTAAAATCCAATTTGGAAGATGGACACATCATGTGAACCCTTTCTTCAGTGTGGCATGACCCCATCCCCCATCACAGGCACTGCACTGCCATGGGGCAGGAGCAGCATGAGGAGCAAGTCACCCAGCACTCACCCAAGCATAGATGAGGAGCTGGGAGCACCCCTTCCTTTAAAGGTTTGGGATTACACCCCAGGTTGTCCTTAACTGAGAGTCTTGATGGGCCCATAGCTGCACAGGAGCCTGTTAGAACCCTATGATGGTAGGCTCTGGTGAGACAGAGAGCAGTGAGCCAGAGCACGGGACAAGAGCTGAGCCCTAACTCAGTTCTAAATCTGAAGCCAGGCCTTTGCTCAACTAGTAGTGAGAAACACGTGACAATCCCTCTTAACTGACACTGAGGAGCCACCTGAATCCTCTCGCCCCAGAGCCAAAAGGCATCTCTGTTCCACTCCTGTGAAACTCTTTCTGTGAAGGACTCAGTGGGATTAGGTCAATGATCAAGCAGTGAGTCACATGCAAAGCATCCAAAAGGTCTCCAGGAGAATAAACGCTGTGTGTTATCACAAATGAAACAATTACTCCTGGCTTGACTGACTGAGGTAGTGGTTCTGAGACACTATGTACTCCCTGATGTGAATAACTACAAGGGATGCTTTCTGCCCACTTCCAGTTCTCTTTCATCTCACCCCATCACACACCTGTAGGCATTGTAGAGATTCCTCTTTTCATTCATATTCTGACACCGTCCCTCCACCGAACAGGGTAGGGTGAAGTTCCTGGCAGGGAATTCCATGAAGCAGTCACTGTTACTGGTGCAAGAGCTCTCCTCAATGCTGGCATCATCCAGATCTGTCACCTTCAGTTCCCCATCCACAATCACAAACTGCCGAGGGCGAAAATCCAGTAAAGTCACCGAGCCAAGCGGAGAGTGAGCCAAGTAATGCAGAAGCCGAACCAAGCTCAGGCATATCTGAAAGGCAAACAGGCAGATAACTTGTCTTACTTTCTCAGTACAAAACCATGTCAGCTGAGCAGATATTCATAAATAACTCTCAAATATAAGCACTATGACTTATTCTCAAAACTCAATCTCACCACTAAGGTATTTCTCGGAGGATTAATTTAGCTGATTGTAAAACACTTAGAGGCTCGAAACAAGAATAAGCTTCTTTACCAGCGCTTTCCCACACTATTCTTGAAGCAGGGCTCATTGTTGATATTCTTAGTTTTCATAGAAATAAAAGCATTAACTTTTAATAACACATTACACATAGGCCTTGACCATGCAGCCTGATCCTGCTCTTACAGACTCCAGGTCTGGAAGTTTTGGCCAGACCCCTCCGTGTCCTCTCCTGGAGCTCCAGCTGCAGACAGTGTCTGCATTGCCTCCATACTGATCCTGCCTTCTGACTGCTTTTACAGTGGGGTTTTTTTTTCACTGGTTCCTATTATGTTCGCCTTTTTCCAGGGGAAAAGAGGAATGGAGTGCAGCCTCAGCAAGTTTGCAGATGACACCAAGCTGTGTGGCACAGTCGACTTGCTAGAGGGCAGGGATGCCATCCAGAGGGACCTGGACAGGCTGGAGAGGTGGGCCCAGGCCAACCTCATGAAATTCAATAAGGCCAAGTGTAAGGTCCTGCACCTGGGAAGGCACAATGCCAAGCACAACTCCAGGCTGGGTGGTGAATGGCTGGAGAGCAGCCCTGAGGAAAAGGACCTTGGAGTCTGGGTTGATGAAAAGCTCAACA
>VWZE01018759.1:26494-36611 GCA_013396675.1 Eubucco bourcierii
CACAGGAAAAAAAAAAAAAAAAAAAAAGGAAAGGATGAATTTCCAGAAAGGCTTAAACTTAATAAAGATCAATGCAATAGCAACCTTTCTGCTACAGGATATACAGAGACAGTGTGCAAGAAGTGAACGGATTTTCCTCATTGCAATCTATCAACCAAGCCCCGCCAAGTGCTGAGCTTCACAGGAAAAAACATTTTCATACATCATAGGGAGCACTCCCAGCACCATGCAGAAGATTTTAAGAGTGGGACTGAAACTGTGTGCTGATAGCTGTGCAGCAGGATTTCCTCCACTGCTGGATACTGGAATTGAGAGCAAGCGGTGGGCAATTCAAAAAATAAACTCCAATTTCACAGACCTACCTAGGCTTTTATTCATAAAAATGCATTGTCACAACTAGCACTAAGCTCCAGAAGAGCTGGAATGTATAAAAATCTGACAGCTGGCCCTGTTACTAAACATGGGGAAACGTGAACAGAAAAATGGGAATGTATTATTTAAAAGCACACATGTGAATGTGTATCTAACCATATCTGTGGGTATATTCACAAGGGTTATCTCCACATGTTTTATAAGTACATGTGTGCATACATATCTATATATACCTCCTGTTCTGACACGTATTATGAAGATTTACTGCTCTCCCTTTTACTCTCCTTGCTTTCCTTAACTCTGAAGTGGAACATTCTTCTGCTAAAAACGTTTATAACATTTTAAATTTGCATTGCACTGCACAAGCTCAAAGACCAACCCTGCAAATATTTAGTCACAGAAGCAGTTTGCTTTTGTAAAGCTTTCCAGTGGAAGACAAATAGATCAACCATGATTTCAATGGAAACAAGCTGATATCACTGGAGGTGCAGTTCATTATCTTGTAAATAGCCAGATCAGAAGCTCCTCTGACCTCCATCCAGAGCCACTGCATTCAGTTCCACTGCACGGCAAGTTTAACCCTTCACTATGATGTGAATTTGCACTACAAAACTAACAAATAACCTCTGTGCGTTGCATTGCACGGTCAGAAACGCTGGACATGTATTAGATTCATCTGCATAATTCTCTGTTCTTAGGTGTCTGAGTCATATCACTCTGGACTTTATCACAGAAATCTTTAATGTGTTTGGAGTCTATCCTTGGTTACACAGCCCAGGAAAGAAAGAAAGAAAAACAAAACCAAAAAAATCCACACAACAACCCTTTCCAAAGTACACTGTTCCAAATTTGCCATGAAATGATATAAAATATCCATGTTTATTGTGTCTACTACCTAAACCAGCAATTCTGCTAAGTGTGATGAAAAAAATAACAACTCCTTTCAAATTAGTCTAGAGTCAATATTAACGTTAGCACAATGCCTCTGAGAACTAGTTCTTGTCAAGTTTTTCACAGCCCTCACAGAAATGAAAATTTGCCATGAGATACCACAAGGCATCTACATGAACCACTGGACAGCTGTGTTGGTGCAAATATCCTTGAAAATGACCCTTTAAAAAAAATGAAATAAAATAAAATAAAAAAATTAAAAAACCAACAAAAACCAGTTTGCATATCTGACACAGACATTCCATAAATCACAGCTGCAATGCTTCCAAGCACGGTCTCACTTTACACCTGAGTTCACCAACACTCTCTTTGTTCATGCAGTGAGTAGAGGGATCAGAGAAAACAGAGCTCTGCCAGCCTTAGTGTGCCCTTCCAGGGGTCATCTCCTGCCTTGCTGGCCAACCATGGTAGGCTGCAACCAAAAGACCTGTACCAAAAGGTCACAGTGATCTGTTGCAACGATAGGATGGAATAGGGTAGGATAGGATAATTTCAGTTGAAAGGGACCTACAATGATCCTCTAGTACAACTTCCCAACAACTTCAGAGCTGCTCCCCTGGCGCAGCTTTGAACTGTTCCTAGGTGCCCTATCATTAGATACCAGGTACAAGAGGTTTACTTAACTGCCCTACATTTGGGGGAACGGTGAATGAAAAGAGAAGTTCTATAAACTTTCCCTCATAATTCTGCCCTGGTCACAAAAAAAAATTCCAAAAACTGGATGGGTTGGAGTGGCCTTGTTCACTCATTGCCAAGAAGACAGCGTGCCATGGTGACCAGTGACCTCCTCAACCTGCTGCAGAGAAGAAACAGTGCTGGGCTTCCCTGAAACTGAACGAGCTTGCAAGTCATCAGCTCCCATAAAGGAGGAAGAAATTCAAACCAGAGTCTTCTGGAATGATTTACATGGCACATAAAACCGAGAAGCAATCATAGAAATCATTCAACGAATGATTTGGATTAGTTTTATGAACGTTGCTTTCAAAAGGAGGGATGATGTAGCCCTGTTAACGTACGTGCCTTATGGAAAGCTCTTTCTCCCATCAGTTTTGCAAGTTGGACAACCCTTCCCTTCCCGTGCAATTCGAGGGGAAAAGAACATTATCTGGCTACTTCAACCTCAAGACACACAGCTTGCCTTCCAGTGACACAAACGGTTAGAGCCGGTTTGCAACTGTATCAGCTTTGTGCTTCCAGCAGCTCTGCAGTTCTTGTTAACAGATCCTTTCTTCACTCTTAAAAGTGTGGGATAACATCTGGGCCTTTTGGGAAGCGGTCTCGCAACAAAGAAGCACTTTGTGTAATTCTTCTTTTCTCGCCAAACCACATCTGTCTGCTCTCTCTGCCCTTCCCCACTCCACTGAATGCTCCTTGGGGCTGTGGGGACATGTGCTAGCAGCAGCAGGCTGTCTCCATCAAGCCATCAGTAGGTGGCACTGCCTGCTTTTTCCTGTCCGCCCACACAAATGGCCTTGCTGACACCCTACAGCGACCATCATCAACAACTGCAAAGGATGCCCAAGTGACTCAGGTGCCTTTCCGGCAGGTTGTAGCTATGGCCATAGCAAGCAGTGCAGCGAGTGAAATGAAGAAGCAGTTCCACCACTGTTTGCCAGGCAGCGGTGGTGGTAGCTTTTAAAGAGGAAAGAGGTGGCCAGCAAGTGCTGTGCACCTCTCCTGACACCGCAACAGAATTCGACAGGCTCATCTGCCTGAGACTTGAAGTTCCTCTGATTCTAACACCAGTTAAACAGATGGTGTCAGTCTGGTCTTGCACTGAGTGTGGTGGCCTCATTCGTATTTAGACAACCTGTCCCAAGAGTGGCTCAAATAAGCTACTTGAGAAAATTCCCAGTCTGAAAGGAGCCCTCCAACTTCTAGAAATCCCCAACGATAACTGCAACCAGCTCCATCCTGGAAGGTTAATTCTCATTAGGCTCTTCGTTTTGAAAGATCTGCCGCCCCATCCAAAATTCAGCACGACAAACTCTCCACGCAGTCATCCACCAGCTGGTGTCAGCAATCAGCAGTTCCCAAAGTTGTTGTGGCCAAAATCCTGCCAACTGCAGATCAAGGCTTGTTGCTGGGAATCCTGCAGCAGTGCCACCACAAAGGGGATTCAGTGGCCACCCGCTGGCAACAGAGAAAAGGTCCCAGAGTAGCTGTTTTCACCACAGCTTAACAACACTGAAAACAACAGTCGATTCATGCAAGAAGTATCGGGAAGGACCAAATCTTCAAGGGTCCATACACTCCCTATGCAAATGCATTTGCACTGGAAATTAATGGTAAATTGATTTTCTTCAGACTGGCAATGACTGTCTACTTCCACACGGAATAAGCAAAGTGTAGGGAAGGCTTTATTATTTTAATTCTCACATTAAAATTAAAATTACCCTATCCCGCGGGCTCCACATACCTAAGGAGAAACCATCAGGGTGAAAAGTCTGCTAATTACCACATGTAAAGAAAAGAAAACCTTATTTTAGAAAAGGTGTTTAAAGACAGGATTATCGGCTAGCACATCTTAGGTCTACCGAATCTGTCAACATGCCATGCATTATTTTCACAGCACTACTTTAATCAATTAATTTTCCAAGTGATAAATATTCTCTCTGTAAATCACGGCCATTTGAAACAAAGCAGCTACAAATACACTGGAGCTAACTGAACCAGTTCATACAGAAACTGCTTTGACATCATAACTTGGACGGTGACTTTTTCAGCGTGGATGGAAGCTCAGTATTTCCTCTGCGCGTTATAACTTTAAAGCTAAATAAGCCAAACGAAATGTCTGTGTCTGGGCCGTCAGCAAACCACAGGTTCTGTTAGCAGCTGGTGTCTTCCACTGGCTTCAGAAAAAAGCCAGCCCTTTTCCCTGAGCTTTTGGGGGTTTCAGGCGGCAGTAGCTCCTTGAATCATTGTGAACTCACACTAGAAGTGCTGATAAATAGCTGTCACCGAGACAAGCTTTCACTCTGCCAAACGTCTGCAGTTTCAAACATTCCCTCCCCTCTCTTCAGCTTCGGCACTGCAAAAGAATTCCGCCAAAGAACCGCTTATGCCCATGAATGGCAACACCCTTAATTCCGATACTCCAGGGCTATAATTACATTATTAAAGGAAATCAAACATTGTCTTTGCGTCTTTACAATCGTGCTCATTGTTCGAAATTAACTGCAAATGGTTTGATTTTTTTCTTCCTCAAACACGAGCAGGGAGGAATTAAAGCACACGAAATCATCTTGCCCACTAAAAAGTAGGGAAAGCCTGGAATCAGACAGCAGCATTTGAACTTTGCAAGAGAAGAAACCACAGCACGGAGGGAAGCAAAGAGCTCAGGCACCGTTCATTTGACACAGAGCGACTGCAAAGCAATTAGTGGGCTGCTAAATCCTCTGTTACAATAAATCAGTGACCCAATTCCCCCTCCTTCCCAGTGTCTTTCATTTTAAAATCGACTTTAATGAACTACCTCTCTCTTCCCCGCTCCAAAGCAAATATATTTTTAGTGCAGGCTGCACCTGCCCTTCTCTGTGGCTTCTGTGCCAGGGAGGCCCAGGTTGTGAGGGTAAGGGGGACATAGCCCAGTACTGGCACTGCAGACAGCATACAGGCAACTTTAGTGATGGGCAAACAAAAACAGGAAGGCAAGATGCCTTCATCTCAGCGTTGGCTAATGCAAAACCACTCTTCCCCCTTGCTGGGTTTCCATGTTTCTTCTGATAGACTTGATTTGCCACATCTGCTGGAGCTGACACATCTGGCTCCTTCCCTAGGCAGAGGGCATGGTGGGTAAGTCAATATATTGTCTGAAGGCAATGGTACTTTCTGGAAAGAGCTCTTCTCCCCTCTATCATAGATTGTACAATCAANGGCCAGAATGGGAACTGCTGAGACAGTAAAGAACAAGTCTGTTATCTTACAAACTACACTTCAGGCTGTCAGCTGCCAGAGATTTACAGGAAAACCCCCTTTCCTAGGACAGAGCCTACATAAAACTTCATTTCCAGCAAAAGGAACTCATGAAGGCGTTCACCCTGAACAGCCCCTGACCGTGACTGGGGGTGCTTGGGAGGGTCCAGGCGCAGAGGAGGACCAGGCAGCCCAGGAGAGAACAGCAGCCCACGATGGGTGCCCGAGTGGTGGGGCTGCAAATTTCCCCTCCGGCCCCCTGTGGTGTGGGGAGGCAGAAGACCTCCCACTTCCCTGTCTCCAGCCCCAGGCAGAGGCTTGCAGGGACCCCGGCGGCCCCAGCCGGGGTGGTGGCCAGGCAGCGCTCACAGGTGGCACCAGAGGGAAAATCATTGCTTGCCTCCGTGCCCAAAACCCTCCTGGACACCCTCTTCCTGCGCCGAGCAGGTGGGTGACTGCTGCAGGCTGTACGCCAGCCTTGCCCTCCCTCAGCAGGACAGGGTGGCAGGAGGGTGGTCATGTTCCTTCAAGCTATCTATAGCAGCCGGCTCGTATTTGGGTATGTCGGCAGCCGCTGGGAGGGGGCAAGGAGCCAAAAAGAGGTAAGGAGCAACGGCAGAAATGCTCTGGGCCTTTGCTGACCCGGTAAAAAATTAAGTTGTGCCTTTGGTGTCGGTAGGCAGTACAGATACTACTGCTCTGACAAAAGCCGAAGGGCCTGTCAAAAGCCAGAAAAGGAGAAGAGGTTGCTTTGAAATTGATGTCCTCTGCCTTGGCAGCAAATCCTGGACAGTGTGATTTCTAAGCCCTGGGCCAGCTTCCACTGAAAACAAGCTAAAAATCAGTCTTGACGCAAGCAGATTCTGTCCCCTTTGGAATTTTAAGAGGCATGATCAGTGAATTTCACCTTGCCTGGTGGCACCGATTTTCTGCACCGTTTTACCATTTCAGCATATTGCAGACTTGCTCCTGGCCCATACAGCTGCCCTGGCTGTGCCTACATAAAGCTGGACAGGTTGACTTTTATGGTCTCCTGTCAAGGTAAGGTCTTGTCAAACGCTTAATCCTCCCTCCTCACTCCTGCCCCACCAACTTCACCCCACAAGTCTCTAGAATGAAATACACTGATCCAAAAGTTGGGTGATGTTCTGGCTGAGATCTGAAGAGCTCAGGCCTCTTCAGATCTCAGCCAGAGGGCACTGCCAGCCAGAGGGCAGGCGAAAGAAAATATGATGACAAAATCGGAGCTGAAAACATGTTTCTGATTTAAATGTTATCAATTTTTAAATTGGGTGGCATGTTCATATGAAGCCCTAATTAACATATGGGATTTTTGTCCGTGAGAGCATTTTCCCAGCACAGGACTGAGTCTGTTTCTCCTCCCAGCACTTGTGGAAGTGCCCACTCATCCTCCTTCAGCTCCGGCCCTCCTCACCAAACCATATAGCACATCGCACCTTCACTTTCCTCTTCATAATCCACCTGGTACCCCAAAATGTGAGGTGAGCTATAGTGAGCTATAGTAGTTCTTTCAAGCCGTACCGCAGAGGGAACAGTAATGCAGATTGTCCATCTGTTGCCTGCCCTCCCCTCTACCCGCGCACGTCGGAACACCGCGACAGCCGCTCAGGACTCTTCCCAGACAACGCAGTCCCCTTCCATTGTGTGAGGGAGACGAGCTACTTACAAATTAACCTTCCAGAGCAGAAAATCACACACGAGTACCACGGGGAAGTGCCTACAGAAATGACCCGCACCTTTAGAAACACATGCTTCAAGCTCACTGTGGCCGACTCGCTTCCACTGAGCAATAAAAACAACCTCGAAGAGGAAAAAAAACAATCCACTTAGCGCTTACAGCTGTAGGGTGTATTTCCTGCTGTCAGCTCAATCACTAACAACGCCTGCACCCAAGTACGGGTTTCCCAAAATGAATTCATCACAGCAACAAAAAGAGAAGCAACTCACATCCTTAACTAGGAGCACATTTTTTGGTAGTGTGCTAGATACTGTTCTCCCTATAGGTAGTCCTGGCACCACAGAGGAAAAAAGCACATGGGAAATGGAACGAAGGGAGGAAGGAAGGAATGAAGGTTAATAACTTTTCTCGTGGATAAATCGCGAGTACCCTTTCTTTGCACAGCATACGAAACTCGAGAGCTTTGATCGTTGGGATCTTAAGTTCTCGTGGTGAAGCTGGTACTCCTGCTGCTGCTGAAGAAGAAACACAAAACTCCTTCACTCAATTCAGTTCAAAAAGCACCTACTGTGAGACAGTCTGGTCTAACGTTCATTTTTTATTCTACTGCAACGCTCATGCTATGCGAAACGCAATAAGAATTTCCATGCCAGCATTTACATCCAAATGGACCCGTTGAGATTCAAGCTGATGTGTAACAGCCCTATTATGCAGCCCTTTTGGCAAGCGCGGCAGTGCCGGCGCACTGACTCACACTCGGGCTGTCCCAGTGGGTTACTCCGTGGGCTGGTCCCCGTGCCAGGGCTGCGTGTACCCCGCACGGCGCCGGCTCAGAGCCTGCGGCAACCGAGACACTCTGCCAGGGCTGCCCCACCGCCTCCTTCTCTCCAGGAGTGCACACACAGCAAGCGACTTCTGCAGTCAAGACGGCCTTTATTTCCCACATGTGGGGAGTGATTTTGAATCTCCCGAGTCCTTCTTAAGCACTCGCCCGCTCCCTCACCTCAGTATTAATTTTGTTTCCGAGGATGTGCGACCAGAAAGGAAGCCGCGGGATCGGTGCGGCGGGAGGCTGCCGGTGAGGTGAACCCCGCACCAGTCGGCAAAGGCAATGGGCTGCGTCCCGCATTTTTTCTCCCGGCCAGGGGTCCCGGGCCGCGCGGGAGCGCAGCTCTGGTCGGCGGAGAGACGAACACTGCTGGCAGTGCAGGGCTGCCGGCAGGAAGCGCCCAGCGACGCGCCTTCGGACCAGCCTTCGGAAGGGGAAGGGGGAGATGTGCCCGCGGGGACCTCTGTGTCAGCACCACCGCCCCCTCGCCGTGCCTCTCGACGGGGCTGCGGCTCCCCACGGAGCGTGTTTGGGGGAAAACTCTCGGGGACTCCGCGGCACGGCCCCCTTCCCGCTCAGGCTCAGACCGGCGACGGTAGCACAAACAAGTTATCCGCGGGGCCAAGTAAAGGGGAATCGGCGCAACCCGTTCGCCTCGGCTGCGCTCCGCGGCCGCCCGCGCAGGACCCGCGTACCTGCAGGACGTTGGCGTGGCGCAGCCGCTGCAGCAGAATCATCTCCTTGACGATCTTGTAGGCGGCCAGGCGGTAGCAGTCGCCCAGGGAGGAGAACTGCCGCACGCAGTGGGCGATGTCATGCCCGCCGAAATCCACCGCCTTCAGCGCCACGGCCAGCGTGCGGTTGAGGACAGCCTAGTAGACAGCCTTAGTGTACCCCGAGCCCAAGTACTGCACGCCGCTGACATTGCGGATGTCGCGGCAGCCCAGCAGCGGCGGCTCCAGAGAGAGCTCGGCCGAGACGCCGGCTCGAGGCCCCGCCGCCGCTCGGCCCCGCGGCCCCGGCTGCTCTGCCGAGGTGCGCGGCGGCGCCAGGTCCATCAAGCGCCGCNAGGGGGGAGCCCCATCGCGGGGCGGCGGGTGCTCGGAGACGGGGATGAAGAGGACGTTCAGCAGGGTGCCCAGGAAGAAGGCGAGGCAGCAGCCGGCCGCTACTGCCGTCTTCCTGCGCCTCATCGCCACTTCGCTGGCAGCTTGTCCAGCCTTTCGGGTTTCTCTCCTCTCGCCCCTTCCTCGGGAACCAGCTCCGAGGCTTTTTTTGTGGATAATTTTTTCTCCCCCCGCCCCCCTTTTTTTTTCTCCAGGCTGTGCCGGCTGTAGAGCGGACCCGGGCACTCACCCAGAGCTCAGCCCTTTACGTTGCGCTTGCATTACACTTGCCTCCCTGCTTTTAAGCCTCTGAAACACTTATTATTAGCGGGACGCAGAGGAGGCCGGGGGGGTTAAGGGGATCCCCGGCTCGCTACCCACGCCGACGCGTACTGATTGACAGCTCGGCCCTTCCCGCGGGCCGGCCGAGCAGCAGGGGGGCCTGGGAAACGTAGTCCCCTGCCAAAGCCCCGCCAGCCGCCGGCGAGCCCGGGAGCCGGGACTACATATCCCAGGCTCGGGCGAGACCTCCGGCGGTGAAGACGTGGGGCGGGGCGGAGCGGAGCCGTACGGGGCGGAGAGGGCAGACTCCACCCGACCGGCGCCGCGCTCCGGGCGGCTGGCGGGCGAGACGGGTGCTGCGCGGCAGTGATGAGTCCCATGCATGTCTCACCGCAGGGGTTTGTGCGGGATGCCCTAGTCCTCGGCAACCCGTATGAGGGCCGGGGAGTTGCTCAAGCACCCACGTAGCCACAGAGCCACACAAAGGAGGGGTCTCCGATGCCTTTTCCCCACATCTTTTCTTGCCTCCAAAATAAAACGAAACGAGGCGGCTGCAGCCAGGAGCTGCACGGTCCTGAGCCAGGTTGAAAGCTGCGAGATCTCGGCTGCGGCCCCTCCAGCCGCGGCACAAGGCGTGTGCGGGCTGGCGGTGCGTGTCACTCACACGGGACTACGGCCACAAATCATGGTCTCGGCATGGGGTGGCCTCTGCCCTGTTGGAAATGTGAATTGCAGGGGTGAGTGCTAATGACATGGTTATCCATCAAGCCCGCATTACGATGCTGTTAGCAACTAATTAAAAAATACAATCGGCCCGCGAAACTTGCACAAAAGAAAGCCCATCAACAAGAGAAAAGCCGTAAAGAGCCAGGCGAGGCAAAGTTCACCACAATGAAAGCGGGAAGTAATTTCCAGTAACGGAAAGGGAGGCGAGCCGTTTGGGTAATACACATCGGACTTACG
>VWZE01018759.1:45542-55570 GCA_013396675.1 Eubucco bourcierii
TGGGCTCTGAGGAGAGCAGAGCAAAGGGGCACAATCCCCTCCCTTGCCCTGCTGCCCACACTGCTCTTGCTGCAGCCCAGCACACAGTTGCTGTCTGGGCTGCACTCACACTGCAGCCTCATGCTGAGCTTTTCATCACCCCACACCCCCAGGGCCTGTTCCTCAGGACTGCTCTCAGCCATTCCCCATCCAGCCTGGAGCTGTGCTTGGGATTGTGCCTACCCAGGTGCAAGACCATACACTTGGTCTTGCTGAATGTCCTGAGGTTGGCCTGGGCACAGCTCTGCAGCCTGTCCAGGTCCCTCTGGATGGATCCCTGCCCTCTAGCAAGTGACTGTGCCACACAGCTTGGTGCCAGCTGCACACTTGCTGAGGGTGCACTGATTCCTCTGTCCATGGCACTGACTTGACAGTCATGACATGTCAGGTTAGAAAGGAATGATTTTGAAGACCAGAGGCAAGTGTGGTATTTGCTGCTGATCCTGAGGTGCAAGTCTCTCTGTCCACAGTTCTTGAAGGTGTCATGAGAAGCAAACCATCCACACAGCACCACAGTAACGTTTCAGTAAGGGTGATATTATACGAGTGTACTGCACAGTCATACCAATGTGAAGGTCATTGAACAGCTTGGGATGCACAGCAAAATTGGCATATTTTACCATTAGCACCATCACTTGTCTGCAAAGTACCATCCAAAGAAAATCCTTTGGAACTTGTTCTGAGGAACCAGGGTAGGGCAGAGTCTGTCGCAACCTGTGGCTCCGGACAGCTGCAGCATTAAAGCAAGAAAGACTGAACCTCAAGCATCTGATGTAAAACTGCTGGGGCAGAGCCTGGCGTTTCCCTGGCAGTGGCTACCCTCTGCCTGCCTTGCTGCCCTGGCTGTGGGCAGTATGGCTGCCATGCTGTGTCTTTCCAGTTGTGTCGTCTTGTCCTTCCAGTCTTCACCACTGAACCAGCTGCTCGCAGCTCACCTCATTTTCCTTCCATGTAACAAGCTCCTCTGGTCTCTTCTACTCTCTTCCTTCAACCAACAGAGGAAATGGCAGTTCCTCAACCCTGGGCTCCTTCTCCTCCTCTTCAGGCTTTTGAGGGCTACAGCAATGGGCACACTTTCAAAAGAGCAGTGCTGACTCTGTTCTTCCTGATACAATCAGCAAGGTCTGCCACTCTGTTAATCCAGGCATAACTGGTCACCACCAGAGTCTTTGTTTCAAATCCCATTTCCATAATCTTAAAGAACCTTAGAATCACGGAATTTCAGGGGCTGGAAAGGACCTCCAAAGCTCATCCAGTCCAACCCCCCTGCCAGAGCAGGATCACCTAGACCAGATCACACAGGAACACATCCAGGCAGGGTTTGAATATTTCCAGAGAGGAAGACTCCACAACTTCCCTGGCCACCCTGTTCCAGGGTCACCCTCACAGGGAAAATAATTCCTCCTCATGTTTCCATGGAACTTCCTATTCCTCAACTCCCACCCACTACCCCTTGTCCTGTCACTGGGCATCACCCAGCAAAGCCTGGCTCCAGCCTCCTGGCACTCATCTTTACGTATTGATGACCATTGCTGAGGTCACCTCTCAGTCTCCTCCTCTGCCAGCAGCACAGCCCCAGCTCCCTCAGGCTCTCCTCCTGACAGAGCTGTTCCCTTACCTTCAGCATCTTTGTGGCTCTGCACTGGACTCTCTCAAGCAGTTCTATGTCCCTCTTGAACTGGGGGGCCCAGAACTGGACACAGTACTCCAAATGTGGCCTCACCAGGGCAGAGTAGAAGGGCAGGAGAACCTCTCTCAACCTGCTAGCCACAGCCCTTCTAATTCACCCCAGAATGACATTAGCACCAGAGCACACTGGTGGCTCATGGCCAACCTGCCATCCAATAGGACCTCCAGATCCTTTCCCCCTTTGCTGCCTTTCAGGAGCTGTGAGGTTTTATATGTGATTATAGAAGATACTGATGTGAATATTTTGCCAGGTCATAAAATCCTTTGCAACAGTAGTAGTTTATTTAGAAAACTTAAACAATCTTCAATTAAAATAATGACAGAAGTACAAAGGCCAGGCTGGGGAGGTGCAGAGGGAGATTTGGAGAAGATTAGGAGCAGAGTATTTTGTACTCAGAAGCCAATTTCTTACTATCTACTGATTCACAAATGCATGGCAAAGAGGAAGACATGGATCTGTAATTTATCACTGTACCTTTAACATCTAGTTCCAAGGGTGTTGGCAGGACAAGCAGTGGTTCTTAGAGATGGGAATGCCATACTTTCTAACAGAGAACCCAAAATGGTGTCCAGAGAAGACGCCAGGTCACTTTACAGCTTCTTGTTTGAATAGACAAGATGTTTGAATTGTTTCTCAGAGTCAAAAAAAAACCAAAAAAAACCCAAAAGGCATGTGAAAATGTCAGAGAATTTCCTCTTTCCCTTTCCCACCCAAATATAAAATCAAATGAAAACAAACACAGGACACAAATATAGGAGCAGCCCCCCCTGCATGTGTTCTCTGTAATAGACAGGCTGTTTCCAGATGTATGGATTAGACCTCAACCAACTACTGCTTACAGCTCAGCCTTAGCACATCCATTGAATACTCACCAGCTTGGATATTTCTGAAAAATAATGCACTTGGTGGTCAGGCTCCCACCTCTGGCCATGATATTGGTTTCTGTGTCTGTTCTGTGATACCTGGACATGTTCAAGGCCAGGTTGGAGGAGGCCTTGAGTGACCTGTACTAGTGGGAGGTGTCCCTGCCCATGGCTGCAGGTTGGAACTGGATGATCCTTGAGGTCCTTTCCAACCTTCCCTTGATTCTATGATTCTATGCTGCTGCCATCTCTTCCTTCCAGTCAGACTATTTTCAAGCCTTCTACTGTATACGCTTAAATACATTGGAGTGCAATTAAAACAGGATCACAGAATCATAGAACGGTAAGGTTGGAAGGGACCTCAANCCTCCCTGGGCAACCTGTGCCAGTGTCTCACCACCCTCACTGCAAACAACTTCCTCCTAACATCCACTTTCAATCTCCCTTCTGACACTTCAAATCCATTGCCCCTTGTCCTGGCATTCCCAGACCTTGTCAATAGTCCCTCCACAACCTTCCTGGAGCCCCCTTCAGATCCTGGAAGGCCACTCTAAGGTCTCCTGGAAGCCTTCTCTTCTCCAGGCTGCAGAGCCCAAACTCTCTCAGCCTGTCCTCACAGCACAGCTGCTGCAGCCCTCTCAGCATCTTGGTGGCCTCCTCTGGACCCACTCCAACACTTCCATGTCCTTCCTGTGCTGGGGGCTCCAGAACTGCACACAGGACTGCAGGTGGGGTCTGAGGAGAGCAGAGCAAAGGGGCACAATCCCCTCCCTTGCCCTGCTGCCCATGCTTCTGGTCTTTTGCATGAATATTTTTTAATTGACTGTCACTAGAGTACAGGAAATATGTAGCCCTGTCATCACAAACAGTTAAATATGCTCATGATGAAAAAGCACAGCATCCTGTGTAAAAAAGCAAGTGCATCATGTGAAAAGCAAACAAACAAAACACAAATATTCTAAAATATTTCTTCAGGATCCACACCTAGGAACAGTTCAGGGTTTCCAGACATCGTGTGAACAAGCATCTCACATCACTCTTTTTGCTAACTAAGTATTTGTGTGTGTGGTTGGGCCCTGTTCAAGAATTTTTCAGACATAAACATGCCTGCAGTAATAGTAAGTACATGGACACTAGGGCATCATTGTGTTTATGTAGGTCTCATGCCCTTGGCTGCATTTTTTACTGCCTAATGTGGTGCTTGTTATTTTTGGTCCTAATTCTGATCCTAACCTGCTTCTGCACCGTGTTATGGAAGATCCATGCTTGCCCAGGCATGATCCCATGTTCCTCTTCCCTCTGCTGGGGGGAGGGGAAGCAGAACGCAGGGAGAAGGTGATGGGTTTGGAGACAGCCGCTTTAGAGTGCATGACTTGCTCAGACTTGTTCTTCCCACATAAGGGAAAGCAAGGTCCTGACTTCACCTAACATGGTCAGATTTGGCAAAGTGCCATTCTGAATGGTGAATCTCTGTGGTCAAAGGAACCATCACATTTGGGCAACCAATAAATAGGCTCTTGCCTGCTCTGCCCTGCCGTGTTATACCACCAAGATGCTCAGAGAGCTGCAGCAGCTCTGCTCTGGGGACAGGCTGAGAGAGTTGGGACTCTGCAGCCTGGAGAAGAGAAGGCTTCCAGGAGACCTTGGAGCAGAATTCCAGTACCTGAAGGGGGCTGCAGGAAGGCTGGGGTGGGACTATTGTCAAGGTCTTGTAATGCCAGGACAAGGGGGAATGGGTTTAAAGTGTCAGAGGGGAGATTGAAGGTGGATGTTAGGAGGAAGTTGTTTGCAGTGAGGGTGGTGAGACACTGGCACAGGTTGCCCAGGGAGGCTGTGGAGCACAGAATCACCCAATGTAATCAAAGATGTTGGGTGATTCTCTGCTCCACCACCTCCCTGGAGGTGTTCAAGGCCAGGTTGGAGGAGGCCTTGAGTGACCTGTACTAGTGGGAGGTGTCCCTGCCTATGGCAGGGGGTTGGTACTGGATGATCTTTGAGGTCCCTTCCAACCTTACCATTCTGTGATTCATACCTGAATCCCTGTACTGCCTCGCCAGAGTCTGTCCCCTGTCCCTTGCCTCTTACTGGAGTATTCTGGCGTGAGAATACCAAGTGGGATTCTCTCCATCATGACTACTGATGTTGGGCTGTGCATGACAAAGTATTACAGAAGTTGTTCTGTACTCTGGTGGTTTCTATCAGCTGCACATAAAAGAATTAAGAGTCAGTCTCTGCTGAAATGATGAGTAGAATAAACAGAGACAAAAATTCCAGCAATTAAAGTGAGTTTAATATCACAAAAAAAGTAGATTTAAAGGTCAGTCTGCTTAGAATGGCTTTAGGAGAGTAAATGCACTGTTACAGACCCAGGGGAGATGCCCAGTGGCACCCTGTGAAGCTGGCCAAGCCCCAAGGATGGCTGCAGTGTCAGGCCTCCCTGGTGCTCACACCTGCACAGCTCAGCATGAGCCCCACAAGAACAGGAGTGTCCTAGGGAGGTTTGGGCACCCCCAGGTTAAGGATTGAAATAATTTCTGAGAATTTTTCAGATCCTGAAGCTTCAGGGTGCTTAGAGAGGCAGTTAATGACTACATCTCTCTGTGGAGGTGTTTTTCTTGCTGCATTTGGCAGATTGATATATCCTCTGTCAAACATGGTTATACTTGGCAGGGGTTACACTTTTTTATTCCCACCCTTCTCTAAAGCATAATAGATACCAGACAATAAAGTCTGCAGCATGATTTTGCAAGCAGAACTACATCCTTTTGTATAAACCTCCCTTTATTATTCAGAGAGCTTACCTTGATAATTTGCCTCTATGAGAATTCAAACAAACAAACAAAAACCCCAAACCCAATAATACACTGTTCTTCAGGGGTGGGGGTGGGGGGAAATCCTTTGAAATTGTTCCAGTCATCAAATCTAGGTCCAACCTTCGAATCTAGCAAGATCATGTTGATCTCAACTGCTTTTCCAGAAATGATGAGATTTTTATATTCTTTGAGCACCCCAAAGAGGCTGAATATATCCCAGAAAGAGTAGTAAACTCTCAGCTACTGCCTCAATTTCTAGAAATTAAACCTTCCATCATCTGGTTCTTATATTTGGGAAATGTCAGATATGCTTCCTATCACATCTATTGTTGCTCCAACGCACTGAGCCTTCTGTGAATTTCAAAACACATAACTCAGCTCTCAAGTATTCCTTTTGTAAATATTGATAATGGTTTCAAGTTCTTTATTAAATAACTTTTTAATGAGTTTGAGGACAAAGAACTGTTTTTTCACAGGCTCAGGAAGATAAAAATCACAGCCTATCTTTCTGTGCTACGGAACACATGGGGCTCAGTGCCTCGTTGTGTGGCACAGGTTTTCCTCACTTTCAAGAAGTTCAGTTAAACAAAAAAAGGTCCAAGATTATGAGAAATAAAATCTAAGAAGGCCATACTGAAATGTCCAAAACTTCATGCAAATATGTGACAGTGTGATGGTTTGGGAGTTGCCCTCCCCCCCATAATTTGCAAAACCCCCCAGACTAGACTCAGCCAGCTGGAAGTTAAGGACTGAAGCTCTGTTTACAGCTCAGCACAATGGACAAGCAGAGATAGACACAACAGACAGGAATAGTTACAGACATAGACAAGTTAAAGGGAATACAGAAACACAACTCCCCTCCCAGAAATCAGAGACCCCAGGAGGGGCTCCCAACCACCTTTCCACCTTCTCCCCACCCCTGTACCTTACCCCAAGGTTTGCCTTACATGCAAGGTGAGTTTGGAGGATGGGCCAGGGGGGCTAGAAGGAAAGTGGTTACTGAGGTTACTCAGCAGAGAGGAGGAGGCCAGAAGCTAGGCAGTCCAAGAGTGCCTGCAAGCCCCAATGGCTTATCTTTGCTCTGTATTCTTTTCTTAAACATCTCAGCAAGCTTATGAGTGCAGCAGACATCAGCAGTGTTTTCTTTTCACAACCTACAATATAATTTTCTCCATTACCATATTCCAATTAGCCTCAAACCAGCACAGACAGTTTTGCAGGTCAGTGTGTCCTGGCATTTGGAACACCTTTGGAAAGTTCCTTTTACACCTTTGATCCAACAGCAAGAGCTACAAAGCGCCAACATCACTCCTTGGCAAGGTTTGGTGTTGTAGTGGAAGGGTAATTAACAAATGTGAGGTGGTAGTTTTGAAAACTAAGATTGTTTATTAATATTCAACATTCAGAGCCCTCACCACCCTGACCACTAATTTTAATAATAATAATGGTTTGTAAAGGGTTAACCCTCCTGGGTGGAGGGAGTGGTCAGAACTTGACCCCTTGTCTGCTTGACCCTAGATGTAATGTTTAGCCCACTCCCACTGCTTGTCTGGAACCCCTATATAACCAGAGGAACTTCCTGTTAATCTCTCTCTCCTTGTGGCCTGTATGCCCAATACCAGTGTTCCTGTTCCCCTGTCTTACCACGTGGCCAGTTCTCTACCACATGGTGGACATCTTTTCACTCCACTACCATCCATCTGGTTGTATATATATTTTGTATCTTGTTTTCCCTTCCCTATATCTGTTTGCAACTCCCCTACCTTAAATACCTTTTATTTGTTGTTAAAGTTTTTCTCTTAACTTCCAAATCATAGCAGGACTCTTCTTTGAGTGTTTTACCCCTTTTCTCTCCTCTTTTCTTTCTTCCTTTCCAAAAGGGGTGGGAGAGAGGAGGGCATCCTAACATTGTTGTATTGGTTTCTGTTAGATATATTTTGAGTCCCCTGGGAAGCTAAACTCAAACCAATACATGGGTTCTTTGCATCAGTCGTGGAAACTTTATATACAGGTTATAACAGGCTCTAGCAATAACCAGTAATAATAGATAACATTAACTGAACTCAACTGAACTGGCAGAGAAGGTTCCTGTGGTCAATACACCACTTGCGGTCAGTACTCCGCTTGCCCACTAGGTGGACTCAAGGAGCTCCTTTCTGCTTGTGGCAGAAGGCAATGGTGAGTTACAAGAGGCTTTAAGTATTTACTCACNACCTTTTATTTGTTGTTAAAGTTTTTCTCTTAACTTCCAAATCATAGCAGGACTCTTCTTTGAGTGTTTTACCCCTTTTCTCTCCTCTTTTCTTTCTTCCTTTCCAAAAGGGGTGGGAGAGAGGAGGGCATCCTAACATTGTTGTATTGGTTTCTGTTAGATATATTTTGAGTCCCCTGGGAAGCTAAACTCAAACCAATACATGGGTTCTTTGCATCAGTCGTGGAAACTTTATATACAGGTTATAACAGGCTCTAGCAATAACCAGTAATAATAGATAACATTAACTGAACTCAACTGAACTGGCAGAGAAGGTTCCTGTGGTCAATACACCACTTGCGGTCAGTACTCCGCTTGCCCACTAGGTGGACTCAAGGAGCTCCTTTCTGCTTGTGGCAGAAGGCAATGGTGAGTTACAAGAGGCTTTAAGTATTTACTCACAAAATGTTATCTCCCGACTGGCAGGGCTGGGTACAGCTTCAGACAGTGCCCAAAGGCTTTCAGGGAATTCTTGTCATCTGCTGAGACTTTTGGTTCTTCCCAGGCTACTGGGGAAAGGAGGGAGGCATCTCTGATCTGGTCCTGATCTCTTCTGGATGATCTGTGTATCTCCAGGACTTCCTGTCTTGGCAGGAGGTTTTCAGGTGCAGGCAGGATGCAATGCCATGTGCAGTCTCAGCACAGTGCCACACTGTGCAGGCATTTAGAGCCTGTTCCTGGTAAACCTTTTGCAGGCAGTTTCCAGGCAGTTCAGGGTATAAGGCAGCACAAATGTAACAGCAGAGAGCAGGTACAATGGCAGAGCACACATATAATGGCAGAGCACACACTGCTCATCTCCTTTTATCCATACAGCCTGAGACTAATGTGCCTTTAGACACAGAATAGCCAATCAGAATGGCAGTTAGCCAAGCTTGGCCATATTAGGTGAAACCATAGGTTTGCTTTACCCTTCTTAGGGCAGAACTCAGGCCTTGCTCAAGCTGAGTCTGTGTACCTTGTTTACCACAGGATGCAAAGGGCAAGAATCCTCAGGCTCAGTGGCTCCAGGTTCTTTGTCCTCTTTCCCACAGTTACTTCTCCCCAAAACAGAGAGAGGGAGAGCAGAAAAACATCTCTGGGCAAGCCAGGACATGGATAAGCCTGTTTTGACCTGCTCAGCCCTACCACAAGAGGCATATAGACCTCTCTTTCTTCAATGTTATTTGTTGCCTACGGTTTTACCAGAAAGGATCCTTGTGTATATGCTTAGCATAGAAGACAATAAAATATTATGTTGAGGTTCACCAGAGGAAGTTTCCTGGGAGAGGTTTTTCATCATTTTACAGGCATGGTCAAAGTCCTGCAAAAGAGCTCCTCTTTGGAGCAGGCTGTAAACAATTTACATGGGGAGGTTAAGGAATTCTTTAGGGTACCTTGAAATATGTTAAGTTATTGAAGTTCTGACCTCGGTCTTCTAGACTTGGCCCAGAGGACTGATGTTTACTAGCAAGTATGCAGCTCTCTAGGAAACTGCATAATGTCAGTGGAAGCAGGGTTATTTTTTTAGTACATTTCAATTAAAAAGTTGGGCTGGGTAGCAGTATACTAAATCAAATACGTTGTACAACCAATTTTCTCTATAAAAAATGAAGTGTTTACCTTCAAACTTAAAAATGCTGCCTTCAGGCATGTAATGTTCCAACCAACTGTAGTTTAAACACATGGTGCAGGTTCTGTAGTTTGCTTCTTCGTTCAACACTCAAAACTTATTCATGTTTGCTAAGCAGAATTAAAAGGCATCCAGGAACAGATTACTGATCCCTTGGTATTAGCCTTTCTTCTCACACATTCCCTCCAAGACATTCAGGTCTAATAATAACAACCTTTTCCTGTGCTGGTCCTATTAACAACTTGAAATCTTGATGATGCATTTGAAGTGTAAGTATTTGGTCTTATTGACAAATTTATTCAAGGGAATGTGTATTCAATCATTTAGCTATGACTACAAGCAGAGGTCAAGAGACACACAAGGAATCATAGAATCATAGAATGGTAAGGTTGGAAGGGACCTCAAAGATCATCCAGTTCCAACCCACTGCCGCAGGCAGGGACAACTCCCACTGGTACAGGTCACTCAAGGCCTCCTCCAACCTGGCCTTGAACACCTCCAGGGAGGTTGTGGAGCACAGAATCACCCAACATGTGATCAAAGATTACTTTGGGTGATTTTGTGCTCCACAGCCTCCCTGGGCAACCTGTGCCAGTGTCTCACCACCCTCACTGCAAACATCTTCTTCCTAACATCCACTTTCAATCTCCCCTCTGACACTTCAAACCCATTCCCCTTGTCCTGGCATTCTCAGACCTTGTCAATAGTCCCTCCCCAGCCTTCCTGGAGCCCCCTTCAGATCCTGCAAGGCCACTCCAAG